>ML686011.1:385242-671967 GCA_007922175.1 Pelusios castaneus
TATATATATATATATATATATATATATATACACACACACACTGAATATACATGAAGGTTGGGTCTCAAATTAGAGATTCAGTGTGACTGGTGAAAGTTCTAATCTTCAGTCTATCTTGGTGAAACATTAATGAACTTGTAAAAACAGGAAGCAGTGGAAAACAAATGAATTTCAGCTGGTGTTTGAAGAGCTGTCAGATCCTCTTGCTGAAATGTTTCAGAGGAACATCCTTCTGATAAAACCTCTGAGAAAAGTGGAGGAGTTTCAGCAGAGTGATTGAAAAAACAGGATGTCGACTTGCAGGCTTCACTAATGCATTGCATCTGCAAAGACTTTGCCAGTTGCACGCAGCACTGGTGATGTGAGAGCGAAAGAACTAGGGAAAGTCATTACATCTGAGTGTGATGGCTGGAGGGAGAGGAAACAGGCTGTTCCCTTTATGCATCCTCAAGTTTGGAAAAAAAATCCATCCTCTTACGTTTTTTCATTCCCAGTCCCCTGAGTTGCCAGCACACAGCCTTTATCCTAACACTAATGCTCACTTCGTTGTCACCCCAGACTTTTATCCTGCAATCTCAAAACATTTTCTAAACCCTACCCGTTGATGGGAAGGTAGGCCTCTGGCTTTGAGCAAGGTACTTTTGCATTCTGTGTCTCATTAGCAGATATTATCCTGATTCTACAGAGGGGTAAACTGAGGATCAGAAATTACCTCATTTCAAAAGTAGCTACTTATTTTGAGCATCTGAATTTTGGGGTGTCCATCTTGAGACCCTAATGATAGTGGGTGTGTTGAAAAGGTAGGCCCAAGGGACTTGACCAACATTATGTGGCAAATCAGTGGCAGAATTGGAAATAACTCAGGAGTCCTGACTCTTGGTCTTCTGCCTCGACCTCGGGTTATGTTCCTTTCCACCCCAGTGTCTTTCTGTTTTGCTGCGGGTAGATTTGTATTCCTGCAGTTTTCCCCCCTGACCTGAATGGGAGCAGGACCAAGCCCTCAGAGAACTTCTGGTGATGTGAGACTTTGATTAAGGACACATGTGGACCAAGTTCAGAACTCACAGGGGAGTCGTAATCTTTTTCCTTGGGGCACTTGCTCTCTGTTACCTGTAAGAAAAACAAAAGTAGTATTTTAATACAAGACTTGCTTCAGCGACACTCTTAAATACATGCTTAACTTTAAGCATGTGAGAAATCCCACCCTTATTCATTAATGAACTTAAGCACATGGCTAAGTCCCACTCGCTTCAAAGGAACTTGTGTACATGTTGAAAATGGCACGTGCTTCAGTGCCTGGCTGGATCCATATGGTTGCACTACACGGGAGGGTAGTTTAGAAAGCTGTTGCTAATGTTTATCCCTATGTGGATTATGTCCAGGTCATAGTAAGAGAAAGACAATTCAAAACATCCTGGTCTAAATGAGACATTCTAACTTGGGCCCAGAAAAGCCAAGGACGAAGCAGCAACTAAAACAACGTAAACAGGAATGTGTCTTTAAAATGCACAAAGTCAAAAAAAGATAGAGGCAAAGCTGCTGTTCATGAATTAATGTTTTCATTTGGCTGTTTAGCACCTGCTTTCAGTCGACTAAAGCTGCCCCTTCTGGGAGGTGGTGGGGGTCTAGTTGATAGGGGTCTGGATTTGGATCCGGGAGACCTGATTCTCTTCCAGGCTTTGCTCCAGACGGTGGGCAAGTCACTTCACCTTTCTCTTACTGTTTTCCTTCTTCCACTCTACCTGTCAGACCCTAACCTGCAAACACCTATGTACGTGCTTAACTCAACATGCATGAGTAGCACCAATGGACTATTTGCATCTCTAAAAGTAGGGACGTGCATTGCTTTTGTCTGGATCGGTGCCTTTGATTGTAAACCCTTTGGGGCAGAGACCTACAATATCTGTGCCCGCAGTGTCCTAGCACAACAGGATTTTGGGCTCTGCTGAGGCCTGTAGGCACTGCTATAACCATAACTTCATAAAATAATGATGAATCATTCTCAGCATCCATCAAGTGCCAGATATGCACAGAGTACTTTGCAAACATTAACTTAATTTTAGTGTAGTCCTGTGTGAGAGAAGAATAGCAAGTCATATGAACCCCTGTTTGCAAATGGGGAAACTGAAGGATGAGACAGGCTCTCTGATGATAAATTACTGTCACCTTTATTGAAATCTACCAGTATTTGGCTCAGGTCTCAGTAAACCTGTCTGTTTTAGGTACAATAAAAGCTTTCTCACTGCTATCCTGGAAGCAAACACTCGTTATGTTTCACTCATTTACTTATAACAGTAACTAGTTTCTTCTTTAATTATAACCTAAAGCTCTCTATAGCTGTCTGTTTTATCTTTATTAGTCTGTTAGATCTTTGGTGAAAGGACCGTCTAGTAGGCCTTTGTTTGTATAGCAGCTAGAAAACAGGCCTTTGTCTTGGTTGGGGCCTTTAGTTGCTATATAGGTTTTATTCTTCTTGAAGTGCAAGGAGTTTGTTTAATTATTGTTTAATTATTGCTGCCACTAGATTATTCGATTCGATAGGAGGTAAGATATGAGGGTGTTTTATTCTTTAAAGATTGTCTAATTGCCTTACACAATAAATATTCCAATAAATAATTGGAGTAAATGACACAAAATTCTGTGCTGAGTGTTAGAGCAGTGTAGAATGTGATGGTAGTGACTGAACATTTATATGGATAACAAGAATATGCAAAGATCCTGAGCCTCTTGGGGAAGGTACCTTCTTTTTGCTCAGTACATACAGCATCTGGCACAATGGGTCCAGGTCTATGACAAAGACTCTGAGCTGTAGCAGTAATACAAATAATAAATAATATAATAGTATGTGCTTATAAAAAGTTCTGGAAGGGCCATAAAACCTCATTCTTCAGGGTTTCAACCAGTCTCTAAGCATTATAGATTGAGACCTAACGTGGGAGCAGACTATCCGACATCTACCTAATGTGAAGTTTCTTCTGCCTTCCTCGGATGCATCAAGCATTGACCACTGTTAGAGGCAGGGCACTGGGCTAGATGGACTGCAGATCTGAGTGAGTCTGGCTGTCCCTATGTCTCAGTGAGTCTCAAGTGGTTATAGGGACATATCCTTTGGTTTTGCATCCCCAAATTCCCCTTTAAGTTCTGAGTTTGAGCAAACATGTATCCTGTTTTAATGGCTGTGTCACACCTGGCTTTGTGACTGTGCAGACCTACGAATTTCACACCATTTAGCTGCAAAATCCTTCGTCGTTTTAGATTTGATCAAAATGAAAATATCTGTACGCGAGGAGAATCTGCAGCATCCCTCAATAAATCATGTGGATCTGTTTAAAGAGGGCGATTCATTTTTTTTAAGAAAGAGGACATTTATTTTCCGTCCTTAATGATTTCTCTGCTCCTTGCCCTCAGAGTAATGAAAACACTGTCATCTTCCTATATTTTAATTGAGGGGCCAGGACCAAAGACCCCTGACTGAATCCTGGATACAGATTCAGATCTGAATTTTCAGTTCACACATATGGATTGGATCCAGTCTAGGCCTACAAATTTTGGGGAAAATCCTAATCTAATGTAAAGCACACCAGGTGCTAGTGATTTGGCTCTGATGTTTGGTCAACCCAGGACAGAGATGTGGAGTTTGGATCTCGAGGTCTGGTCTGGACTCATCTCTGAAATGCAGTAAAATAAAGTGTGTGTGTGTGTGTGTGTGTGTGTGTGTGTGTGTGTGTGTGTGAGAAAGACGAACAGATACACACACAGTTGGGGAGGGGGTGGGGAGAAGAATAGAACATTAATAACTTGAGAATCCTCCAATTCTAAGAAGGGAAACGGCTTTTTCATAGGTTCCCACATCATCAGTCAGCTCATCACATGCGTTTGGTTGCAAGACATTTTTCTTGTAATGAATTGAATAATCACATCTGTTCCTCCAAGCTTGAGAAAAGTTTAAAAAGTCATTAGCCTTCTCCCGTTTCCAGCATTGGCAGAACATAGTTTCCTTTTTATCGGCGTAGAAGATGTGGGCAAGTGGAAATGTGGCTACGTGTTTGTGTGTGTACAGATCCTGTCTCACCCCCCCATATCCATATAGAGGGCTGTCCCCAGGCTTTTTGGCGCCCTATGCGAACGATGGCTTTGGTGCCCCCCGCCTACATTCAAAATAGAGAAAAAAATTCACTTCCATCTAATTTGGTGCCCCTTAACACCTGTACCCTAGGCAACAGCCTAGTTCACGTATATGGTTGGGCCAGCCGTGTCCATATACACACACACAGAGAGAGAGTGAGAGATAGATACAGCTTCTGCACACACACCTGACTCTGTGCTCTTTCTCCTCGCAGACACAGAGCTCTATGTATGTCGATACAGAGGTACATACACACACCCAGCCACGACCAGTAACCACCAGAGGGCACGCTTTCCCAGGCATGTCCCTCTGTGGCTGGGATCCCGGCTATTGTTATGTTTATGCAAACAGCCTTTGACATAATAGCTTTGAAACAGTTGAAAATTGGATTGTGCCCGGAGGCCAAACATTCAGACCACCACCTTGGCTTTATTCATCTGCCACAGTAAATTGGACTCAGCTTAAGCTCCGTGCGCTGTATTTCAGGGAGATTATGGCACAGCAATAACTTTTGTACAGGAAAGACAAATGCGACCACCTGGCAGAAACATTGGCGCTGTTTAGTTTTGCAGCCCCTATCTGGAGGAATATAGATTGGGCCAGGAATTTCCTTAGACATCCGAGGAACAAATAAAACAAATTCTCAGGCTGGACTTTCTCTTTCTTTCCTTTTCAGCTTCTTAACTCAATCTAATTATGGTTTAACCTTCGGAAATAAATACCTAATAAAGAATGAACCTATTAGAAGAGTAAATTTATTGCCCACTGCTTTGTACAAATCCTCAGCTTGCTCCCTTTAAGCCATAACGTCAATGGAGTGAACATGGCTTGACTGGTTGATGGTGTCTCTGCCACGAGACGGATTATATAGAAAATAAATGCTGAGGCAAAGCCAGTCGTGGTATAAAGTTCCATGGCTGACATTGCCTCTTCTCTGAAATTACCCATTCAAAATAAATGAGCGGGCAGCAGTGCCCCCAGAAGGAGACCAGCAAAAATGCAAGATGGGGTTTTAGAAGAGAGACCATTCACCCAGCGGTTATTTTAGTCCATATCTCTTGTGGGTTGTGTTGCAATTTTATTATGTATTTAAGTGAGAGCAGATTTCTTTGGGCCTGATCTGGATTCTGGTTTTCTCTGTTGCAGCCATGAGTGTGTGTCACTGCCCGTCTTCCTGTGCCCAAGCCCAGAGGAGCTGACCTGCTGAAGCCCCCTGCTACGGAGACTTAGCCTGAACTAAAGCGCTGTGGCAGCAGATTTTTTTGGCTCTGGAGGTCTAACGGATCCAGTGTGTTGAACAAGAGGACTGCTGTTACTCAAGGCCTCTAGATCTCACGTATCCAAAGGACCCTATTAGTCCTACAGTGTCCACAGCGAGAGGGCATGAGCTGCTAGCAGATTTTGGGCAGTGGGGACTGCCCTGGCCATTGGTAACTGGGCTCTGAAGATGAGGTGAGGTGGAAGCTGGGGAGGGGCAGGCTGGAGAATGGCAGCCATCTCCCAGCAAGTCTGCAGCACATGGACAGATTTGAGAGCCCCTTTTGCTATGCAGAACCCCCTCTAAAGGTGCAGTTCTAACCAAACCCCCTGGGAGGAGAAAAACATTCTTCACTGAATGCAGGACTTTTAGCAGAGAAGCTCAGGTAGCAGCTGGGGAGTGGCCACCTCTATTGCAATGGTCTATCCTGCAGTTCATTCCATTTTTGCAGTATGCATCTTTGGACTTTCTCTCTTTACCCTGTAATTGTGTATGTCCAGGAAGGGATTCTCCTACCTTGGAAATGCAGCTACCAGCCCCTCTATTGGTATAGGAAAATGAGGAATAATACAACCCATTAAAATTATAGGGGAATTTGTCTAGATCCCACCGCTGCAGCCATTGAGATCTCCCATTAAAATATTACCCAGGTTTAACTTTTCTTTACTCCTGGGACTGGTTGAGAGCTCATCCCTAAGTAATTGGACAACAGGATATGACAGAAAAGACCCAGTAGAGAAACCATGAATTTTACCTTTCTAATAAATATGCGTTCTTCGTGAATATGAATGGTACAGTCCTTTTACTGCTGGACCTGGAAATAGCAGCCAACATTTAAATAAGAAGCTAAGCAAATTGAAGATGAGAAATTATGCTTGGCATGCTGACTCCAGCCTTGATCACAAAGGGGCAAATTCTGATCCAAAAAGTAGATCAACATTTGTAATGGACAATCCTTGACTGTCTTTTTAATAATGAGTAACTTGCAATTCCTTGCATAGTCAGGTGTCATTTGCCTGTGATTTGTATGGGGACACTTTTGTCAGCCAGAGTTCAGTTAGAGAAGTCAGCAGTGACTACATCACAATAGAAAAGTGTCAGAGTCAATCCATTTGACGTAGGTCTTTATTTTTCTAATCCACTCAGTCGGACGCCATAGTCTTCAACAAACGGATTTTGCCTGGAGGTAAAATATTTGGTGTTAACACTTGCAAGCAAACAGAAGTCTCTAGTTGAAATTGATAGGAAATAATAATGGGGAAAATATATATGATATGAGAAAGTTGGTTGTGTGAAAAATGCTAGTTTTATTACATAATTACATAATTTATCCTTTTTTCCCAGACTCCAGCTGTTTCACAAAAATCTCTCTAGATTCCTTCAATATCATTTTTGTTTTCACCTTTCAAACCACTCACACTGAACTGAATGCTGTTATTTTTATAGGCAAGATTGATTGTGCTAGCTGGATTTTAACAAACTCTGATGTGGTGAGATTCTTTGTCATATTTCACAGTCAGAAATCATTTAACCTGCTAGGTTTTGGGAAAGTGGAACTCTCAGTTTGAACAGACTGTTGTGCTGTGGCAAAATATCTCGACTCAATCCTTCTTTTTCCTCAAGAGCCTGCTGTGGGTTTATTATTCTCATTTATTGCCAGTATCTCAGTGGTACACGACGCTCGCCTCCAGAACAAGTATCTATCCTGGTGAACAGTGTCGGTGACAGAACTCGCATTCATTGGAGACCAGAGAGATCGTTTTGCCCGGTTTCAAATGCACTTGGACCTTGGGCGCCAGGGAGCGTCATTCAAAGTTTCATGCCGATGTTGCCAACTCTTGATTTTCTCACAGTCTCATCTCACTTCGTGCTTTTCGCAGAGCTGTCCCTTCTGCAGGACTCTTGAGTCTGTGAAAATCTCAGCTTCCATCCAAAGAGAGATCATCCATGTTTCTAGCCCATGTGGTCACAGGGGAAAGCTGGAAAAGGTCCAGATATCAAATAAAAAGAACCTAAATTAAAAAAAAAATTCATAATTCTTAAGCCCATTTTGGTGATTTTGGAGGACCTGGTACATGACTCCTGAACACTTGGAGTTGGTCATACGTGTTTCCTGTCCTACTTAGGAGAGGTTAAGAAATTAAAGAGCAGACAGTGGGGCGTGGGAAGGTTGCTATTGATTGCTATCCCAGTGCTCTGAGTCCTCTAAAATACAGCAGAATATATGGGACTCATATTAAGTGTTTCTTTTGGTCTTTGCCCTGTGAACCTCCTCTGTCTGTTGGCTTCGCATCTCGCCAGCCACACTCAGGCAGTCAGAATCTCTTGATGCCCCTCCTCTGGTCCAGGAGATTTATTTTCCAAAAGCATGTTTAAATCCAATGGAGGAAAGGTCTGAACCTCTCTCCTTCTCAGTAGCCAAACTGGGACTCACTGGCGCAAAATCCCTATGCGCACACCCTGGATCCTACTCAGTCCACACAGATCCACCGTCTTTCACCCTTCACCCAGCCGCACACACCCTAACCAGGTAGTTTTACTCGCATGAGTGGCAGAGTGAGGGCTTCAGGATCAGCCGTTTCTCAAAGGCCGCAAGAAGAACTCCTGGTCCTTCCTGAGAAGGTTTTTTCCCTTCCTTCCCTCCCTTTTCCTTACAATTAATTAGCTAATAATTTTGCTACTGATCCATTCCTCATTAAAAAGCTGAATCCCTTTCCTTAGATCTGGTCAGAACAAAGGTGGGAGAATTGATGTCTTAATTTTAGTTCATTATGGCCAAGAGCATCATCTCCCACCCTTCTGCCTCCCTGCACTCCTCCTGCCAGCCCCTCCCGCTTCCAGTTATCACTGTGCCCCTAAACGCCTCATGCTCCTGCAGCGGCGTCGGCTGAGCCATCTCTGCCCTTTATCTTCCGCTGCCTCATTAAGAGAAATGAACCTGAGTCTGAGAGAAATGACACAAGGGAAATAAAAATGTAATCCCTCGGTGCCACCTATAATGAATTGTTATGAAAACCATGAAAATATCTGTCTGCAGATATTGTTCTTTGATTTGAAGTCAGTGTTATAAGCGGTAATTTTTGTCATTAAAGCTGTTAATCTGCTCCGTGTTCCTCGTAAGCTTTATGAAGAAAAACAGCCCTGCTGCCTCCAAGCTCATGCAGGGCCCTTCTGAGCAGCGCTACGCGAGCAGAGTGCCTTTGAATAATTAGCTGTAATTATGGCTGAGGTTGCTGTCTGTCTCTGCGAAGGTACTGCAGCAGGCTCTCCAGCATGCCTACAGGTCAGCGTTGTGCAGTCAACAGTGGGGCTCAGGGAGCAACGTGAAGCCCTGAGGCTCCCAATTGGAAGGGCCATTGTAACTGTTCAAATAGCAGGTGTTGCACAGGTGAGTTTTAGAGACAGAGCAAATGGAGCCCTGCTACATCAGGGTAACTCTCTATTCACTCCTCTGTCCTCCACAGCTACTGGCACTCTGCCCAAGGAGGAGGACCCAGGTTCCCTTCAGGGTCTACCAAAGCCTCTCCTTAATCAGACCACAGGCTGTGTGGCCATTCTGCTTCTACAGTTTTCCCAAAGCCTTCTAGAGTGCTAGAGACCAGGCCCAGGAGCCGATTGCAGGTCTTCCGCATGACGGTGCAGAATACTAATTACGAGGCCAACAGATAAAAGGTGTTTTTAATTGCTCCTTCTATTCTCTAAGCAGCAGAGGAATGGAGAGAGCAAGAGACAAGAAAGTCTCTATTGACTTTAATTGAAGTCCTCCTAGGCCTGGAAGCTTCCTACGCTTGTCCCAGGCTGTTGGGCTGCCCCAAGGTGCATGCACTTCAAAATCAGAGCGTTCGTGCTGGGCAAATGAGCAACACCAGCAAAGACTTGCTAAGCAGGGAAGCTGGAGGCTCGTCTCTGCCGCTGCTGCAGCTGAAGTGAATCTGAGACACCTGGATGTCTCGTAGCTATTTACAGGGAAACGCTGCTTCATACCAGGCTTTGACAAACCTGCCACACACCTGGGGCCAGGCCAAAAAATTAGGTGCCTCTAGATGTGTGGCAGCGAAGGGGCCCCCACACAAAAAGGCCACCAGCACCACATCTTCTGGTGGAGGTACAGAGCCTTCCTGGCTGCCACAGCACCGCTAGGCACCAGGGGGCTAAGTCCTGGGCACCCTCTTGACCTGGCGCCCAGGATTTGTTGAGCCCTGCTTCACGCCAGGCACAATTGAACCGTGGAACTTACTGCCACAGGAAATCCTTGAGGACGAGAACTTCGCCATCCAAACGTCCAATCTCTTTTTTAATCTTGCTAACGAGCATATACAGATGAGACGGGATATTAAACCTCACACTTCAGGTCTTATGCAGATTTCTAATGATCAAATATTAAGCGAGATCTCTACCTATTGGAAGGTCCTCACACCTTCCTCTGAAGCTCTGATGCTGGCCGCTGTCACTGTCAAAGAGAGTTTACTGGACTAGATGGACTGGAGGTCTTATTCAGTCTGGCAATTCCTATGTTCCTCCAAATAATGGGTCAGTTACTATGGAGCTACACTGATTTTATTTTTGACTCAGTGGCTTTGGCTCTTTTAACCGTCCCAGGGCCACACCCATCTGAACAAGAATGGGAATTGAAGCTGTTCTTCATCAACTAGGAATAGCTTTTGCAGAAAGGCTGTTGTGAAACATATGGAAAACAGAAGCAAAATTAGAAACTGAAAAGGAGAAAAAGGTTCGTAGAGAGAGTGAACTAATAAATCTACTAAAAGCCACCCCATTATTGGGATAATGAAAACAACCAGGAGACATTAAGTGTTTCTGCCCCTGGGCCATTTAATGGAGTTTCAGCTTCTGGTCTGCTTCAGTTTTTGACCTCAGTGATATGTGGTGAGATAGAATAAAATATAAACAGAAAAGCTATAAAACTCTCATGCTTCAGGGTTGAACATAACCACCAATTGACAGAGTTGGTTTTTCTCTAGCTATCTATATAGTGTTTCTGGGATCTTCTCCTGAAACATCTGGAACTGGCCAGTGTCAGACACATGATGCTGGGCTGGATGGTCCAGTGTAATTCCTGTACATTTTAGGGTTATCCATGGAGAAGGGCAATTGCATTTCTTGGAACTCTTTTTGATCAGAGTGTAACCAATGCCAGCAAGCCTACAAGAGCAGTCTGGATCCCCTAGAAGAGATGTCCTTGATGCTCTACTTCAGGGTAGAGGAGACCAAAATAAGGGGCAGATTTCCCATCTCATTCCTCAGCTTCTATGAAAAGTACCAGCCAGGCACAGACTTTTCTCCCACTTCTTCCCACAACCTGGAGCCTGGTAAGGATTGTCCAGTCCATGTTCCTTTGCATGCAGGAACAAGATGATCAGCAAAAGGGATTCTGCAGACACTGCTAACCCTGGCAGACTCAGCCTGCTAACAATAAGTCAATGACATGACTCTGAAGAGCAGCCAAAGGATGCCTGTCGGATGAGTCACCTTAATAGAAGAAGGGAGTGTATGACTTGAGATTTAGGACAGATGTCAGGTTCAGAGACGCGTGGTGTGAGGAAGTTCATTATTATCGGCATAGTAGCAGGAGACAATGTCAGACTGATGTTGACTCCTCCCTCTCTGGATTTTTGTTTTGTATTGTTTTGGCAAGTGCCTTGGGAAGAAGGGAGAGAGGAAGGGAAGGGAGATGTGGCAACATTCCCAACCGAATGGAAAAGGTCTCTTGTCCATGCAGAAAGAGCCCATATGAAATGTGGGTGATTCAACAAATCCATGCCTGTATCGAAGCAACGTTCCGGAGCGTACGGCACAGCTCCATCTCTCCGGTGAGTTCTAAGCATGGATCCAGATGGAAGTGGTTCTTTGCTGTTAGGCTCTGTCTGTACACGGAGGTTGCATTGGTTTAACTAAAAGCCATTAAAAAACTAGCTTAGCTAAACCCGTGCAAACCCGTGGGTCTTAAATTCTGGTAGCTTTGCTTGCCCGTGTCCATTTACTGACATAGGATGGATTGTAACCAATGCTAGCATGTCCTCACAGTGGTTTGCACCAGTGTAACTCAAGGAGGTCACCAAGCCCATCCTTTCCCCATTGGCACTGGGTTTTCAGTGGCTGTGCTTACTTCTGCATTTGGAGTGGCCTAAGTTTTTCCGAGCGGCCCATTGCTCCAGAGAGGGACAGTGGGTCTCTCAGACAGAAATGCGAATCTCTCCTTACCCCGTGCAGGAGGCTGGTGTATGTAACATCCTCTCTGGCGACTGTAAGATCGGGCTCCATGGTAATAGGTGAGGTGGGCATGTCCCTTTGCCAGTTTTGAGCTCCACGCCCCCCTTTGCCTTGGGGGGTTACCCCCTCTTTCCTCTGGGGAGGCAGGAATTTGCCCAGTAATCACTGATGGTCTCAATAACAAACACTCTGTTTGATCAGCAACACACAGCCTCACGGTCAGGCCACCAGGGGCGTCCCCTTCCCTTTGGGCTCTGGCTGATTCCTATATGGGGTGTGGAGCAGGGTCACAGGGACACACCCTCCGGCTACCCCTGGGTTTGTCCCCCAGTCATGAGCTGATATTCTGCTGACCCTGCAGCCACCACCTGAAATTGCCCCTTTCTGTCCCTACCAGAGGCTGGGGCAGGAGTTCCTGCCAACTCTCCACAGGCTCCTGTTTGCTTGTCCCTTCTCCCTCCTGGCCACCATGCCAATCAGCGCGGGGTGGGGAGCGCAGTTTTCACAGTGCTGACGCTGTTCTCTGGAGTGGGACTTCACAGCTCCCTACAACCCTTTGTATTTAAAATGGCCCTCGGCTTGTCCATGCCTCCAGCTTTGCTGGCACAGATGAATTGTGGGCACAGTCAGGTGTCTGAATGCTGGCTTGTTTGTCGTTGCAAAACTGGAGGCTGTTTTTAAAACTCAGAGGCCCTCTTTTTTATGTACAGCACCTAGCACAATGGGGCCCTGATTCATGACTGGGTTTCCCAGGGGCTACTGCAATACAGGTAAATAGTAACCATCTTCCAAACCCCTACAGTGCTTCATTGCCGTAGCCAGAGCTGGAGAATCCTGTTTACAAGCAAAGCAGAGAAGAGGAGTGGCTGCTCAGGCTGACAGAAGGAGGCAGGGTTAGAATGCAGGAGCTCTTCGCTCTCAGGACACGTTTTGAACCATCTTCTTCTGTGGGTGTGTCTGCAAAGGGTGTTTGTTGGAACCCTTGGGAAGCGCTAATCGCTCCACCACATTGTTAGCGATTCCAGGAGCCATTGTCAGCTGAACAAACAGATAAGAGTATCGTGTTTTCTGCCTGTCTCGTGTTACTGCAGCACAGCACTTCTAGTTCCCATGCTTTACTAGCTACAGGCCTTTTTCATCAAGTTGTCTCTGGTGGGTCGGGAGGTCAGAGAGATTCTGAGAGGAAGGATGTTCCAGTTTTTAGAGCACTAGCCTAGGATTTGGGAGAACTGGCATCAAGTCCTTGTTCTGCCACAGGCTTCCCATGTGGCTTTAGCCAGTCACTTAATCTTTCTGGGCCTCAGTTCCTCTATCTGTACAATGGGGATAATAGCCCTGCCCTGCCTCATTGGGCTGTTGGGAGCATACATACATGAAAGATTGGGAGGTACTCAGATACAAAGGTTGTGGAGGTGAAAGAAGTACCTGAGATAGATGTCCCGAGTACATCCATTACATCGCCAGCAGGTTGAGTGCCAGGGTCCATACGGTCTGTGGAGTTTCTGCTGAATTGGTCTCCTGTGCCTTCAGAGCGAGAGTCAGGCTCAGAGTCATGGCCAGCACAGTCTGGCTTGGAAGCGTGGGAAACTGAACAGTCAGAAACAAAATCTCCTCTATCAAGGGCTGTTTTCCTGAGGCTGCATTTTCCGATGCATCCAGCACATTTTTTGGGTAATCTGTGATCCTGGAGCAACATTTGAAAGAGTGGAAAAAGAAGTATTTTATCATTTAAAAAAACAATTCATCCAGCAAACTGGGAAGGTCAAGGCGGTCACTAATAAAAGTAAATGAAACTTGTCTGACTTCACGCTGCCACTTTCTGTGGAACCCATTAACGGTTTGCTGTAAGTGCAGGCGGGTGAAATGGATTTTCCCTTTGCTTCTTTTCAATATGAGGCACGTTTTTAAAAGGAAACCCGATTCTTACCAGTGAACGAGAGGCACATTGCCGGCACGTTTCCCATGCTCTAGGGTGTGTATCATTGTTGCTCTGGTTCAGCCACTAGTAAGGAACGGGTTAAAAGTGAACCTGAAAGGCCTGGTAGAAATATCTTTCCTCCTTCCTTCCTCATGACTATGGCAGCAGAAAGCCTGGGTAGTTCAGCAGCTAGTCGTCTGCATAGGGACTTCGTAGACGGCCGACTATTCCTGATTCTGCCACTGATCCTCTGTGTGACTGTGGGTGTGTCATTTCATGGCCGTCTCCCTATAGCTGTGAGTTCCTTGGGTTACGCAGATTTGACCCTTCTGTTGGTTTGCATGGTGCCCTAGCGTCTTGGGTTCTAATCTCGCTCGTGGGCCCTAGGAGCTACCAGAATAAGAAAACATCTCTTCTTTCAACTGTCTCCCTGTTGTCTCCTGCGCCAGTTGCCCCAAAAGAGCAGTTCTGAGGAATAAACCTGCTCATTAAGGTCTCACATTCATTTAGGACTGAGGCAAGTATTGGGATTCTGAGCGGCTCTCAGCCAGGAAGTGGCAGTTCCCATCACGTGCGGCTGGTAGTACGAGGGACATTTGTCTTGGAATGCCATGTTTTTCCAGGAGGGAGATGCCAGTTTATCTCTTCACCCTCTGGTACCAGAGGGCCTTAAATCCAGGCATTTGTCACATAGGAGTAGGAGCATTTGGTGTTCCCCAGTTGGATGGAGATAATTCTTCTTGGATGGAGAGGTCAACAGCTTACTGACCATAAATAAACAAAATTATTCAGTGTCTCTTTGCTGGCTGGTGATTCCTCTTGTGAGAGGCTAGCAGTCTTCTCTTCCCAGCTGTTAATTACAGCTGGAGGAAAAACGAGACATCATTTTCACAAACGTTTTCCTGAAAATGTTGTCCCATTCTTTTCTTTGAAAGGTTAGAGCCATCTCCATAAGCTGGCTGAAAAAATGGCACAGCATTTTCATGAAAAATTGACCCTCTGTTTCCTTCAACTTTGTCACCTGTTCAGAAGTTAACCTTGGGATGAAGACTTAATTCACACCTTTGTGTGGCATGGTCCTGGCTAACTGGTGTGATGTGCTGAAAGTAATGTGTGGGAAGAAACCCAACAGCATCCTTGTTGGCCAGATGCATTCTGCCAGCGAACTGGCCTGTGATATATGTGGCACAAGTAAAGGTTTTCATCAGTATTTTTACAATTGAAACCCTGCTATCTAACTGTGCCCCCCATTCCTGTGGTATCTGAGTGCCTCACAATCTTTTTAATGTATTTGTCCTCACAGCACCCTGTGAGCTCCTGAATCGCTCTTACCTTATGTTACAGAGGGGCCACTGACACAGAGAAAGAAAGATAACGTGTCTGGCCCGAGATCATATGGGAAGTGTTTGGCCAGCCAGGGAATTGGACTTGCATTTTCTGAGCTCTAAAATAGCCCCTTAGCCACTAGCTCTTCCTCTGCTTCATCACTCATGTCAGCAAAACCCAGTTCAGGGCCTGAGAGATGGACGCTATCTTTATTCTCTGCTCTTGGGTAGAACTTGCAGCTTGTCGGATGTTTCCCAAAAGTGCTTTTCTGCTGCTGCGAGTATGAGATCCACCACTCATATTTATCTTCTGTCAAAGCACCCAGAAACATCACTGTTGGAATCAGGCCCGCTTATGCTTTGTAGGAAGGCCTCTGTTGCCTACGATGCTGCACTACTGTGGGTTTTTTTCAGGCTGTCTCCAGTCAGTGACAGCATGTCTCGCTCTCATCCTAAGAACTGGAAGGACAAAGCAAAGCCAAGGAGCCATCGGCAGGTTCACGTGTCCTTTAGGATTCGCTGATATCACAGTGCATCACACTGTGCCCGCCGTCACCTCAGCTTCAGTAGTTTATGGCTGCAGTGGCCTGCAATGTGGTGTGGGGTTAACAGCATCTTATCTCCTAGGAAACAGAAAAGTCTCGGGCAAGATGGGAGCGTAGGTTCCAGAAACCAGCAAGAGGCAGAAAGGAGCCAGAATTTCAGTGGCCCCCAGAGGACAATGTTGCTTTTAGCAACACTTCCCATGTTTCCATCCATTCCCTCAAATCTAATAGATCAACATACTCCTTAGTAGGCAGGATGAGCGATGATATTACCGCGAAACAAACCACATGCAGATATCAACACCTGAGTACAGAAAAGGCCACAGCTGTCAACAACACGCAGAGTGCCAACTGCATCTGTAAGCCAATTACAGTGAAGACATCAATTTTCCTATCTCGGGACTTCTTTCAAAGAGCTCTTGCTCACTCGGGTTTGTATACTTCAAGACTCTGTGCTTGCTGCAGTGGGGGTTATGAATGTTAGCAGTGCAGCGTATTAATACTAATGCAGGGGGCTCGGACCAATGACCAGCTTCTGAAACTAAAAATTTTCCTCTCTAAGTATGATGATGTCACGATGGTTTCTGGACAGAAACTCTTTCCTACCGTGAAAACCTAATACAAGTTGTCTCGGGATTACCCAGTAGACTGATGCTCTTGTTCTTGACATATAATGATGCCATTAAACATTTTACAATTATTATATTACCACAGCACCTACACATCCCAGTGAAGTACTAGAAATCCATTGTGCTGAGTGCTGAACAGACATACACCAAAGTCCCTGCCCCAGAGAACTCACAGTCTGCGTGCCAGAGAGGATGCAACAGATGGAAGGGAGCAGGTTGAAATGATGAGTGTTTAGCAGAAAAACAGAAACCCCAGCTCACCACTCAACGGTGATGAGAATGACGTGTAGGCATCATTTCACAACTGGGTTGTAAAGAATAATTTCCTGGAGGATAAGGTGCTGGCTTTGTGAGTTTTGTTGGGGAAACTTTCGCGTGCATATGGGCTGGGCTATAGGGCTTTTTGAAGGAGAAGCAGGCAGGCAGGTTTTCAGGCTGGCTTTATCTGCAGCGTATAGACCGGCAGTTCAGAAGCCTCTTGGTGTTTGGAAGAGGCTGCATTTCAGTGCATCAAGTATTAATGCAGGTCAAAAATATCCATGATCTTTTCAAGGAAATCTTGCAAAGCTTTACATTTTCTAAAAAAGATGGTATCCCATGATTTTTTTTTTTTTTTGTATAAAATCCCACAATTTTGGTTCTCAAATTATTTTTGGTTGAAACTTTCAGTTTTCAGTAACAAAATCAGATTTTGATACCAAAAAACAGATTTTTAACTGAAAACTTTAGCTAAAACTTTTTTATTAACAAAATTTCAGTTTCTGTTTTTCATTTAAAAAAAAAAAGACATTTCAACCAAATTTAACATTTCCTGCAAAATATTTCTTGTGGTGGCCAGAAAAAAAAAAAAAAGAGGAAAAAAGGGATAAAAATAGCTGAACCAGCTGTACTGAAAATAAAGGGAAGTTGTTAAAGGTATACTTGCCAAAGGCTACTAAAGGAAAAAAAAACATGTCAATGTGGGGTCAGTGAGAACTGAGCAGTTTGTGGCTAACAGCCTCTTCTCAAATCACTAACCAATGCTTCCTCTACCTCACTGAGACATTCTTCTGTAAGGAGCATGATGATCATTGCTGAAGGACATCTTGGAGATGGAATATTAATCCATAGCCAAAGAGTGAAAGAATTAAAGGACAAAACATTTTTGTCGTCTTTAACTGTCATTTCATCAGCGGGCGTTCTTTTCACCTCTTGGTATGACAGTGGTGCCCTCAATGCTTCATCTGAGACCAGGAGTCTCCTTTGATAGATACCGAACAAAGAGATAGCAAGGAAAGTCCCTGCCCTGAGGAACTTACAATCTAAAGAGACAAGACAAAGGATGGAAGGGGAGAGGGCTGAAAAAAAGCTCTTACTGGGAATTCTACATGGAGATTAAGTGCAGAACATATGGCGTAGATTGGGGAGGAAAAGTTTGCTGTAGAAGATAGCACAATTTCTCAAGTGGTGATAAATAACTTTTTAAATTTAGCTCCAGAGAAGAAGTAGTTTACTGGAAAGAAAAAGCTGCACTGACTAAAGAAGACTTGTGAAGAAAAATGATGCTCTTTGTTCAGAGGAATTTTTGGCCTGGAAAACAATTCACTGAGCAAACTGTCCAGAAGGGCAGCATGAAATGAGAAAGCTTTTGGGAGATTTCTGCTAGAAATTGTGACCCGCCCCCCATGCAATTACACAGTAATAGCAGCACGTAGCACAGTTTATGAAGCAATAACTCAGTTCCCAAATGGATAAACCAGGATGCTGATGGCCAAGTCCCTTATCCCGATGAGGGAAACAGATTATTGCTGAGGAAGCCAGCAGGATGGAATTGTTACAATTATTCCACTGTCTGTGTTTTTCAGTTAAGGAATCTAGGTACAAATTCCTTCCATGGGAGCAACTTCTGCCTCCCTTACTTACACTGAATAGTACCATAGGTGGAGACCTGTTAAAATTAACAAGTAGGGCATTACTGATTGTGAATATGGAGAGCAGGATCTGGGCTTCACAGCAGCTAAGAAATCCAGGGCAGTTTTGGCCAGCACACACTGAGCCATCACATTATGGAGCAGGAATGTAACAATTCTCAGGTGGCTGCGGCTGGAATATTGTACTTTGTTCTGAGCAGCTCATTAACAAAAATATGCTAACAAATTGGAAGGGATCCATAGAAGAGCAAGTCAGTCAGAGAATCATAGGGCTGGAAAGAAGGTCATGTAGTCCAACCCCTGCTCAAAGCTGATTGGCATCTCTGGCCCATCTTGATTTGTTAATGTCCAATCTGAAACCCCATCCAAAACTCACCCAGATTCCATGGGAGTTCATGGATCCAGGACTCTTTTGGGGACCGTATCTGCATGGGCCTGATTCTAAGTCTAGGAAGAATCCCATTGGCTCCAGTGAGCACTAGATGAGGGAAGATCGTAAGAGCAGAATAGATACGTAGCTTGGCTGGGCAGTGAATACGGGAGAGTGTGATGTCAGGTGGAAGTGTTTGAGGGTACAAATATGATGGTCGCCGTCTTGACTGACATGTTGGGGAGTGAACCAGGGAACTCCAGAACTAAACCAATGAGGTGCTGCAATGTGAGCTGAAGTTCCGCGCTCTTGAGGTAATAATTGTAACATACCTGTATTTTGGAACCAGAGGAGGATGCATGACACACACTGACCAGTTCTTTACACAAGCAAAGAACTGTTCAGGATTGACGGATGGGGCATAATTTAGGAGTACGAGGCTGTATTTAAGAAAAGGAAGTGGTGATAGACATTTAAAACTCAACTAGACCAAAAGATAGAAAATATAAGGAGAACATAAGAAAGGGAGATTAGGTGAGCTAGAAGGACTTCACCATTCTGAGTGTCTGTAATTCACTGGCTAAAATACAGGGCAAAATTCAGGAGGAAAAAGAGGTCCTTCTAGGCTGTGATGGTGTTCCTTCCTATTGCCCTGCTATTTACTGGGGAGCCATATTATTGAAGAAAATGGAGAATATCATCAATCAAAGCCCAGAAAACAATGAACAGCACTTCCCTTGAAGTGACACTTGGGCCTAATTTTCAGCTCTAACCACTGAGTGTAGGGATCCTATTTTGTATACCCAGTTGACTGCACCAGAAAAATTGCAGCCATTTTACAAAAATTTACTTGACCAGCTGGGTGCCCAGTTACCCAGCTTCTGTCAGAGGAAAGCATTCAGTGAATATAAAATCAGTGCATAGCTCCTTTTCGCATTCAGTTATAGGAGTCACAAACTGGGTAGTCATAACTGCAGGCCTGCTGAGAATTTGGTCTTTGAATCCTAACCCAGTTCTCAGCTGATTCCCAACAGCCTATTTCCTTGCAGAGTCAGACTCTTTTTAACTAGCTGCCAAAGCGCAATTACTCTTTTTACAAATTATCTAACCCTGCTCAGTAAACATTTCCACCCACTTACCATGTAATACAAAACCCGAGGAGGAAACAAAATGTCTTGACTTTAGTTTTCACTTTCTGGTTGCTTACGTCTCTTAAACGCTTCTTCTTGCAGGGATAATATTGATGGTGCTGGAATATATTTGCAAAAACAGCTCTTTGGTGACTCTTCAAATCTCTCTAGCTTATTGCATCATGAAATCAGCTCCCAATGCCTATTTGAATGTAACACTCTGTTTTTGTATAGCGATTTGTATTTCCCAGTGTGCTTTACAGTCATTAACTTGAGACTCATTCTCCACAATACCCCTCTGGGGTAGCTAGGTCTTACTAGCCCCATTTTGCAGCTAGGGAAATTGATACAAAGAGAGATTAAAATGACAGACTGACACAGTCGAGCTGGGGTAGCAATTTAAGACAGCCCTCTTCCAATCCACACTAGATTGTACTACACGCTTCTTCCTATACACCAACGAATGTCATGTACACAATCCCTTTAAAACAGACCTAGCCTCAAGGGAGCTATAATTATTAATACCCTTTAAGAAACCAGTGTGATTGCTGGAGAGATGTGCCAAGGTGTTTATTACATTATTTTTATTATGTCTGATTCACTTTTAAGCCCGTTATATCAGTGAACCCCTTCCCCTGACTCTGATCAAAGGATGGGTTGGCTTTATGCAAACACATACACCCCTATTGTCTTAGTTAAGACACGATGAAACGCTGAGGACAATGGGAAAATATAACATCGGGGGCCATGCAGATTGCTCGGATGACACTGCAAGAAGTAAGCACTGCAGGCCTTGAATAAGGAAACCAGGTTTTGCAGAGCAGTGGTTCTGAACCATTTTCCCATCGTGACACACCTGACAGATGATGCTCCCCTGCGTGACACGCTACAATCTGCCGGTGGTGCCTGGAGCTGGGAGCGCTTGGGAGTCTGTGGCGCTCTGGAGAATGCAGCGCTCCGGGGCCTGGGTGGGGGCAGAGTCAAGCCAGCACAGGCTGGTGCCCGGACGGTCTGGCTTGATGGGGCCAGGTTTATTTTTGTGGGGCAGGTGTTGCCCCCACCCCCAGCCCAGGAGCTCTGGGTTGCAGCCCCTAAGTCCCTGTACTCATCTGGCCCTGGCTGCTGCCTGTGCTGTGCCACAGGAGCAGGCTGATGAGGGCAGCAGAGAGCAGCAGGAGCTGGTTCCAACACAAGTTGCCATTTTCCGTGACACACCTCCCAGCCCTTCGCAACACACGTTTGTGTCCCAACACAGTGGTTGAGAACCGCTGTTGTAGAGAACAAATCATAAAAACGATTAATAAAAACCCAGACTCGTATCAAAATATTGCCTGATGCCATTTCAGAATCCCATTTGAAATGTAGATGGGTTGCTCCCAAAGCATTAAAGGTTAGCAGCGGGTTAGATTAAAAGGCTGATTGTTCATAACCCATGTGTACGGTGACTGCTTCACTCCCTTTGCCTCACTTGAAAGCAGGAAGACAGTATGCTCCTGCTATCTTGAATCTTGCTTACGCGTGCCCACTAACGCCTGTCTGCCTGGTATGGCAAATTCTCTCTGCAACAGAAAATGGTCCCATCTCCCACACAAAGAATTCTTTCTTCAAATGAGGGAGTGAGAAATGCTGCAAAGGATAAAGGGAAAAAGTGAGAGATCAAATGGCTCAAATAACGTTGCACTCTGTGTAACTGATACCGCTGCAAGTGTCCATTATACGCCCGCCAGCTCCAACCATTGTGTGTTGTGATTGAATTTACTTAGTTCAGTGTAAATAACAGGAGCAGATTGGGGGCCTTTCTGATTAGTATTTTTCAAAGTGTAAATACGATGCTGGAAAGCCCCGTCAGATGCTGTTCTGCACTCATGACATAAGATGGGGCTAACATCTCTCCAAACTTACCAGTATCAGTGCGTTAGCTGAGTTGCAAAGATTACAGCATGGAATAGCAACGTCACATCTGGAGCATTAGAAAACTGGCAATGCTGAAAAGGCATTAGTAAACATTATTAAGAATTCCTTGCAGGCAATTAGACTCCAACAATATCTTTGGAGAGGTTTTTTTGTTTTTTTTTTTGCATCTTTATTTCTATCTTGCTAATGAGAGACTAATGAGCCACAGACTTGTTACCTAGGAGGAATATCTCAGCAAAGCTCTAGTGAACTTAAAACCAGTATTTACAAACTGATTATTGTTTGCATTCATTATACATTTTAAATGAGGAGGGACAGCGATTAAAAAAAAAAAAAAAAACCCAGGAAACCAATTGCTCATTGCTAAGAGTTTTCCGAATGTTGAAAGTCTAAGTTTGCCAGCACTGAGGTTTGGGCCCTGCAGGATTCCCACCACACAAAGCAGCGAGGAGGTTCGTGCCATTTGTGTGTGCTTCTACTGGGTTATTACTATCACATTCCTTCCTTCTCCGAGGAGAACTATTATTTCATTTACCTTTTCTAACACAAGACAGGAACTACTTATTTTCCTCACAGCTGATGGCAAAACTTCCTGTCTCAGTGAATGGGAAAAGTCTTCATGGACAAGGTACTCTGGCACTTTTAGATGAGACTAGATAGCTTGTTCAAAGAAAGATGGTCTTGCAGACATAGGGCTGGGCGGGGACCCAAGAGGGCTGGGTCAAGTCTCAACTTTGCTACAGTTGCCTGGTGAAACCTTAGGCAACTCACTTAGGGACAGTTTTTCACAAGTGCTTATCTGCTCTTTAGGCACTCAAATAAAGTGGCCAGATTATCAGAACACCTCCGCCTCCAATGAACGGATTTCTTTTGAAAATCTGGCCATAAATATCATCACGGGAACTGTCCCTCCATGCTGAACTTTCAATACTCTGCTCCCCTGAATTCTTCTGAAAATTGGCTCTTTAATCTCTTTGTGGCTTCACTCTCCCATCTGTAAAATGAGAATAGTAAGAATAATCCGTATTTTCTCCAACTGTTGTGTGTTTTGTCTATGTAGACTGTAAGCTCTTTGGGGCAGGGATTCTTTCACACCATGTGAACATACAGCACCTAGCACAATGGCAACCCAGCCTCGGGCAGGCCTGCCAAGTGCTGCTGTAATACAGATGACAATAAAAACCTCTCTTATGCCCATAACAAGTTGCATGCATGTCTTTTTGACTGGATAGGGAATCTAGTCACTTTGGTTCATGAGGATTTGTACTGCTTGTCTGGTTATTTTCTAAAGCTCATCAAGACTGATTTATATGGCTTCTTTTCTTTTCTCTTTGGCCTGTATTAAAAGTCAAACAGTGTTGTCCATCTGAGGTCCAAAGCATCTGTGAACCAAAGGGAACCGAAATCCCCATTGCAATCCAGGAGCTGTAGTGCAGGTACGGTGGCAGAGGCAACCTCATTTTAATTGCCTTACTGACATCGTGGAAGCATTTCCTGTTAAACTTCTGCACTGAACTGATCATGATAAAGAGGAAAGTGAGGCCTGGGTTTAGGGAAGGTCTCTCCTTCCTTTCAGACACCCTTCATAGGCCATGCTGCTCTCTGTCCTTGCTTGCGTTCCGACAGGTTGGCGGTGCCCCAAAGTCACATGTGATAGCTGTTCCGATGGGCTGTATAGAATGAGTTTGGGGGGGTCTCAGCTCAGTTCTTATTGGACAAGGATTCCTATCTCCAAAAATAACCAGAACCATGACTGATATCCTCCTGCTATAGGAGCGCTCTGTAAAAGAGAAATGGCTGTAACTAGATAAATAGTTAGGGAATAGATACGGGTCCAGTAGCTTGCGCTCCAGCATGGTTCTTTGGTTTGAGGAGCCAATGTAAAACTTGCTGTCATAAGGGGTGCTCTGTACATTTTCAGGGGTCTTCTTTCCAATGGTCCCAGTCTTTAGAATGGGCTGAACCTAATCCTGGAAGCATATTTTTGGTGTGACAGAAATGTAGGGGTGCACGTCGTCGTAAGCATTTGTTGCTATCTGAAAACCCACCCAGAAACACTTTGTCAGGAAAGAGAAAGCGTTTATTTCTAGGAGAGGTCAGAACATTTAATGAAATGTTGTTTTCATTGAAATATGCTGTTTCACCACAGCCAAACATTTCACAGTGACACATTCATTCCAATGACGTTTTTGATGGAAAGGTTTCTGGGGTCCAGGGCTGACTCTCTGGTCAGCTCCAGAGGGGAGGAGCGGTGGAGGAGGAGAAAAGGGAGAGAAAGAGAGAGAGGGAAAAAAAGAACCCTGACCTTTTGAATCCCAAAATGGATGTTTCAGTTTAATTCCATTTAATGAAGATATTTATAAAGATTTTGTTTACATTTCACTACAGAATGAAAATAACATTTTAAAACGTCCAAGGTCACTGCAAAATGAAATTGTTGTCCTCCAGCTAGCTTCTTTTTCCTTTTCTTTTTCTTTAAGGATATCAGGTTAATATATTTAAATAGCACCTTCCTGCATGGCCCAACATCTTTCTCATCTACCCCGTTCTTGCACTCTCTCCACTCAATCTGTACTCAATGCACTCACTTGTTGAATTTTGTCTGTTACAGATGCCAATGTGTTCATGGGAAGCAGAACCAGTTGGCATCCAGGGTTTGGCATATGTTATAGGGTTAACAATAGACCATCATCAAGGTTTTTGAACCATCCATTGCCACAACTCTGTGCTGGGCTGTAAACTTATGATTAGCAAGCACAGGGCAACCTGGTCCATCATTTCCCCACCTTCTGTGCACTCACTCTGAGGACTGGAAGCAATTATGCTAGTACACACTGAATACAATACGTAGCACATGGTAGTGTAAAATTATGGAATTGGGGATTTTAATGAGCTCAGGTGTGTTACAGAAGAACTTTTTTTTCTGTCCATAAAATTATATGGCTTGGACAGCCCAGATAAAGCCATTTTATTTAAAGTTGGGGGGGGGGGGGGAATGCAACAACACCCTGGCCCAGCACAATTATATGCAGATCTGTTCATAAATCTGAGGCTGGAGCAGATGTGCAGCACATGTCGAAAATCCAGAGCATGCCGCTGGAACTTGAAACACAAACATGAACCTGTTTCCAAAGAGGAAAATCTGTTCACAGCAAGGAGCTGACCCTGTGCTTTAAACAAAGATCAAGTCCCTTCTGCCTATTGTGCCTTGCCACGTGTTTACTCTCTGTGCTCAGTGCCGAGGGTAATTTAAAGAACAGCCAGCAGAAAAGAAGCAATTTACCTAGGTCACAAAGTGCTAGTGACACTCTGAGCGTAAGAAAACATGAGGTAGAATGTGACCCAACCCTTCCAACTATCAAGGGTCCCATTAGACTGGGTCATTGATATCATGCCAGATCTCTCATCTATATTTTTAGATGCTTGAAGTCTTTTGCCTTGTAGCTAAACCACGTAGAAAAACATAACTGCACTTCACAGTGGGCAGAGACACTAAGAACGTGTCTGCTTTAAACACAAACATGATCTCTGTGAACGGTGGGAAGTGAAATCCTCTTCAGTAGCTGCCTGATTCACTCTCTTTGGAGTGTAGGAGGGGGCAGCCCGTCAAACAGTCTGCATCCAGACTGAATCCTGCCATGCTAATGGAGAACAAGTGGCATGTCAAGAGCTGCTGCTATCCAAGGTCTCAGATTTCCAGGTCCCAGCAGGTACTTTTGCACGTGTGCCATCTGTGATTTGGTGCAGTGCAACTCCTTTTCTCTTGCTCTTTATTTTATTTATCAAAAGGTGGGCGGGAAGCTCAGGGTACAAGAATGCAAAGTAAAGGGCTTTCCTCCTGATCCTTGAAAAAGGTTAGCCCTCCAGGTAAGGGCTAAGGTCATTTGCTGGTTAATATAGGGCTTCTTGCGCTCCATCTGCTCCCACCAGGTCTACAGATGAATTGAGGAGTTAATTTACCAGTACTAATGATGTCATGACCTGCAAGCACACAAATGTTCCAATCTCCTGTCTTCTTTTTGCAGTTAGGTGGCGGTGGAGACTGCGTGTCAGTGTGTTGTGAGAACTCTCTAGGAGCTAGTAGCTGAAGGTCTGATGCCACTGACTTCCATGTGGCTGGTTGCAGGGATAAGGACCGGGGCTCTAACATGTCCCAAATACCTGTTCATGTCAGTTGTCGCTTTTGCAGCTCAATAGAGTTCTCCTGCATAGAGTAGGAAGGATGGTCAAGAGGACTGGGCATACATCGGGGTTCGCGATCAGACCCACAGTCCTCTTTTTTTAAGGTTTGTCCCCTGTCCAGTACGGAGACAATCTGGACGTAGCTTTGTTTGGTGTCACACACACAATGCCATTTTGAAGCATATGCTGCTCCCACCCACATCGAGAGCCTATTGACAAAGGCAAAGCAGCGTGCTCTTCAGAATGGCATCCTGCCTGCAGCGTGATCCAGCACGCATGGGGCCGGCGAGGGTGGGGGAACACAGGTGGGGGTGAGTCCACCGGCCTGCTCTCAGAAATACCAGAATATCTAGTATTCTCAGGGTGGATCAGTGGCCACCCTACACAGGATTGTTGTGTGATCTTTGGCAAGTCACTGAAGCAACGCGGTGTCTCAGTTTCCCATCTGGGCATAGTATTTCCTAAGGGTGTTCTGAGGATAAAGATGCCTACGTTGATCAGTGTCAAATAAATGCCGAGACAGAGGACTGAAATTGGGGTTGTAAACTGGATTTTACAGTTTTGAAACCCAAACACCGATCAACTGACAGCTGAAAGGGTTCTCAGCACTTACAGGGTTGCCTTAAACTGGAAAAATTTAAATGTTCCCAGTGGCCCAGCTATTTGTCCTTCCACATGTCTACTGCTCAATCCATCTCCCACAAGAGGCTAGGAGAGAGAAAAAAGGAATGCATTATTATTAATAAATGAATGGAGCTATTTGCTATTTATTATTTAAGCTCTCAATACCAGCAGGCTTAAGTGATACATGAAATATAGGCAAGTAATTTATTTATTAGGGAAAATAATGATTTTTTTTCCCTCATACCACAGCCCTCTATGACCCAGAACACTAGGGGGTTTATCAAATACAAATACGATGACTTATAATTTTAGAGTCTTTCACAGCATTGTAACTGACAACCTTTTTAACATAAGTACATTGAGCAAATAATTTATAGAAGTATTCTGGGAATATTTTAGAGTGTTTTATTACCACTTCTGAAAGTTATGGCATGTTATTGATTTTGGTGTATTAATATAACCCAAAAGTGAGGGCACGGGGTTGGCCCCTACTCAGCTTTGGTGACATCTCATATATTTCACTAAAGGGAGCCATGAACTAAATGGCAGAGGTTAACAATTACATATCATAACCGAAAGTTTCAGATAATGACATTTTGCCCATTAAAGCAGTGGTTTTCAAACGCTTTTTTTTTCAGGACCAAGTTGAAAAAAATCATTTCTGCCCATGGCCCAACAATTACGTCTTTGGACAACGCATTACAGTCTGCTGGGATTGGCAGCAGGGGGCGCTGTGACCCAGTGCCTGAGGGTCTGCAACCCAGTGCTGGCTCCACACCCGGGGTTTGAAAAACCCCTGCATAAAAGATTTCCCCACTCCAGTACCAGCAAACATATTTACAAAGCAAATTCCTCCAGTAGCTTTTTGTCAGAATGTTAAAACCTTATTTCTTGCATTTTTATCCTGCACTTTACATTGTGTTCATAAAGACTTCACTCCAAAGACGGTGCAATCACCACTGTCTTTTTCCGTATGCCATAAAAACAGCATATTTCTCTTCAAGTGGGATTGTTTGCTTAATGGACTCCTAAAAATAGTGATGTGCCCTTTTCTGTGTTGATATCCCCCTTCCTTTTATGTGAAATAAAATGTTCACTAGAGGCATATGTTTCTGTGTTTTCACCTTTGCCATAGACGGCTGTCAGACGATATCAACGATCTTGCTTGGACTTCAATCAAATCTCCAAATTCTACTACCATTTCCATGTTCCCATTTTCTCTCTCTTCCAAAGTGTATTGAACAGTCCTTCCCTCTTCCGCAAACCTCCTCTAACCCGGTTAATTACGTTCCTAAAGTTGGTAACTCTAAAAAAAAAACCTTAATTCTTGCCTTTGAAATTGTCCACAACTTCCTTTTTTAAATTAAAAGTGTCCTGTATAATAGTCTTGTAAACACTGATTACCATTTAATTGCTGCTTCTCAGAAGCTTCCAAACCTGTCTTATTGTCTTATCAATTTTGTTCTTTTCCTTCTGGCAAACACTAATTTTCCTCTTTGGTTTCTACCTTCTTGTTCATGCACCTGCTGTGTCAATGATGCCTTCAGTATGAGAGTATTTTAGAGTGAATGTCTGGTACTGAATTAGTTGGGGGGGGGGGGGGGCGGGGGGCGGGGGTGAGCACCTTTTCTAGGTCCTGCAAGATCAGTGACTTTTCAGTGTCTGACGAAGTGGGATTTTTCTCCCATGAAAGCTCATGCGATAAATAAATTCGTTAGTCTTTAAAAATGCCCCAGGACTCTGTTTCTCTGCAATAGATTAACACGGCTATCCCTTTGGAATTAGTGAAACATGATGATTGTATTTAAAAAAGGGGATGTGGAGGGCAGGTTTGATGGGGAGCAGGAAAAAATGGAAAGGGAATTCTGGCAAAGAAAATCTCCAGACCCTCCCCCACTACCTCATGCACATAAACCAGGTTTGTGTCTTTCTATGGAAAATGCTTTGTGGCCTCAATGCTGCAGAGGTCCACTGGATTCTGAGGGCTCAGAAGGAAGCCAGGACCTTCCATTCTAGGACAAGCTCACAGAGAATGGTGCCTAGTGGTTGGAGAAAGAATCAGTTGCCAGGAGAGGAGCCCAGTGTCAGAGGCCAGATGCCAGGGCCAACGATCAGAAGTGGGTTACCTAGGGTGAGACAAAGCGAGAGGAGGGCGTGGTCCAATACTGGAGCAAGCCTAGAAGCAGGCGTGGGAGCTATCGCAACCATGGGCAAATGCTTCAAATAGCCACTGAATTACAGCTGCTGCTGAGCTTAAGAACTATCTGCTGACCCTGCCAACTGCAGGCCAACTGCGCTTGTTAGGTTGGCCAGAGGCTGGCTCAGCTGCAGGTCCCGATGCCTGACAGTTGCCCATCCATGGTCCTTCTCGTCCCCATCTCCTTATAGTATAGGGCTGGGCAAAAAATTTTTCAGCAAAGAATGCAGTTTCGGAGACACCGGCACATTTTGCAAATGTGTCGCTTTTGCCAAACAAACAAGGAGTCCCGCAGCACTCTTAGGCTGTGTCTACACCACAAAAAGTTAGGTTGACTTTAAGTCGATCTAAAGTCGACCTGATTAAGTCAAAGTGGTTTCCCCATGCAGGGGCTTAGTAAGTCGACCTATCTGGCCTTAGGTCGACCTAATAAAGTGGACTCAATAAGAACCACCGGGTAGGTCGACCTAACCCTTAAGTCGACTCCTTAGGTGAACCTAAGCACAGCGTGGACGCCTAAGTCGACCTAAGCTTTCATTAAGTCAATTTAAGGAATTTCTTAAGTTGATCTAATGATAGCCTGGTGTGGACAGGGACTAAGTTAGGTCAGCTTAAGCCTCCTTAAGTCGACCTAACTTGCAAGTGTAGACATAGCCTTAAAGGCTAACAAATTTATGTATCACATGAGCTTTAATGGGAGAAAATCCCACTTCCTCAGATGCTTGATTTTCTCCCACGAAAGCTCAGGCCAGGGGTCAGCAACCCACGGCACGCATGTCAAACTGGGCACAGCGTGCAGTGTTGCTCAGGCTCCACCCACTGGCACCGCCCCCCAGAGCAACATGAGGCCACGAGAGCCATGTGCCACAGCTCCAGGCTCCTGCTGGGCACACGTCCCCACCGGGTAGCGCGGCCAGCAGGGAAAAAGAAGCTGCAGCGCAGGGTTACTGCCCCCTGCTGGCTCTGCCCCCCGCACATGGGGCAGGACCAGCAGGAAGAAGGAATCCCTGGATCTGCCCCCAGCACCTTTTGGCCCCGCCCGGGGCACCTGCTGAGGGTTTGGTGGGTGGGGCTGGTACGGGGGCCGGCAAAGGTTGCTGACCCCGGCTCATGTGAAAAATTAATGCGTTAGTCTTTAAAAGTGCCCCTAGACACCTTGTTTGTTTGGCTGAACTGGACTAACATGGCTCCCCCTTTGGATTTTGCCAAACTATTCATTTTGAAAACAAAAATTGGGAAAAAAAATCAAAGCATTTCCTCTGGACATTTTAAAAAAAACATTTTGATTTTTCTGGTTTGAAATTATTTTTTCTTTAATTAGTGAAAAAAAGAAAAGAAAACATTTTGAAAAATGGTGAAAATTGAATGAAACATTTCAGTGGTTGAAACAAAATATTTTGTTCACCCTGAAATGATTTTTGTTTGGTTGGTTTTTTGCTTTTCAGAATTGCCAGTGAAACCAAAAATGCGTTAGTCCCGCAGGTCTGCTACTGGCTCCCAGCCCCATGGAATTCGGGAGCGGGGAGTGTTCAGCACAGTGCAGTCTAGTTTGCCCTTCCGCCGTATATTGTACTAAATTGTGTGCATGTGTGTATGTGCGTGTGAATTATATATAAAAATAATACTCATTTTTTTGGGAAAGAATTTAATAAAAATAACATTTTGGGGGAAAAATACACTAAATCTGAGGAGCAAGGAAAAGGCCATCTGGCTCAACCCTTAAAATGTATCTTAATCCCAGCTTCCTGTTCTTTTACCATATGCTTGGCTGTGCATAAAGCTAAAAAGCAACACCCTTAAAAGGGAAGCTGCATTCATGGTCATCTGAAAAGCTGGTTCCTCATTAAATTCAAAAGAGGCATTTTATATTCATCCTAGTAGGCTTTCCCCACATCTTTATTTCCCAATAAAACTCTTTTGCGTCTCCTGTTCTTGTGGGATGACTGACGCCATATCTCACGCAGACGATAGGACTCTGGAAGATGGTTTGGAGATTTTAAAATGTGTTTTACTTTATTTCAATAAACTTAAATGCAGTGACCCTAGGAGACCTTATACTATTAACATGCATATTCTTAGAGGACGGAAGCAGACATGGTACTCACATTAACATGCAAATTGTAAACTCTGTATTTTGTTATACTTATTTCCCTTGCAATGGACAATCAATAATTTAGAAATAATAATAACATCAATAGAAGCTAAAGGAACTTCTTAAATGCACTGCTCAGAGGCAGTATATTAGAGGCAAATGTCAAATGGTCCTCGGGAACAATCCTGTGGTTTAGGGAACATCCTCTGGTTGCAACACTAGATTGAGGGTTGTCTTAGTCAACAGGCTCCGAAATCTATACCAAAAAAAAGTACCTTCTAAGGGTGTGATATTCCTTAGGGCCCCCCCGAACTGTACCATGCGGTGGTCTTGAGTGAGAATTGATTCAATCTTTTAGAAAGGCTTAGTAACGTGGGGTGGTATTTCTTGTTCTCTCACACAAACTGAGGAAAGCAATGTAACTCCAGTGGCTCATCATGGAGGACTCCCATTGAAAGTCAATGAGAGTTGGGTGCCTCAGCGCTATTTGTGCCCAGGTAAATCTCTTCTATGAGCTCTAAGGCACCAGTTATACAAAATGCACTTGTGGGGGGGGAAAGGGGGCACTCAGTGGACTTTATTGGGCTAGTTCCTCATATGATGAAAGAGAGGTATCGGCCAATTGATGCCAATTGCTTCACTTGGAGAAAAAAATAATTTTTTAACTGCATGCACCACAAGGGAAGGAAATGGTGGATAAAGAAGAAATACCAAGTATCATTGAACACATGCCGTGGAATTCAAAAGTTCTAGATATTTTTCTCTTTCAAAAAAATGTAAGCAAGAATAAAATGTAGTGAAACAATGCCCTGGATCAAATCTGTGGTGCGCCGTATCTCCTGTGACTTGAATGGGAAAACCTGGTTCTCAGCAGCTTGGTTGCATAGTTAGGTGGTTAGCTTTAGGGACCCAGTCTGAGAGCATTTTGGCTGAGGCACAACCTACCCACACGTGACAAAGCAGGTCAGCGGAAGGGCCTGTGATAGAATGCATTGCTCTTTCTTTTCCTTTCTCTTCCTTTCCCGTCGACCCATCCTTCTTCTTGAAATCAAGTTCAGTGTGGGGCTGTGGCCAAGCGAAGTCTAGGATTTTAACCAAGACAAGGTGAGGGCTGGTTACGTCACTGATGTCCCTTGCTCGTTGCATAGTTCACTCGACCTCTTATGCCTGCTGCTGCTTTATGTTGTCTGCAACCTTCCCAGACTTCCAAACAGCGAGCGTTAAGTGTGGAGCTCCAGTCACATCCACTGCAGTTAGTTTCTGCCATTTAGGTTTGACGATGAAGGGAGCAGTCAGGTGCAAGACAGGAGGTCTCAGTATAGATGAATTGTGCACAATACATGCCGAGCCGGCAGAGTGTTTACAACTCCCACGGACAAAATGCGTTACTCATTGTTACTTGAGCTTGGAGGCTTTGCCATAGAAATATGGCAGATTGCTTATCATTTGCTCGCTCTTGGATGAACCCGCTGACATGTAATCCAATCAGAGACCAGCAGTGTGTATTTATTACTGTCTGCGGCTTTCCGTGACATGGGAGCCTGTGAAAAAAATCACATTTTATGAATGCAGGTACTGTGACTGACAGATGGAGCAGCCAATCAATAGAAGAACTGATACAGTTCCCGGGGTGCAATATAAGACCGAGTTCTTAGTAGCAAGCCTTGAGATACAGGTTATAATGTCTGGATTAAAACATTCCTCCAATGCTGTGGTGTCTGTGAGTTATTTCTGTAGTCTAGTGGCATCTGCAGGGCAAAATTCTTTCCTCAGTTAGATCCAGTGCAGTTTCACTGAAGATACTGGGGTAACTGAAAAACATTGGTCCTCACTCTCTTTGCTCTTTGCCCTAAAAGTGTCTCACCTTGTCCTGTGAACCGCTAACTCTGTGATTAATCCCGTTCTTGACCTTGATACAGCCATGGGCAACCACAGCACCTGTTTGGGTCAACTCTGTTAGGATTTTTAGTTTCCTTGTATCCATCTGTTGTCTCTTGTCTTCTACCCAATTAATATGTTTCTTTTGGGCGTCTTTTTGTTCTCCATTTGTACATCTCCTAGCAGAGTTTGCTCCTGGGTACGAAAATAGAAATAGTGCCTAATTATCATTACTATAACATCTTTCCATTGGGAACTGGACCCAGGCCAGTGAACTGCCAAGAGATGGCCCTGATTTTTGTTCACAACTCACTGACCTTTACCAGTCTCACACTGAGATAAGGATGCTGAAAAGATCTTGGGTTCATTGCTGACTAGAGAGGGTTGGGATTTTTTTTGCCCCTCTAAACAGTGTAGAGAAAATCAGTGTTTTAATTTTTAGACATTTTTATGAGTTTTAACTGGTGTCCCCGCCCCACCAAAAATAATGAAAAATCACCATTTCTTGTGAAAATGTCCACATCCACAGAAAGCCATCTCACTAGTTAATTTGCAGGGTAAGCCAGACCACCCTTACCACTGAACCTGGCAGTAACGACCAGGAACCAGTATAAAAGAACTAATGAGGTAAGAACAGGCTAATGACTGTGCACAAGTATGCCCTGTAGCTTCCATGTAGTCAAGTGTAATTACATGGTTATCTGTGACCTTGAAAATAAATAAGTGGTTCTGGGGTGGGGCTGGGCGTTGTCGTTTCCTCTAAAGAGTACGCACGATTTTGCTCCACTGAAGTTAGCAACCATTGCTGTGCATTCCACATTGCAATCCTCTGGTTTCCTCGGCAGTGTCTTATCGAAGTGCAAAATCCTCTCTTAATCAAACACAATTCAGTGGCACTAACTCAGGTCTTTCTCAACAGGACAAAGCATATTTTTCAGCTTGAGTCAGAGACAGCAGTGACAAAGAAGGGAAATGGTGCACTGTAGAGCAAAGTGCTGCCTATCGTTTTAGGCTCTGATCTAGCAAAGGATTTAGGCCCACATCAGCACGGCACTTAAACCTGTGCTTAACCTCACCCATGTGGCTGAGGTCTATCAAAGACAATGGAACTACACATAGGCTTAAAGCTAAGCACAAGCAGAAGAGCATGAGAACGCCGTGCCGGGCCAGTCCAATGGTCTGTCTAACCCCAGGTCCTGTATTCCAACAGTGGCCTATGCCAGGTGTCTCAGAGCTTAATTTGTTTGCTGAATCAGGGCACTAATATCTGAAAAATGCTGGCATATAAAGTTGAACAGACCTTTTGCAGTTTTAAATCAGCTTTTTAGCTTTTTAGCAGGGGGTTGGACTAGATGACCTCGTAAGGTCCCTTCCAACCCTATTATTCTATGATTCTGTGACTGGAAAAAGTCTGTCCTCAACGAAAATGCACAGAAACAAGATTCAGTGCACATCTCTATCACCTCTTCCTCTCTAAAACTTGTGGGGTGCAGTAACTTTCCCCTTGAGTGATTTTATTGTTTACTTTTTTCAAATATAAGATTTCAAATTTGTTTCTACAAATTTCCTTCTGCCATTACATGGGTTTCTGAAAACTCCCCGCTCTTTGGTAATTTATTTTTTTTTAACAGTACACATACAAATATTACTATTTTAATTAGGAAGAAGCAAACAGAAGGAAAAAGCTATAAGGCAATGCAAGTATGCCTGCTACTCTGACGTTTTAATTATTTATTGGGGAAAATAAAATTAAATATTTTCATAGCGATCCAGAACAGGATCTGAAGTAATTACTCTGTCAAATTCATCAAAAATTCTCTCATCAAAATAAAAACCTTGATGTCATTGAATAATTTATAATACAAATACACAGAAATTGTAAAGTATTATAAATAGAAAACTGCAGGGTAAGTGAACATGAATTAGTTAGGGGTTATGTTTCTCAAAGAGGCTGTCTTAAGCTATATACATTTTTAATAAGCATTTTTGAGGCCTAATTTTAGTGTACAGTATAGATCAACAATTTCAGGAAACAACCAAAAAAATGGTGATCTAAAAACACAACTGTGTAAGAGACAAGCTGGATTGTACAAGAAAGAGAAACTCAGGCAGGGGAGCAGCGATTTGAATTAATGAAGTTTGCTACCAAATGTCTATGGTTTATCATGAATCATTTACCTAACCAGCAAATATATTAACTAACCCCATCTTTGTTATTATTAAAGAATCCCAAATCCTGGACGGTAATGAGTCTACTAAAAACCCAACTGCTCTGTGACCTCTAATGACCATAACCCATCTGTCTATGTTCAGTCTTTGTTCTCTCTGGGACTAAATCTGGGAGCTGCATTGGATTCTCAGTCTTTGTAATTCCATAAACTGCTGAGCTTCCATTGACTTTAAAAGGAAATTGAAGCTGCTCAGCACCTAGAAGGATGGCATCATTTGAGTTTGATCTTACACCACTGAAGTCAATGAGAGCTTTGCTGTTGACTCCAGTGGGAGCAGAGTTGGGATGTTATACAGTAATAGGAGTCTTTAAGGGTACTGATTGGGCATGTATGATGCTATGTACATTATGTATAATCAAAGATGAGGCTGAGCCAGGAGTGCTAATCTGAACAGCCCCTGACTTTGGCTGGTTTTTCTCCACCTTCCCTTCCCCAATTCTACTTTTGGATCTAAACTCTGTGTCAAAAAACTCATCTACTTTAGTACTAATAAAAGGATGATGCTGGATCTGAGCTGTTGGCCACCAAAGTCAATGGCAATATTCCCATTGACCTCAGAGGGTGCACAGTTGTGCCCAATACCAATAGCATTCCTTAAAAGAATATGTTAGGTAGCAAAAGTGAAGAAATTCCTGAATTCTGTGCGTCAAATTTGGATCTAACAATGGGAAAGAGAATGTAATTCTGGTGTAACTCCACTGAAAATACTGAATTAATTCCATTGTAATTGGGTTCAGACCCTGGCTTTACATCTTGTGTATTTGTTAAATTCCATGCTTCGAATTTTCTAAGCTATTCTGGTCCTTCCCTAAAAAGTAACCCTAAGAATGAAAGAACAAATCACCTTACAAACTTTGTGCCATAGTGTTTCTAATGTTTTAAGTGCGATTGTTCCTATGAGTATTTTTCTTCACCTTCTTGTAGCACTTCACCATTTTGGTAGACATGTCACTTCAGATCATATCTAGCCAAACCTTCATTTTGCAAGAGTCAGTAAGAAGCATGCACTTTCCTGATCAATAGATGTTACAGAAATAGATACAGGTAATGATTTTCAGACAATTCAGCCAAGGAAACATTATCAGATGTAGAATATGCTATCTTATTTCATGCTCGCATCTGCCTCTGGGATGTTCAACATTCTTTCTACCTATGGGACTAAAAGGGATCCATTCTCCTTTCCTTTTTCAGGTAGTTATGCCTGTAAACCTATGGAATGTCAGAAAGGTCATTCTACGGTGTGCAGAGCAGGTACAGGATCACTGGGAGCGGGAGCCAGGTTGGAACATGGTAAAATGCCATAGCTCCTCTCTGCACTCATTGTAGATGATGAACCAGCTAAAGAATTCATGAGAATGGTGGGAAGATACTCAGGGTGCTATGGAACTCTTTGATTTAAGTGGGCTTACATGGCAGGTGCATAAATCTCAAGCCGGTCCTCTTCAAAGGGTAAACTACGCCCTGCTTGACTATAGTCCACGAGAAATCTATGGTCTACAGAGCAGATGTCAGAACTTATTACCACGCTATTTCCATTCCAGTTCAGTGGCCCGGACTTTCTCAACTGGCTGCATGAGCCTGACACCAGACATTTTGTAAGGGGTTTACTGTGAGTTGGGGTTCCAGCCTCGTGTTTAATCACCGTCACACTAACATGCTTCTAATTCAAGGAGATGCCAGGAGGGAGCTTTAACTCGCTGCTTTAAACATTACCTCGCTGTCTGTCAACTTTTCATGATGATTTGATTATGGACAAGTGATTGGAGAGTTTTTCACAGCTGGGTTTAGCTATAATAATATCTCTTTGTCTAAATCTTGCAAGAGGTGGAGGGGGAGGCTGCTGTGAATTGCTGCTCACCTTTCAAGTCCTTCCTTTCTCGCTATTCAATATTTGATAGACAGACATTCTTTCTCTTACTTCACTATAATCAATGGCGTATCAACCTTGGCTGTCCTCTGGGGATGTGACACCTAGCTGGAATGCTCAGTTTTAGGGTTTTTCTGCATAGATAACTCAAACCTTTGGATAGTAGAAGGAGATTTATACTTTATATGTTGATTGCTAATCATTACCCACCTATTGTAAAATCAGATAGTTTCTCGTTTAGGGAATTGCTTAATTTCCCTTAGCACGTCCCAGCCCCACTTGCTTTAAAAGACATGCTCTTAGCTTGATTTTTCTCTTTGGGCTTGGAGTCTTTAAAATTTCATCTTCTGTTGCTTGTGGTTTCATTGTAACATTATTCTTACCACTTTTCCTCTTCCATCTATTTTGCTTTTTACTCCATGAGGATATTATATTTTTTAGACGTCAGATGGAAGGACAAAGGGAAAAAACCCCACAATTCTTTTTCAAACTATGAATAGTTTTTCCTTTATTTTTTTAAAGTTCTGGTTCATCTGCAGCCAAGTTTATTGGAAATGACAGCTCAAAAGTTCAGTTAGTGAGTGAAGTTCCTGCAGATCAGAGGCCCTCTGCTGTTTTTACTGTCTCCCCTCAATGCAAGGGCACCTTTTGGAAATTTCAAGGTCAGCTGTAGGTCTATTATTATGGGAAAGAAATTATTTTGCACTGGTAGCCAACTTCTTCTCATCTTTCTCCTTAACCTACTTGGCGTCTTTGTAGTATCTGGGAGCCTTGGGTCTATTTCTTCTGGCCATTGTCAATGGCCTGATTGGTGTGGGCCATGTTGTCACGTCTGTCTCTCTTACAAAGAGTAGTCACTGTGCCCTACTGAAGAAGCCATCTTTTCTGTCAAATAATTCTCCCTAACTTTTGCCCTGTCTCAAATTTTCCATTTCTCATCAATGTTTGAGGAAAACAATAGTTATTCAACCCTTATAGTCTATGATTCTATTGCTTTTCAGTGTCTGCTGCATCATTTTCTGTTTGACGTTAGGATAGTCCCTGACCGGTGACTGCTCCGGAGAAAGAATGCAATGGCTTCTTCCTTTGGCCCCTTCCTTCTTGCGGGTTCAGGCTCGCTTTGCAGCTTCCAACACTAACTCCAGCCACATGGAGCATAGATAGAGACACTGAAGCTCTCAGAACAAACTGCCACTTCTCACTTGCAGCGTGTAGCATCAGAACATCCATCTCCTATTGGCTATAAGATTCTGTGCACCCACCACTCCCGTATTCTTAGCTCTTTGTTTTCCAATGAACGGCAAAAGTTCCTAGTCAGGCTCAAGGCTTTGCAGCATTCCCATCCATTCTTTTCAGTGCTTCAGTTCCCGTAGAGTTATCTCTGCACCTTCTCCATCAAGCCACCTCTGTTCCAGATCTCACAAGCCAACATATTCCTCCTCCATGCACAGCCACGTCTCTCCTCCTCAGGCCAGCTTCCACTGCTAAACCTATGTCAGGTAAGCCTGCTGCTTCTCTGCATCCTTCTCTGCTTCTGCATGGCACAAGCAAATGCCAACTATGGACTCTAATGAGCTACTCAAAGTTATTTCCGGGTTGAAACCCTAGTCCCTGGAGCTGAAAAACTAGTACATTAATGCCACAGTGCTACCAATCTCCCGGTTTCAATAGTACCTGCAGGGTAGTTAGCTGCTCTTTCTGGTATCCCTATGAATTGATTTATTTTGCATCTGGATTCTGACTGTTGGCATAATTGAGCCTGTCTCTGGTCTGACCCCACGTGGCTCCATTGACTTGGGTGGAAAAGCTCCTGATCTACACTAGCGTAAATGAGGCCACAACTGGGGGTGGTATTTCCCGCTGCCACATTTTCTGGATGGAATCTCAGTGGAATCCTTTATGCTGAGTTTTCTTCTCTTGTGTTAAACATGTGGGAGTTGTAGTTCTCCATAGACAAAGGTCAAAGTTGTACTTGGCAGGGCTGTTGCTGCAGATGAAAGGAAACACAAAGAAAGAAAGCACAGTATGCAGAGAGAGCTTGGTGTGGGTGACTCCTTTACGCCCTCTTAAATCAGCTCACTGGCCATGCCCGGCAGCTGACTAAAATCCACACCTCACACTGAAAACTACAGTCCCTCCTCTCCCACTGTGTCCTTTTGCACACTTTATCAGTTCTTTTCAGCATCCAAAGAACACAGGCAGCATTTGGCCATTAGATCACCAAATAACACAGAGGCTGCTACCCAAATAGCTTTGCAACTTTTCCCTGTAAGGTGCTGTCATACTTTGCTTTATGACCTTCTCCAGGGAAAAAATTCCTTCCCTCGCTCCGATGGGTGGGCAATGCTGTGAGTTTGAATCTGACATGCTGAAGTGGGCTACAATGGAGTTCCAAGAGTTCCCAGTTACAAGTCACTTTGATTTTAAAAGTGCTTTGATGACTTGCAAGTAAGGTTTTGTCTGAGCAGCTGTCTCCCCCTGCATGGCCATAATCACTGTATGTCATCACCTCAAGCTGCTTAATACCCTTGGAACATCAGCTTCTGGTTACTCTGCAGAATTCACAACTTCATGACTCGTAAAGCTGAGTCAATAGACTGGGTTAAATCTAAAGTGAAATCTTACCTTGGAACCAAAACTTATTCTCCTCTCTCAAAGAGCTTCTTATCGGCATACATATTGCCAATACCTCTATTGCAAGGTACCCAAAGACGCACTTATATGAAAAGTGCCATGGAGTCTTGCTTAGAATTAATGCTGTAATAGAAACAATGGAAAGCCATGCAGTGGTAGGGAGGGAGAAATGTCCTTTTCGGATGTTTAGGAAATAGATATTAAATATTAAATATTTATTTTTGTTGCCCTTCTCTGTAATTTTCCCAGTTCTAATGTATCTTTTTTTTCAGATTGGGTGACCAGACCCACATGTAGTGTTCAAGGGGTGGGTGTATTATGTATTTCTATTGTGGCATTCTGATATTTTCTGTCTTCCTATCAATCCCTTTTTTAGTGGTGCCCACATTCTGTTAGCTTTTTTTGACAGTAGCTGTTTTTAGAGAACTAACCACGAAGACTCTTAGATCTCTTTCTTGAGTGGTAACAGTTAGTTTAGACCTCATCATTTTATACGTATAGCTGGGATGATGTTTTCCGATGTGCTCTGAACAATGGATTTTCATTTCCCATTTTGTGGCCCAGTTTTGTGAGATCCCTTTGTAACTCTTCGCAGTCAGCTTTGAACTTAACTAGCTTAAGTCATTTTGTGTCACCTGGAAACTTTACCATGTCACCGTTTGCCTTTCTTTCCAGAGCATTAATGAATATTTTGTGCAGCACTGACCCAGTACAGATCCTGGAGGGACCCCACTATTTATTTCTCTCTTGTGAAAACTGACCATTTAATGCTACTGTTTGTTTTCTTTCTTTTAGCCAGTTACCCACCTGCCCTCGTATCCCATTTCTGCTTACTTTGCTTAGGAGTTTGCAGTGTGGTGCTTTGTCAAAGGCTTTCTGAAAGTCCAAGTACACTGTATCCACCCTTGTCCTCATGCTCATTGACCAGATTTCCTGAAAGAATTTGAATAGATTGGTGAGGCATTATTTTCCCTTTATCAAAGCCATGCTGACCCTCCCCCAACAAATTGTGTTTCACTGTATAGCTAATAATTCTATCATTTACTATAATTTCTACCAATTTCCTTGTAATTTCCAGGATCACCCATTATCTATTTCTCTGTGGCCCTCATTGCTACAGTATCCAAGTGCCTCGCTATCACAGCTTTAATATATTGAAAGTGCATGTAGCAGATTTCCATGACATAAAGTAACTAATGTGATCCAGAAGAATATTCTTAATTTCCTGAAAAATATGAGCTCATTTCTTTGTCCTCCAAAAACTACTTTAATCTGAAATACTACAAAATACAACCAGGATGTCGAAAAAATGCTACAGAAACAATTCTATGTAGTAGATATCTGACGCCACTCCCAAGACTTGCATTCCCACATGGCAATACTTAGCATCACCACCACACCACCGTATTGGCTCTTATAAATGATTCCACCACCCACATCATGATTAAGTATTACTGTTATAAACCAGGTACCTTCTCGTGCTAATAACAACAGCTGCTAACTAACAAATTGGTCATTAACTAAGAGGAGTGATGGATTTCATCAGGGTTACAACGCAGCAGGTCTTTCACAAAAAAAAAAAAAAAAAAAACCCTCCCAGCAAAAGGTTGCAGTTTCTCCCTTTAAATATAAAAGTTGTTTTCTTTTGTTACTGAGGTTCTTAAAGATGTATATAGGACGTACACAGTGGAATGATATGATAGCACTGTGCAAAGTTACTTAAAGAGAATAGCTGCGTTACTATTTTACAAGATAAAGATTCCCTTCTACATGACATCTTCCAATAGATGCACCAGAACTCGGCAATTAACACAATGCTGTCATATGGTCGACCCTATACTTTACAGTACCTACAGGGAATCGCTTTTTAAAGTCTATAACATTCAGTAATCCTTTGAGATGAGTGGCTGAGTCATATAACAATAAAAATTGATAAAAATAGTAATAAATCTGAATTTTATATCATGCACCGAGCGCAGTCTAAATAAAACGACTGTATTAAACTTTCTGTGGCATGGACCTAATTAATTAAAAACACCAGGGTTAAGCAATTTAGTCATTAATCTTTTAGCTTAAGTGGGGCATGAGGTGCATATGGTATCTTCCTGAGGAAGACCAGTTAAAGACCCACCATACCTAGGCTCAGATTGACCTGATGTAGGGGAGGTTAAACGAAAGCCACCATTCCAAGGGATCCTTCTATAGTTCCCTTAGCAAGCTGGCTTTTTCAAGAGCCCTCTGCAAGTTGCAATAAGCCAGGTAACCTGCTGTTAGAACCCCACGTGGAACAAAGCAAGCCAGCCATATGTCTCTGAATTTGGGCTGCAATGCTGGTGGTCCCCAGGGAGAGGAGGAACTCTGCTGGAGATCTGGCCTACTCACTACTTTGGAACTGCAGTCTGATGGTCTGATGGCCAAAATGCAATAATGATGTTGTATATTGTCAGGCAGGATTTATCTCTGGACCAGCACCTCCATTTTCTGCAGGGGACCATTGATGAAGTCCATTATATTGCAAAACAGACTCAGGGGAGCAGAATGCCACCCATTGCTAGTGAAGGGACCTCAATAGAAAGGCAATGAAATGATCTGTAGATTGGTTAGGATCTCCAAGGGTGATAATATCTAGCTCTTATTTAGCACTTTTCAGCAGTTGATCTCAAAGTGTTCTACAGAAAGTCATCCTCACCCTAATTTACCAACGGGGAAACTGAGGCACAGAGACTTGCCCAAGGTCAACCAGTGACAAAGTCAGGGATAGAATACAGGTTGCCTGAGCCCTGGTTCAGTGGATTATTTACTATGTTACACCGCCTCCCACTCTGCATGGCATATGCTGGGGAATTGGGACCTAAACAACCATCTACATTATAGTCTAGAGCTAGTTGAAAAATTTCCATATTTTCCTCAAAAAAAATGATGCGTTGGTAAAACAGGAAGATTTGTGAAAAAGGTTTTTTTTTTTCCTGAAAATTTTCCATTTTTGGTTTAAGAACCAAAAAATTCAAAGAACTGGGTTTTTTCAGCCATCAAATATTAAAAACAATCCCATTTTCATGAAAACACAAAATATTTTGAAGAAAAATTGATTTGAAAAAAGGAAAAAAATAATTTCCATCAATTTTTCATGGAGAAAAATAATTTCCCAACCAGCTCCATTGTTTTCTTCAGAAATAGGTGGTGTAGCAAATGTCACATAAAAGGACTTTGTCCTGACTGTTAGGAACATTTCCTGGCTTTTGCTGAGACGGGTGGTGGGTGTCTGGCTGTGCTGATTGAAAGGGATGGGTGGAGACTTGGCTGGAGAAGTGTTAGTTCAGGTTTGGGAGGTGATTGTGGGAGTATCTTCCACTCACAGCTCAACAGGTATAAGCCCATGTTCAGGTGCTCTGTGGTTATTTCCACTGTGCAAAAAAATGACTTCTGGCAGCAAATTTCAGAGCCTGGTTCAACTGGGTCAGGCTCTGAGGCTAAAAGTAGCAGGGTAGATATACCCTATGTGGACACTGCGATACACTTAGGCCAGTGGTTTTCAGCCTTCCATACACCACGACCCCATTGTAAAATATGTTGGGGCTCCCATCCCATATAGCTATAAAGAAAGGATAGATGTTCACTGCCGGCTCCACTGTGATCAGTTGAGCGGGACTGATTGAGTGGATAGTGGAGACCTGTTCAGTGGATCCCAGGTGGGCTCTCTGGTCCAACAGTAATCCAGTCCCCCAAAGGAGTAAGGTGGTATTGACGGGAGGGTGTGTCCTGTTGACACAGTGCCGTGAAGACACCATGATATGACAATGAAAATACAATGTTGGTCCACCAGCGGTGACAGTATAGATCGGGCCAAAGAAAAGGATGTTGTGACCCCCCCCCTTCCGTCTTATGATCCCCAAGTTGAGAATCCATGGCCTAGAACATTTCCTGGGCTTAGTGCTAAGTTTACATAATGCATACATTTGGCTCCCGAGAAAGGTGAAAGATGATATGTGACAGGTGTGAGTCTCATGACTCAGAACATGACCAGAAGGCACTCAGAGTCCACAATGACGGGCATTCTGTGAGAACAGGACTAGACTAGAACACCCACCATTTAACATCCACAGACCAAATTAACCGTGGTGTAACGCCATTGACTTAGTATCGCTTGATCCCTTTGTGTCTTCCATAGAAACCTTGCTTACCCTGTCTAATAATGGAGGAACGTTTGAGCCATCTTGTCACACAAAAACCCTCTTGGAAGCAGGGAAGGTTTAACTTCAGGCCTCTGATGGTAAGCTTGTTTACAGACGGTTGAGCCAACAAATAGATTGGCGGATGGCAACATGCTCAAAGAGTTGAAGCGGTATTTGAGGCATTCTGCATAATGTGAAGCACACTTGAAACTAAGCTAGTGTGCACAGGCAGCAGCTGGGATTCATATGGTCCTTCCACATAGAGGAAGGCCCAAATTTTGTGGCTTTTACTCATCTTTTATTAATCTTTTTTTCAGGCAACTACTTTACCCGCTCATTGGGAGTTTGCCTGTGTTAAAACTGAGTAAAGGATGTTGGCATTTGTTCTTGTATTAAAAAGGAACCACTTGTCAGAACTTTGGTGGATTCCAGGATGGCATTGATATAAAGTCTTCTTGGAGAAATCCTCTGCTGATCTCCCCACACACAAATGTATCCTTTTACCTGTGGATTGCCTGGCTCCTAGCCTCCAAAAATCAACATCCTTTAAGGGAACTTAATACCTGGAATCAGGAAGTCAGTTTAGGAAGCACATATTTAAACTAGAAAGAACATATGGTGTGGACCAATATTAAAGTTAGGGTAAATGTTATAAACTTTTAAACTGAGTTCAGCACAAATCTTTCTAACATCTGGAAGTAGTGCATGTATCTTTGCTTTCAGTGGTGTGTAACTTTACTGCAGAAAGACACTGGGAAATACAGAATAATTATCACTGTGGTACTGTTTTTTCGCCTTTATAAACCATGCTTGGTGAGCAATCTGACTTGTGTCGGGGGAAGGGCTGGTTATCCAATTTAGAATCACTGATCCTCAGCTACCTGCAGCCTTGTAAATATTTTTTATGCCTTGGATTTCCCTGTCCAATACCCTAAATAAGAATGGTACAGTGCCCTTTTGGATGCTGGCTAATAATCCCATACATCATAAAGGCTTGGCATATAGGTCTATGCCATCTGAGGTGTGCGAGAGTTACAAAAGATTATAAGCCCTCTCATGTGATCATTGACTCCTGCCACATCTTCCCTTATGCAGAAAATTAATATAAAAACACCAGTGGAGGAAACCGGGATGGAGGTCCCAGTAGATAATAAGATAATTATTGTGTCTCCAGGGAGACATCTCTCCATAACATCTCTCTGAATTGCATGACTTTTCTAACTGCATGGCCACTCCCTGTTCTCTAAACAATGTAAAATCCACCTGAAGTCTGATGAAAATGGCCTACTATGTGCCTAATGGGATATTATTGCACAAACATCTCTTCTGTGCATCCACAGATGTCTTATTGATATGCACAGCTGCATGAAGATATTTTTGAAAATCAGTCTTGAGTATTCAGGGCCCAGATCCTATTGAGGCTTCTAAGTTTCATAAGGAGGCTAAATACCTTTGAGGATCTAGGCCCAAGAGAGTTCAGTACCTTGAAAAGATGAAGGTCTGATCCAAAGGTGCTTGGACTCATGGTAGAGGCCAGAACCTCAGGTGATGTGACTCAGCACAGCTCCATTGATGTCAGTGTATAGACTCTTCAGTCACAAACAAACTGAGCTGTATTTCAGCCCTTGAATTCGATCTCCAGGGATGATGCACCTGGGTGACAGGGTGAGCCTATATTTTCTTCTGCTTCACACACATCCAGTCCACAAAGGCCTGGGCTAGAGAGTTACCTAAGGTTGGATCAGTCCTAGAGAGTAAACTATCCAGCCAAGAAACAGTGCATCCTCACTTCAGCTATGGAAAGGCTGAGAAATCAGGCAGCAGAGCTAACCCCACACAGTCACAGCACAGGGCAGGCAGAGAAGTTGCTGTAACACTACTTTTGTGACATCCCCTGCATCCGGGACCCCAGGCTGAGCTTTGTTTCACCTGCATTTGGATTCTGATGGTCCTGATTTTCCTCCCACTCTAACCAGTTTCACATCAGTCTAATGCCATCGACTTGAGTGACGTAATTCTAGATGTAACAGCCGTGAGATTTCAAGGAGAATAAGCCAGTAAATAGTTACAAAGCACGTGTTGGGGGGATGTGTCTAAATATAACAGTTAATGCTCTGAGACCCCCAAACTCATTGTATTTGTGACTTGTGAAGCAAGATTTGAAAGGATCTCTCCAGAGGCTAGCTAACTGCCGAGCCCTGATTATGGCTCCTTTATCAATACCAGAAAATGAATGTCAGCCCGAAGATGCACATAAACTCCAAAGACAAAGCCATACACAGAAGTGGAACAGCAGTATCTCCTGTTCTTCTACCTTGGTATTATTCTGTTCTTACTATAAATATTTATTTACTGATTATGAATAAAATACATCACTTTTCCTGGCCCACAGCAGGTGCTCCACAAACTTGGCTAGTTCTTGGAACAACCACACTTCTTTATTATGGTCATTTCTTTAACGTGAGACCATAGAGTTCAGACTTGTTGGAATATCTGGGGGGTTGCAAGATATAAATAAGCCATCTGGGGCTTCAACCCACAGGCTCAGCAAGATTATATGGTGCTAGTCTTTGTTTTCGTTGTATCACCTTCTATTTTTTGGGCCAGAGGAATGCCTGAGCTGTAAACTACACACCTTACAAATCAGTCTGTCCTGACAGTGCTGGAGCATTCATTACAAGCTGTAAAAAAAAAAAAAAAAAAAAAAAAAAAAAAGCGAAAACCCTAGCAAGAAAGGTTTCAGTGCTGCAGCCCAATTTTCCATTGCAATAACCCAATTAACTGGTGTGTGTTTGTTTTACAAAGCTCTAAGCTACAATAAACCATGCAGATACACAGGCTGCAGAAAGCTTCATAATGAGGACAAGGTGTACAAATTAAACCACTCTTTTTAAACTTCAAACCAGCTAACTTCTGACATACTGTACTGTGGGGGCTTCTGGGACTAAACCCAATTAACATCTTACTATTTTATAAGTATTGTTTTAATTGCATTTGTATGCTATCTTCTCTCCAAGAGCCCTTCAGGTGCCAGCCCCTGTTCAGATTTTATTACTTTAGTGATTTAAGTCTACTCTATCTGTTCTTCCCGTTAATAATCACTAGCGCTGCTTCAATTGCTGGTTCGACATAAAACTGAGCTCTCTGAAGAATTATACTTTAAAACAGTTACATTTAACTTTATTATTACATTTTTAATTTTTCCCACCTCCATTTGAACATTACCCCTTGAAACGTTTTATCAAACTGTCAGCTTTATAAGTGCTGGAAAAGTGAATGTTTTACTTTTCAACATTTCATTACGGCTCAGTCTCTTGGCCTACATGCGACCCACTTATGTACCGCGTGATGCCGTCTTGCAAAGAGCGCTTTAGAATAGCACAGATTGCCCAGATGCAAAGGAGAAGGGGGGGACGTTTAACTATTTCAGGGGTGGCAAAACAAACAAGGAGTCCTGGGGCACTTTTAAAGACAATCCATTTTATTTATCGCGTGAGCTTTCACAGGAGAAAATCCCACTTTGACAGATGCTTTGAAGAAGGGGAACTTACAGAATGGGGGGAAAATAAATGCAGAGAAGTGTATGACATAGGATCAGGGTTGGCAAAAAAATCCCCCACTAAAACTTTGAGTTGGTCTGAGATGAAATCTTCCTTTTCTCCTATCTGGATCGGCAACTGTTCCATTTGTTGTGAATAGGATATATTGATTGCAATGGAACGGCAGTTGGGAAGCCCTGGGCCCTCACTGGAACAGTGGAAAATTCTGCGGAAAATCTGGTGCATTGTAAGGAATGTGAATTCCATCACTTTAATTTCTTTATAAAATTCTCCAAAGCACTATAGTCTTCTGTAAGCATCTGATTTTGGAACTTCACTCTGCATTGAAAAGACTGAGTGAGATTTTCAGAAATGTACAAATATTTAGAATTATCATGGGAACCTCCCCTCTCATCCAATTAATGAAATGATGCATAAAGTACATTATCAGCTTCTTTCCCCAGTACAGTGTTTATATTCTTTCATCTACCCTTTCTGGGAGGAAAAATATATAGGAATGTGCTGGATCTTATTGAAATGATAAAATGACTAAGATGTTTACTTTATAATGCTGGCAGCCAAGCTCAAAATATTTTTCCTCTTTGCAAAATGCAACTTAGGGTGAATATATACTAATGTTACTTCCATTTAGGGTTTCTCTTATCTGGATACAAATATTGGTCTTAAAAATGCAGAAGGTTCCTCCTGGAATATTTTGAACCTTTTCACTTGATTGAGTGTCTTGTCAAACAAAACTGGCAGTAGCTCTCTGGGAAGTGCCTGAATCTATGCAGATATGATTTCTATCATGCCTTTATTATGAGTAGCCCATAATAAGGACGAGCATGTATAAATCATCTCTGGCTGGCACTTAGGATGCAATACTCAAAGGAGAAAGACATTTCTGTCTTCAAATGTCTAGCAATTTCAGATATTATACAGTAAGTATCCCCAGAACCATACAATCCTCAGTTCCATGCAATCTCCCTGTGAAAGAATAGGACTTTCATGTCTTCCTTGCAAGAGCCACTAGTGACATAAGAATTGTACAGCTGAGATGTGCTCTGTGTAGCAGGCAAGGTAGGGTGGCTACACTGAAGTTGCATTTCCAAAGCCTTCTCTAACAAATTTGCAAAGAGATAAAGATTTTTGCCTTTAACATGCCCGATATAGAATTATATGTGTGTGCTTGTATAAACGTATGCACACACGTTTTCCTTCCCTTCGTCCTCTCATGGTATGCTTTACAACATGCATGCGCATGCACAGATACGAACACGCACACCATACATGTGTGTGTCTGTTTTCTGGGCAATCTAGCCACATCTTAATACGTAAAATTAAACAACACATGAGGTAGCTGATTTGAGAAATTCTACAAACTGTGACACTCCCAGCTTTGCACTATATTAAATGAGTTGGTCCAAAGTAGGTGAAAAAAGTTTGGGAAAAATTCAGAAGTATTAAAATTGTTTCCCTTCTGTGTGGACCCATTTCTTTGTCTTTTCTCTAATTTTCTAAATCTAGTTTTACAGAAACATTTATGGAAATCATTCCCAAAATCATTTTTAATTTTTTTCACAGAAAAGCCCAGTTTTCCGTATGAAAATGTGGGGATGGATTAAAAAAAGTTGATAATGCTTTTAAAAATTACACTTTTTGTTATTAAAAATTCACTAAACATATAATAGAAAATGGAATATTTCAAGAAATACATGGCCCTTTCTGATAAAGACATAATTTGTGAAAAAAATTTCCAAGGTAAAACATTTTACACACGCATGTGCGCGCGCACACACACAATTTGCCAAAGACAAGATTGTCTTAACCTTCGCCCTTCAAATTCCATATTGCCAGATGTCATTATGACAAGAATATATGATTCTGCCACCCTTGATACTCCAAAATTAAATCATAGACACATATGATTATAGATGAGACAAACTCTTTTTGCAGCCGTGCTACAGGGATCCTGGGGGCAGACAGCAAAATAATATCGTATACAAAGGAATCTTGAACTGAAGGTGGAGTGCAGAATGACGAAATTATGAGCTGTTTGCAAAATGCAGTAAGTGTTATTCCTACTGTTTCGGAAGGAAGCGAACACGAGAACAGGTGTCACTGTGATTCTCTCTTACAGGAACCACCCATGCCACTGTTAAGTGCACAATCACCTGCCACATTGTACCAGCTTGACAGTCACATACGTCATTGTTATAGTGACTATAGTGACTGTTTCTACAGAGTGTTCGTCTGCCTTTACCTGGCAGAGCTTGGATATTTACAGTCAAAGCACATTCATTTGACTAAGGTAGGTTGGTAATGACTGTACTTTCTGCCCGTTGAAGAAGATGGCACTACAAAGTGCAGCTTTCGTTTGAAAAGAGACCTTATAAAAAGCAAGACCTTTTTACTCAACCAATCTGGTCTCCCGGTATAATCAGAGACTCTTAGGAGATGAGTCCCAAGCCCATTTGGTGATGGAAGGATACTCAGTGACTTCAATGCAGTTTTCACCAGGTTCTACGTTTTCATTACTTTCTACTCCTTTACACTTTCATCTGCCGCTGAACAGCCCAGGAAGATGAACCGGGTTTTCTTCTGTTAAATCCACATGCAATAATTATTTTATATGGATCCCAAAGCAAGGCTTGTCTTTACTGGCGTGTTGCATAGCTCCAAGCACAGTCTTGATGCCCAAACAATAGATAAATGGGTAATGACGAATACATTACTTTATAAGCAACCGAACAACTAACAACATTTCAATTAATGCTGATGGGTCAGGAAGGACCCAATGAGACTTTCAGATTTGCAATTGAAAGGGCAATCATTTTGTCTGTAAATGAAGATGATTGGCTCCGCAGTCATTGAGAGACAATAAACATGGCCTGCGATACATTTCTAGAGCTTCGCACTTCCGCTGTGGCAACAAAGGCTGCTCAGAGTTATTCAGGGATTAAAGGGAGCATTCAGTGTCCGTGGGGTAATACCACCATACCAGTCATCCCTACGGTCCAAAATCCTGTGTCCAATGGTTGTCATTAAGGGTATGTCTAACGGCACGCTTCCCGTCTCGGGTACACACACAGGATCTCTGCTCAAGCTCGTGAGCTAAAACTAGCAGAGCAGTCAGGGGTAGGATGGGCGGCAGCTCAGGCTAGCCGTGTGAGTACAAACTCTCCCAGACCACCTGGCATATGCTTGGGAGGCCAGTCCCAGTATAGCTGCTGCGCATGCTACCTCTGGCTACGTTGCTATTTGCAATGCACCAGTTCAAGCAGAGCAGCGAGAGCCTGTCTATTTGAGCTGGGAAACTCCCTCCCCGCTCTAATGTAGATGTACTCTAAAAGGTTTCAGACAATAGCATCAAAATCCAGACTACACTAATGATGTAACACTATGTCATCTGGGATTAGCCTCACAGACTTTAAGGCCAGAAAGGATCATCATGAACATCTTGTCTGGCCTCCTGCCTAGCTCAGGGTACAGAAACTTGCCCATCCACTGCTGTAACAAATCCCCTGATCTGTGGCTGAGTTACTGACGTCCTCAAATCTTCATTCAAGTTTCAGAGAATCCATCATTTATCCAACTTACACCTGCAAGGGACCCGTGCCCCATGCTGTGGAGGAAATTGAATCCCCTCCCCCATACCATGCTGGGTCTTTGCCAATTTGTCTTGGGGGAAAATTCCTTCCTGACCCCAAATATGGTGATCAGCTAAACCCTGAGCATGTGGGAAAAATCCTCCATCCAGGCACCCAAGAAAGAATTTTCTGTAGTAACTCAGAGCCCTCTGCGTTTAGTGTCCCATCACCGGCCATTGGAAATACGTACTCCTAGCAGTCACAGATCTGCTCCATACCACTAGAGGCAGTCTCCTTAGACCATCCTTTCCAGAAATCTGTCAAGCTCAATCTTGAAACTGGTTAGGTTTTTTGCCCTGGCTGCTTTCCTTGGGAGGCTGTTTCAGAACTTCCCTCCTCTGACAGTTAGAACCCTTTGTTTAATTTCAAGCCTAAACTTATCAATGGCTAGTTTATATTAGAAAGGTGGAAGGTCATCATGTATGTGTGTGACAGCTTGCTGATCTGGATTTTCTCTCTAGATGGAACACAGTCGGAAAGACATAACCACCAGCTCCTAACATCCAGTGTTTTACTGATCCACTCAAAGAACATTCATTAAATGGCTCGAGCTCCAGGGACCCTATTCCCTCTATGTATATCTAGCTACCCTATTTATAAGACACTTATCACCATAGCATCCAAGTGCCAGACAAAATTCTGAAAAATGTGAATCCAGAACAACTGGTGTTTTCTCTCATTTACCCTGGAGTTACGGTGGAGGTCAATTACGCACCACAAGAAACGGTTTGTTTAATCAATGTAGTTCTTTGGGAAAGGCATTTTGATCTGAACATAGCCAGGGTTGGGATTAGTCTAGTTCTTTCTGCCAAGGAATTCCACAGACTGGATCTTATCGCTGAAAATATTCTGCCCCCCATCCCTTCACCCTCTGCTGGTCCTCAGAGTCTCGCTCTCTCCAGGTTTCTCATCCCAGTGGAGCTCAGCTCTCATGAAGATCATGGCGCCTGAGGTGGACTTTCCTGGAGCCCATGCTCATATTATTTACAGTATTTACAGTAGCACCTCTAGGTCCCAACTGAGATGAGTTCATCATTGTGCTAGGTGCTGCACAGACCACGGTGAGGGCAGTCCTTGCCCCAAAGCACTGGTGCTCTAAAAAGACAAGTCAGACAAAGTGAGGGAGGGCAGAGAGAGGAAGTTGCTTGATCAAAGTCACAAGAAAGGTCATGAGAAGAAGCAGGAATGGCACACAGGTCTTTGGAGTTCCAGTCCTATACCGTCTCCTCTTGTCCATTAAGGGCTTCATAGCTTGGGACCAGGATTCTGAATTTGAAACAGGCAAGGAGCCCTTACTGCAGATTGGCGGACTGTGCTTACAGAGATATTGGTGTCCTCAAAGTTGCCCACTGGTGCCTCTTTCACGGCAGGACTTTAAGACGAAGTTTAGAAGCCTAGCTGTGTGAAATCTCTGAGATCACAGATACGTCTAAGCATCTGCCCCAGGATCAGAATCTAGGGCTCTCAACTGAAGGAAACAAAAGAGTTTTCATCAAAATTGCCACTGTTTCCTGAGAGATCAAATCCCTTTCCTCAACATAAGCGTGTGGAGATTCAGCCTGATGCTGTGGCCAATGCTTAGCACAGATTATGGTATTCTGCCTCCCTACCTAGGTGTTTTTATGGCGTCTATTGCCGTAGTGTTTGAAGGCCTCATTCCCACCACTCTCACAGCAGTCTAGTATTCCTTGGGCCTCTGGTTAGCAGACATCCATTCAGGTTTTGCACTGTTCAACACCTGGTGCACAAGGAAGGGAATCCCGTACTGCATGGTCCCTTGTATGAGCCCTACCTTTGTTACTGATGTGGGACGAAATATGCCTTTCGCTGTCAGAATGATGAATCTTTTTCCTAGCACTGGCCCCCACAAGGAACCACAATAACTTTCAAGCTTCAGCCATGGCTCATTCATCCAGCTGCAGGTTACCAAAACGCGCCAAACAATGACTACGAAGAGCACAGGGTATTTGTTAGGGCAGAAACTTTGGTCTTTTCCCACCTCACATTCCCAAATCACAGAAACTGCCCATGCTTCAACCTGCTGAGTTTCTGCTACCTGGCCTCTTGTCTGCAGATATCCCTGGCTCTAATAATATCTTTGTGATGCATAGACCAGCTTTGCTGGTGCATGGTGGTATCTGTTATTTTGTGTTTGCCACTAGTTATTCCTGAGAAATGGGGATTGAGCAGGCCAGGGAGGAGCTTGTGGAATGTAAATTCACACAGGAAAGACCTCCTTTTATCTTTGCTTTGGGATTGGTGAGCGTAGTGCACCAAGCAGAACAACCGATGAAGAATGCCCTGCCAATGGTGAATGCCAATGGTCTGGAACCCAGCCTGTCCAATGCCACTCTTTCAGGTCAGGCTAACCTCAAGTGGAGCATATGTTCCCTCACAAAGGGACAGATCAGTGGGAGTCAGAGATCTAAATACCTTTGAGAATCCTGGCTAACCTCCCCCTGCCAAGTCCCACATATTGTTGGCACCACCCAAACTGGATGTTAGCAACAGCATCTTTGCCACAATAGCTGCCGCATTCCTTATACTTAGACAAATGTCACATTGGCTTTAAGGCCCATATTTTCAATAGCATCCACTCTAAACACTTCTACAGAGAACTGCTACATTGCAAGAGAGGGACTAGTACACTTTTAGCTTGCAAATGTACCGCTCCCTGAGGATTTTGTTGCCATTAGACAATGAAAGTAGTGGATGTAGTTCAGAGAATGTATCTACTATCTAAGGTTCTTATATGGCCCCTATCAATATGATATCTGAGCACTTCAAAGTCTTTAATGTAAATATATTATCAGACCACAAATGTATCATCTCAACACCCTGTGAGGGACGGTAGAACCATTATTCCCTGTATTCTGGTGTGGAACTACAGCACAGAGAGATGAAACCATTTGTCAAAGAGTCTCTTGGAGCTTGGAAGAGAACCTGGTTCTTCGCAGCCTCCACCTAGCACTGTAACCACTGGCCGATCTTTTTGCCATGCAAAGAATGCATGTCTGCCGCTTTTCAAGCAGTGCAGGACTAGCATGAAATGGCACCTTTTTCTGCAGAGCTGTTTTGTTGTATATTATTTTTTTAAAATGCCACTGTCATTTCCCATGAAAACCTTGGAATCTGTGCAAATATTTATGAAATCACAAGTTGATAATATGAATATTGGAGAGAGATGACAGTCACGGCTCTTTTCAATGCTCACTGAAGATGTGCAATTGAGGGAGATCTCTGCTTTGCGGAGCCACAAGAATAATTCACAATGAATAATTTATTCCATGAATTTTGTCTCCCCCATAATCCTTCTAGCAAATTGTTTGCAAAAAGATTGTGAAATTCTCCAGTGAATTCATTATGGGTTTAGTCCAATGCCCAGTGAAGTCATTGGAAAAACTCCTATCGACTTCAATGAGAGATGGATCAGACCCTATTTGAAATTAGTCACGCATTTTGTCTTTTTATCCTGGTGGAGAGCACAACCCAACCTCTAATTGATGGGGGTTAGGGAAAAACTTTACAGAAGTGGAGGTTATTTCATTCTGCTTGTTCATCTGAAGCCACTGGTACTGCCAGAGCTGGGCTCTTGCTTTGAGCCAATCTGGTAATTCCTGCGTTCATGGATCTGTAGACCATTTACACCAGGACTGATATATATGACTATCAGATGCATCATTCATGCCATCATTTACGTACTGAACATGTGCAATTAATGTAAATCTTGTAGCTACCTGATCAGTGCAAATGTTGTACACGATTATAAAGTCTAAAGTTAAAAACTCACTTTCTCCAAATATTTGAGTACTTGCACTAGACATGAGTTAAGTATCCACGATAGGAAAGCGACCAAAAATGACCTACAATTATTTTTATACTGATCCAGCATGCAGTAACTGTAAGCAACCTCCCTCAAGAGTTGAGCAGGCAGGAGGATTAAAACCTACTTTTCAATTTGAACAAATGTTCTTAGAAAAAGCACTTTCCCCCCTTTCTGGTGTTTTGTCAGTCTTCAGGCAAGCATCTGTTCTTTTACCTGCTAGATGGCGCTGTCATCTAACAAAACCCAGACTTCAGCCTACCTGCTGTATACATGCCATGAATACTTGCTGTTGGAGAAATAGAAACAACTGAAGTTTACAAAAGATTGGGAAAAAAAATTAATAATAATATCCCCGCCCCCGCCCCAGTAGTTTCTCACACTCTTCTCAGGGTTTTTTCCATCAGTGTGCCCGCGAATTATATATACATTTTAATAGATGGTGCCACACATTTAAAGTTATGGGCTTTTTTTTTTAATATAAACCCAGCATGCAGTAATTATGAGTGTAAAATACATTTGGGGAAAAACATTTTGCAGCTTGCCAAGACTAACAGCTGACAAATAAGGTCTCGTTCCTGTTCTGCTCTAAATCCTCACCCTGGAGAATTTGCACATATATTTGAAATTAAACAATTGCCAGGTTTACCAAAACTCTCTCCCCGCCCCTCTCTCCCCGCCAACTTCTATAAGTCATTCTATAAAGATTTTTGTGGTTCTTGTGCTCCAGTCAGCATACAATCAGAGATGGGTGCGGGGTGTTTCATGCAAAATAATATCAGGATTTTAAAGAGAAAATTGGCTGCTGGCATAAGTGGACACCTTACTTTCTTGTATGGAGCTTCCATTTGCAAGTAAGGGCCACAAGAAAAGTCCCAGTCTATTAGTGTAATACACTGGAAGGCACCATTAAGAGCCCTAATTTGTGATGCAAAGAGGGAAGAAGGCAGAAAGCAGAGAGAGAGAGAGAGAGAGAGATGAGAAGACGAGAAGACAGAGGAGTCCAAGGAGAAGGTTCTAAAATGAGAGAAAGCTAAGAGAAGAGACGTGAGAGAGAACACACAGAAGAGAGGCAGAGAGGAGGGTCTAAGCAAAGAGGGCACAAAGAACAGAGGAAAGATTAGAGGAAAGAAGAGGCAGAGTAGTAGCAGGAGGAATGCAGAAATGTGTGAGAGGAAATGAACCAGAGGAAGGGGATGCAGATTGGCAGCGAAGGAAGGGCAGAGGAGCCTAGGAAGGATGAAGGAACTCAGAGAAGCAGAATGTAAAATGCAGAGGAGGAGGAGAGAAGAAGCTAAGATGCAGTTGGAGGTTGACAAGACAAGGGGATGCTGAGCTCCCAGAAAGGAATTCTTACATTGGGGGCATATCATTTTCTGGGTGTTGCATTTCCTCAGAAAGTACAGCACACTTCCAACATGTGTGATGGTGCTTCAGTCCCTGACATGGCAGTCTGCTTTGATCCACGATTAAACCTCTGTTGGCATTCCTGCCTGCGGAAGCAGTTGTGAGGGGCAGCCAGATCTTCACATGCTCCTGGGATTCCCGCATTGCCTTGCCCAGATTCCTGAAGGTCTTACCCCACAGCAACCTATACTGTAGTCATATCTCCTCAGGGCTTCCTTCATAACCCATCAACCACACTCCTGCTGCATTATGATTACTGGGGGTACAAGCCCTGACAGAGTGAAATTCACCCTGTGCAGAGTGAGAACTCTGAACCATTTCAATCCTCTTTAAACCTTACAGGTGAGGCTCAAGCCGGACTTTGTGACACAGAGAGGTGAATTTCCCCTCGAATGCTTCAGCATTTCCAAAGAAATATGTAGCATCCCCACTTCTTAGTTCTGTGTGCATCAAAAGGAGGAGCTGTGTGTGTGTGTGCCTGTGCCTTTAAGAAAATGAACACAGGCCTTGAAACATAAGGTGGGTAGCTTATTGCAATATTAGCCAGTCACCCGTTTCTGAGCCATTAATGCTTGGCTTCCAAATTGATTAAACTTGTGTTCCTTCCCAATCGGAAATGAAGGGTTTCTAAAAGGATGGAGCGGATCCTAGAATCTCTAATCCTCCCTACCACAGTTCAATTCCTTCCCACACTTTCTCTTCTGGAAAAAAAAAAAGAGCAGAGTCCAAAGGGTTGAGCACAGAGCACGAGTTGGGATTGTTTTTCCTGGCTGATACACTTAGTATTGCTGGTGTGCTCGCTACTTCCTTGAAAGGCCAGCGGGGGTGGGAAGGGGGGAAGAGATTAAAATCATCCAGATAATACAAAGAATATTCAAGGCGGAAGCAGAGGGGAAATATTGGAGGTCTGTTTTTTTCCGATCGTAAGTAATCAGAATACAGGAGGATGCAATTTGCAGATTAGGAAAATGATCAAAGAGGATAAAATTAACTTTACGACAGAAAGGAGAACAGTCAGTTTGAAGGGGGGAAAAAACCCAACCCAAACTTCCATAAAGCTTTATGGCTGTTACAATCAGACACTAAACTAAGTCGGAAACAAAGAGCGGTGGCAGCTTTCAGTTCTCGGCTCTGTTATCTGGACTGTATGTAACATGCAACAGAAGGTTTGGCATTTCAGGGTAGCTACCCCCTGTTCTGTGCATGGGTGTGTTTGGGAATAGGGGGGTGGGAAGGGAATGCCTCACCTCACCAAAGCCGCAGCTGGTGGGCGTCAATCACTTTGTGATGCTGGTAGACTATTTGCCAGCTCATGCCAAGGCCCAGAGCCTCACTGAGCACTGACAAATACCTGGCTGGAAACCAGCCTGGCTTACCTGCATGTTTGTATTAGAGGTGAAAGAACATGCCTGGCGTCTAGACCTTACGAAGAGCGTAGGATGCTCCATGTATTGATCTGACTTACAAGTTCTGGAGCCAATGGCATAAAGTTATACTGAATGTTTGCACTCAAAACATCTGTAATTGTGTTATTCACCAAAGAGGAAAGAAACATTCATTACCGTAAAGAGTTGGTCCTACAGACAAGGGCCTTGGAAACTAAACAAGTCACTGAAAAACATCAAAAGGACAAAGACTTTGCTGATTGCCTTTTCCATTTGCATGGAGAGGAATCAGGTGCTCACACTTGTTCTATCGGTTTGGACTCTGGGGAGAGGGGCTAAAAACTTCCGACAAGGAGAAACTGGATCTTTTATGATGTCAGAACTCTGAGGGGCAAAGATTCCTGAGCATAAACAAGAGATCCCCATACTGCTTGCTATGGGTCAGTCCTAAAGTTCATGTACAGCTGCTTATTAGAGAAACTTATATTGCCCTTTAAAGTCTAAGACTTAACTTATTTGTGTGTCTGTTTTAATCTGGTAAATAACTTGTTTCTTTTCTTAGTTAATAAATCTTTAGTTAGGCTTTTACAGGATTGGCTATAGATGTTCTCTTTGGTTTGAGACTCGAGTACAATTGACTGGGGTATTCAACGAGGCCTCTGAGACTGGGTATAACCTGAATATTGACGTAAGTGACCATCTGTCACATAGTCCAGCCTGCTTGGGTGGCAACATAGACTGGAGCCCACGGGACCATCTGTGACTCCCTGATAAGGCTGTTATAGTGCTTTAGGAGTTCAAACTTGTTATTGGAAATCTCATCATAGAGCATACAACTAGTTTGGGGTTTCTGCTGGGCTTGTTTGACAGTCTTCCCCAGGGCTGACACTCCAGACAGCATGAGACACTTGTCCGCTCACCATCTGATAATTTCTCTCATTGAACTTCCATGAAACAAACCATCAAACTTAAACCAGCCCAGAAAACTTTCTTACACAGTACAAATAAAATTATCTCCCACACGAACACCCACCTTAGGGGAGCAGTCCAGTAGATGTATTGGAAAGAGATGCTTTTTAAAACCAAGGTGATTGTAGGTTAGGTGCAGAGTAGATAGCTATAATAGGGAGACTTCGAGCAAAACAAACACATTTATTTATCGCATGAGCTTCCATGGGAGAAAACAAGCGTCTGATGAAGTGGGATTTTTCTCCCATGAAAACTCATGGGATAAATAAATTTGTTAGTCTTTAAAAGTGCCACCAGACTCCCAGTCTGTTTGCTGAACACGGTTACCACATTGAATCTGATTGAGCAGTGGCATGAACTGTACATGGTCCTTGTTCTTTGCACAAAAGACTATCTACTCAAAGGAAAAGGTCACATTTCCTTCACCCCCAGAAAGTTTTTCTTTCATCTTGACCAAATGATTCTTGACTCCTAATTTGGCCCAAATGAATTACATGTTTTTAAACTCAAAAGAGCCAGATTTTCTTAAGTGATTGTATTTTATTTGAACTGGTTCGCCCTCCCCCCCACACCTTTTTTTTCTTTCTTTAAAATGAAAGAGAAAAGGGGAAAGTGAGAGAGAGGGAGAGAAGAGTAGCTTACACTCAGTGGATTCCATTGCTCACATTCTTCACACCTGTAGTAATGTTTACAGTAGCCTGTGATTGCAGGACGAATTTTATAGAACCCAGAAGCAGGGTCTCCAAGGAGCGATAACGACAACGTGATAGCACATATAGAACAATCCTCCTGTGTCACTTTGCTTTTGCAGTTGTTCTGCAGAGGGGAAAAACCACACCAAGAAAAGACACTAACACAGAGGTTGGTGCCATATTATTCTCTCAAAGACTGGAGTAAATCAACACCAACTCCAAATATATCAATGGATGTAAAATTGATGTGCGTAAGAGGAGAATTCCCCAGCAGTAAGTTACACAGGCCTCTTGAAAGAAAAAAAAAAGCCATATCCGTTGTAGGAATGGGTTCGCCTCATGTTGACGGTGGTACCTGGCCGAAGAACAATGTATTCTGATGTGTTCATTGTTTACGTACAGCTGCTGATCTAGATGTAAATCAAGGGCTTGAAAGGAGACAGTGTGATTCTGCCATCTCCTGGCCTGACACACTCTCCTTATTGAGATTAGGGATGGGTGAAGCCGATTAGACAAAATTCAAGCGGATCCAACCCTTTCCCCAAACAATATCTAAATCTGAAATACAAATACTTTGGGTCAATCTTAATACCTCTCTTTTTAAATGCTGCTTTAATTTACAAACATTACCCAGGCAGATTTACTGATGCACACTAAAAGCACAAGATGGTGAAAATGTGTGTCAAGGCCCATTCTCTTCACGTTTTCATTTAGCAAAATATTTGACTTCAGCTTTGGAAGCCACAGAACGACAGTTAGTCAAAATAGAGTGACAACTTTCCACTTGCAAATTTTGAAAATTTTTCTTGAAAAAGATTTAATTGAAATTCTGATTTTGCCCCCAAATTTTAACCAGCTCTGTCAGGAGGTCAAAGCTGTGCCTTAAAAACATGAATGGAAAACCTTCAATTTTAATGGTAAAAGTGAAAAAAGTGACTTTATTTGGGGTGTACCTCTTTTTTGATGCCAGGATTTTACTCAGGCATCTCACCTCCCAACCAGAACGTTCTTCCTAAGGGCTTTGCAGAAAGTCAGTGATGCTGCAGGAAATCAAATTTCCAGAGAGGGGGAAAATGTCACCCAAATGAGATGATAAAAATGTTTTATCCGAATTTTCATGCAGAAGTTAATTATAGCTCTTATTCTCAGCCTGACCAAAGAGGTTCATATACATTCAGATAAGCGCCCTTACAGGTTGGTGAGCCCGCTGTGAGGTGCATGTTTTTAAACGCTGCTGCTGCCCCAAAGAGATCCTAACAGCCTCCTCTACGGGCATGATGAGCCAATGAACGTGGATTCTAAAAGGGAATATTTGTATCCTGATATTCTGCAGGAGAGCTTTGGCGGGTGGAGTTGTATGAAACCATACCGGTCACTTCTGCTTTAGCGCTAGGTGGGATTCTCTGGCCTGTGTTATTCAGCATGTCAGACTTCATGATCCCAATCCTTGTTTATTATTTGTATCACCATAGCAAGTAGGAGCCCTAGCCATTGACCAGGACTCTCCCCAGAGTGCCAGGTGCTGTACAAACACAGAAGCAAAAGACAGTCTCTGCCCCAAATTGCTTACAATCTAAGTTGGTCCTTTCTGGCCTTAAAAACTACAAATCTGTCCCAGTTGTTACTTTTTCTAACCCAGCCTCAGACTCTTTACTAGCTTTGTACACGCTTCCACAAAAATTCATGTGTCGTGTCTGAAGGAGGACCAGCTCCCACCCCACTGAGGTTTGCACCCCATTCAATAATGGTAGGGAGCTCACCTTCTTTAAACCGATATCTTGACAAACCTCTCTCTCCCACTCGATTTAGCCTCCGCTTAACTTGCCTGTAGAGGGATGGCTCAACTGCACAAAACATGTATGAAACTCACCTAACCAGTTTTCCCGCTGAAAAGTTCTTTAAAAAATAGGTAGGGTAGACTTACCACTGCTCCTATGCCGTAGCTACCTTTCCCATTCCTAGTGGCTTGCTCCCGAACACCGATGGGAGAGTAGCAGCTGCAGGAGTTGAGTCGGCGTGACCACTAGCCTCAAGTCGATCTTCCTTTTCTCTACCAGGGATAACATTTCAGCTCTTCCAAGTTCATGGAGGAGACACCGGTGCAGCGTCCCCTCTGAGGAGCCGTGCAGGACGAGTGGGCCCAGGGACTCTTTTGGCACCACGCTGGCCTGGAGCGCAGGAAAATAAGCAGGTGCTATGGTTTCCTATGGGCTAGATGTAGGATGTGGCACTAAACCTCTGTCTTTGCTTTGTGGTTCATTTTACATTGTGGTCTGAGGCCGTGCTTCCCCCACTCCTTTGGTTTGTAATTACTGCCTAACCCCTCCCGTTGTGTTTGTGTTCGCTGGGAATCTTTCTCGTACCTTACAGCACTTGGCTTGGGAAGCAGCAGCAACGGTGGCTTTTGGAGGCTGCAGGAAGAAAGCTCACACTTGGGGTGGGAAAGATGGGGTGTTACTCTCCCTCTGAAGCCAAGCCGATCTCTGCCGACTGCAGTGCGAAATACAGCAATCCATAAAATGTGACATTCATATTGGTGGTATGCTGCTGTGAGCCTATTTTACTCTGTGATAAAGACTACATCTGTCAGGGTTCATCTCTGCCTCATCAGGTCTGTCGGACAATTACTCAGTCCAGATTTGCTAGTCCCCTAGACTGGAGATAGAATTGTTCTTTTACCCCCCACCCCCCAAGCCTACAGAAACAGACCATCTCCTACGGTCGTGATGCTGAGGAGCCTTTTTCCACCATCAAGTTTACTAAAGACTCTTATCCTAAAAGGTTAAGGAATCATTCAGCACCATACTAACATCAGGCTTTGAGGGACAAACCTGGATAACCTTTGAGCATTTCAGTGTCAAAACTCTGTTGGAAGAAAGTAAACGTCTAATGATCTTGTTCACTAAGGAATGTGAAAGAACTACCACGAATTGAAACTGTAACAAGTAGCAGACCAGTAAATAAGTTAAAAACACACTTTGCATACTTTGTTTTTAAACTTTTACCAGCCCTGCTTTGTTTCACTTAATCAAATTCTTCTATTGTAGCACAGGGACTTTTAAAGCATTTTCGTAACCTTCTGTCTCAGTCCCAAAGGTTTAAACATTATTTTATAATTAGCTTCACACTACATTATATACTTGAACAGAAAGAAAATGTTCCTACCCCCCATTTTTACATTGGAGGAATTACTGTTTCTATCTGGGGACTGGAAAAGAGAGAGTGGAGGTGAGAAGAGGGAGAGAGAAAGATTCAGTATGTAGAAATTTCATCTCCTGCCAGTTACACATGAAATCATCACTTAGGAGACAGCATAGGAAATTACTGAACACATTGGAAAATTCCTCACTTTTCTTAATGAAAATGCTTGGAAATAGTGTGGCAGAGGGAGAAGTTAGGGACATCTTTGTGGTGCACCATAAATGTGGGGAATTAACATTTACTTTTCACCCATCACTGTAGAGATCAACATCAGATGCTCACTTGCCAATCCCAATGGAAACCAATTTGCCTTTCAGACCTATAACATTCCTACAGTTTCCTAAAGTATTTTCTCGTGAAGCCGTAACACCGAACAAAGTTGTCACAAAGTGCACACGTGCTGGGAAATTAATCACATTTCCCTGTATTTTAGTCTAATAATAATAGGAGTCCCTTTGCAGATGCTACCTAATTAATCCTCACAAGATTCCTAAAAAAGTAAGTATAGTTTTCCCCATGATACAGTCTAACAGAATTGCCCAAGTCATGCGGAGTCAGTAGCAGGGCTTACCTGGGAACTCTGAGTGCTCAGAGTACAGAAACTCCACCTGGGGCAACATTTATCCAGGAAATCACTGATCACCAGGGCAAATTTTTAAAGGCTCTTGTCCCAGCCTTATCAATTTGCATGTGAATTTTTTGCACCTGCAGTTAATCAGCCATACCATTGGCATTAGCCACAAATCAGCTCTTTAAGGCTTGATCCTAAATCCACTGAAGCCAGTCAGAGTCTTTGCCATGACTGCAATGAGATTTGGATCAGACCCCAATTGCACGCATGACTTTTGTAGACAAAATTGCCTCCGCATGAAGGGAAGCTGCCCTTTTAGAAACTCCAAGCCTAACCCCAAGCAAAAATTTCACAAGGACAAAAATGTTCCAGCGGCAGAGAGTGTAGGAAAGAAAATGTGGGTGTCGAATGGTTAAATCCTGCCTTTGGCATTTGAAATAAAAAAAGACTTGTGAGCAAGGAAAAATATTAGTCTATTGCTTTTGAAAACCTCCAAAAAGATTTGTCTGAAGCGTGTATTTAAATGGGAAGCATACAGGTGTTTTCAGAGCTGCTGACGCCTGCGAGCAGGCCTAGGGCAAACCTGAGAATATAGTATAATGTAACAAGAAACATTCCTCCACCGTTCTGCATGCTTCAGAAGGAAAATGCAAATCAACTCATTTCCTCTTTGGAGGAGGACTTTAGATAAGGGGGTCCTGAAGCAAAGTAACCCGTTCAGCATTTCTCCTTTCCTGTAATGTGCTGTGGAGGTAGCAACATGCATGGAGATGAGGGAGCAGATGCATAATGAGTCAGGGGCATAGAAAGAGCAGCACACCTGTTTGTGTGTATATATGTCTGTGAGTGTGTGAGAGAGAGAGAGAGAGAGAGAGAGGCACCAGCGGGAGGAGAGGGGATATTTTTCTTTTTGCCAATTCTCCATGCATTCAGAGTCAGGTTGTCCAGATGTTAGGTGCCAATTTTGAGATGTGCACTTGCTTTCTGACAAAGTCTCCATGTGCATCGATTGAATTATTCTCTGTTAAAAACTACTGAAACCTGAAAATAAGTTGCCCCAATGAAAAGTGAAGCAGAGACCTGCATGTCTATAGAGCCCTGCTTTTCATTGAATAAGTACATCTCTCTCTCTCTCTCTCTCTCATTTTCCTTTTAGGGAGAGGGTCTGAGTAGGTTTTAATTTGATTTCACAAGACGTTCTTCCGTCCATTTATTACAAACCTTTCTTTCTAGGCTGCATGGTGACTTTTTTTCGTTGCTAGTTCAGGGTTTAGAGAGCTTTACCTAGATTATTTTTTCCCCATTGCCCATTAAGAGTCACATTTTCAAAACTACACTCAGCAGCCAGCAGAGCTTGTTTAAATATAGGTATCTAAATGGGAGCTAAGCTCCTTTGAACAATTTGGCCCCAATTGTGGGTGATAAGCATTGTGTCTAACTAGTGGATAATTAAGGTATAGAAATTCAGTAGGCTATGTGTGACTAAAAATGCCTTCACCCTTTTGGAAAGCCCAGTGTTAAAAGAGAATATTTTAATCACAGTATTTTCTGGAGAATTTAAAACTCTCTCTCTCTCTCCTACCCCATTTAATAGTTTTAACTTCCTCTGGAAATCTGTATTTGGCTCTTCTGCTTCTGCAGTCATTACTCTAACAAAATCCCCATTGCTGTAAACTCTTGTGATTTTTACCATTCTAAGACCCACAATATTTGCTATCTTCCTTGAATCCCCAGCTCCAAGAGTCATGTGAGTACACGAGAAACTCAGTTTCCATTTATATAGAAAAAGAAAGTTTCTAGCCTTTTCTGGTTTCAGAGAAGCTTGAGAATGTGACCTGAGTGCATCCTAAAGACCAAAAAGCCTGAAGGCAAATAAACGAACCCCAAATATATTATTGATTGAAAAATCTCATGCAATTTAAATCCATCTCAAGTTTTGGGAGCCTGATTCATGATATTTGAATGCTTGATAGTAACAATACCACATCAACGGCACTGGGAGCTTTCTCTTAGAAAGAAAAGCAGGACTAGATCTGAAAATGTTTTTTCTTTGACTGCGTGTATTCTTCTTCATACAAGACTACTATTGATTTGCTATTTGGGGTTGCTCATATGTGCTGGGCTGCTAGCAATGATTTTTTTTTTAAAGAAAAGAAGCCCACTGGCATATTGTTTTAAAAAACTCTGTAATACATCTAATTTATATAGCCCTTGCAAAGAGCTACAAGAAAATGATAAGTCAAATTTTTACCTGACAAGATCCCCTTGTTCTGGCTTTTATTCTAAGCTGATCAAACTCTTTTTAGAGAAAATCCCCAGCTTCTTATGAAGGATGGGAAATCTCAGCTGTTATTAAACTTCATGGTCCAATTACTAAAGTCAATAACATTATTTTGGATTTTCTCTGAGGTAGCAAAGAACAAAATTTAACCCTGTATCTGGGTGCTCTTTATTAGGTCTTCTGAGAGTCAATTCTTAGATCAAGATACATGCCCCTAAATTTCCATTAGATAAACTGTTCTTTCAATCATTGCTTATTGCAACAACACAAAACAATCCAAGATATCCGGATCCAAACTCCATTGAAGTCATTGGGAGTCAATCTGGACAAGAGTCAAAACATCTGTTTTAGGATTGAAAAGCTCATGTTCGTTCTCTCTCTCTCTCTCTCTCAGCAAGTGACCATCTGACTCCCAGGCTTTTGGTCTGCTCTTTGTGTTTCCCTCTTGTGCAAAATGTTTCCTTATAATAGTGCATTGGTAAGAGGACAATAGCTTCCTGGATAGTGCAAGACAAAGAGGGGTGGGAAATGGCCAGAGACAATGATCTCTATCTCTCTCCCTCTCTCCCATAATTTAAATCAAAACATCTAAACCTGAGACCAGAACACAACTTCAGTCTTACTTTGTATGTAAAAATATTCCATTTAAATCAGCAGTAAATCTAACATGAAAGTGCCGATAAATAATATATGCAAAGAGTTTTTTTTATCAATATATAAAGAAATGTGGAGTTGTGAAGCTGTTGAAAACAAGCATTAGGAGATGTAATGAAGCAAGAATTAGAACAGCATAGTTCCTCTGGCCATTATAAATGAGAACGCCAGGTACCTGGAGAACAGGAAAACTGATGAGTACAGTCTGTTCAGGAGAGAAGGAGGAAAATTTCCCCCAGGAACACATTTCAAATTACTTATTTATGAACTGATGAACTGGGAGACCACCTATAGAGAGACAGGAGCAAGCAGTCTGCAGCAGACAGCTACAGAACTCCAGCTAATTGTGCTGCTGTTTTCTGTTATAATTCCTGCTATCCAGCTGGGTTTCGGAGGCAGGAAATTTAGGCGCTGACTAGAAGTCGCACTTTCCCTCCTCCTTGTCGGCATAAATATATATATGTATATTTTAATCTGCTGGAATCATTTGGCAAGGGCCTGGGAAAACAGCTGCTGCCTTTGTGTAGAGAAGCATTAGGGAGTGACAGGTACTTTACAGGGCTGATTCTTCCAGGGAAGAGTCCCTTAGTACTAGTTCAGGATTTGGGCACATGCCATTGAAACGGCCATTGCGGATTTTCACTGAAATGCTGGGGAATCTTGGCTTGAAATTGCAAGTGTTAAATATCTCATTCAGTTTCCTCTCCCACTTCTGTGTGCGTGTATGCATTCATATGTGTGTGTGTGTGTATCTACACACACAAAATGTATGTATGGTCATAGATGTATTCCGATATACATCACCAAGGCAGATTTTTTTTATCTCTGTGTCTGTGCCTGAACACACACAGCTGTATTCTGCTCCCATTTACACTTATATAAATCTGAAATGTCTTCACTGAATTCAAGTTCCAAAGCGGTAGCCGTGTTAGTCTATTGTAGAAAAACAACAGAGTCCTCTGGCACTTTTAAAGGCTAAGAAATTTATTTATTGCATGAGCTTTTGTGGGAGATGAAGAGGGATTTTCTCCCACAAAAACTTATGCGATAAATAAATCTGTTAGTCTTTAAAAGTGCCACAGGATTCTGTTGTTTTTCCACTGAATTCAGTAGCCTTACACAGGTTCTACATTGGTGTAATGAAGACCAGAATATGGTCCATGCTTTAAATATCTATAACCACGCCAGCTGAGAGAAAACAGCTTTGGGTGCCAGATTGCATACTATAACAATGTATATAATAGAGACTTAATTTTACTGTAAATATACGATAATATATAATCAGTTTTAATAGAGTCAAAGGACACTGCCTGTCCATCAGACTGAGTTTGTTACACTAGAAGAGCATTTATACTGAGAATTTATTGTATATATTTAGAAACTAGAATTTAGATAGTCTGATACAGTTAATATATGATGTATCTCTCTGAGGGCTTCACACTGCACTTGATAGATAGGAAAAAGGAAGTAGAAACACAGTTGTGACAGAGCAATGGATGGCTTCTGCTAAACCCCTGGAAAAGTGATTCAGGGATTATAGGTGTGAATACAGCCCGTATCTGTAGGAGCTTGGCACGGCCTATGGTCCACACCGAATAGCTTTAGGAATCTAATAACCTGTCTAGTGAACTATTGAAAGTCCAGTTCCTTTCTGGACATGTGTCTACGCCACAATAAACAAACACACACTTCCCCAATGTAGTCATTTATTGGCATGCATGACCAGTGCTCCAGGAATTTCACAGAAATGAAAAGAACAAAGGTGTTGGCCACAGCGAACAAAAACAGACAATGCAATTGTCTACAATGACTTGCTTCTCTGTCAGCGATCCTCGGACCTCGATCAACTCCAGCCCAAGAAAAAGCTGGGGAGCACATAGATGATCATAGCCTGTCCTGAAGACTATGCCTGGCTTTTCTACCATCATGGGGGGAAAGTAAGTTCCAATATTTAGGACCTCTGACTGAAAATGTCCTGCAGATGTCCTCCCTCCACCTCACACTGAAATCAGATTGAGCCGCTCAATTGATTCAACTGCTGCAGTGTCACATAAGAGGAACGCTGGTTTCTTAGGTAACCAGGAACCAAACTACTTAGGACTTTATAAGTCAACACCACTACCTTAAACTTTTCCTGGAACTCAGCTAGCAGCCAGGCAGGCCATGGAGCACTGATGTAATGTTCTCTCTGAACAAACCACTTTATAATAAGCAGCTTACTGCATTCTGCACTGCCTGTAGTTTTCACAGAATCATAGAAGGATTAGGGTTGGAAGAGACCCCAGGAAGTCATCTAGTCCAACCTCAAAGCAGGACCAAGCCCAACTAAATCATCCCAGCCAGGGCTTTGTCAAGCCAGACCATAAAAACCTCTAAGGCTGAGATTCCATCACTGCCCCAGGTAACCCATTCCAGTGCTTCACCACCCTCCTCATGAAAACATTTTTCCTAATATCCAACCTCAACCTTCCCACTGCAACTTGAAACCATTGCTCCTAGTTCTGCCATCAGCCACCACTGAGAACAGCCCAGCTCCATCCGTCCTGAAACACCCTTCAGGTGGTAGAAGGCCACTAACAAATCCCCCCTCACTCTTTTCTTCTGCAGACTAAACAAGCTAAGTTCCCTCAGCCTCTTCTCATTAATCATGTGCTTCAGCTCCCTAATCATTTCTGTTGCTCACCGGACTCTCTTCAGTTTGACCACATCCTTCCCTTGGAGGGGGTGGGGGAACCGGACATACTATTCCAAATGTGGCCTCACCGGTGCCCAAGGGCGTGTCTACACTTGTAAATTAAGTCGATTTAAGCTTGCTTAAGTCGACTTAATTTACTCTGCATCTACACTACGTTTTCCTTAAGTCGACTTAAGCAGCTGCTTAAGTTGACTTAAGGAAAAGTTAAGTCGACTTTATAAAACCTAGTTTTAAGTCGACTTTTAGCTTAAGTCGATTTTAGAAAGTCAACTTAAGCCAGTGTAGACGTGGAGTAGCCCTAAGTTGACTCTAAGTTGACTTAGGGCTCTCCAGGACTCCCCCATTGCCCTCCCTGCCAGGGTGGCTGGCACAGGGAAAGCCTGGCATGCCCCCCCCCACAGGGAAGGGCAGATCCCTGCCCACCCTGCCCCTATGTCCTGCCAGGGTCCCTGTCCCCTTTTGCCCCATTGTACCCAGGTACAATAGGGCAAAGGCTGAGCCCCCTGGCGCTTGGCAAGGGGTGCCCCCCTGCCACCATGGACCAGTCCCAGGTCCGCCTAGCCCCTACAAGTCGACTTAGGCATCCAGTGTGGACGCTCTAGGTCGACTTTGTAGGGTCCCCCCTAAGTCGACTTAAAATTTAAGTGTGGACATGCTAAGTCGACCTAAATTTACAAGTGTAGACATAGCCCCAGAGAGGGGAATAATCGGTTCCTTCAATCTGTTAGCAATGCTCCTACTAATGCAGCCCAATATGCCCTGAGCCTTCTTGGCAACAAGGGCACAGTATTGACTCATATCTAGCTACTTCTCTGTAACACCCAGGCCCTTTCCGTCAGAATAACTGACGAACCAGCCAGTCTCCAGACTGTAGCAGTGTATGAGCTTCTTCTGTCCTAAGGGCAGGACTCTGCACATGTCCTTGTTGAACCTCATCAGATTTCTTTTGGCCCAACCCTCCAATTTTTCTAGGTCACTGTGAAACCTTCCCTTATGCCCCTAGTCCCAGAACTGACCCCTGGGGCACTCCCCTTGATATCAACTGCCAATTAGACATTGAGCCGTTTACCACTACCCATTGAACCTGATGATCTTACCATCCATCTATCCAACTTATAGTACATACATCCAACCCACACTTTGGTAAATTGCTGTCAAGAATACTGTGGGAGACCATATACAAATCTTTGCTAAAGTCAAGGTCTATCACGTCCATCGCTTTCCCCTCATCCACAGAGTCAGTCATCTCATCGCAGAAGGTAATCAGGTCGGTGAGACACACCTTGCCCTTAGTGAATCCATGGTGACTGTTCCTGATCACCCTCCTCTCTTCCAAGTGCTTCAAAATAGATGCGTTAAGGACATGATTTTTCCAGGGACTGACGTGAGGCTGACTGGTCTGTAGTTACCTGGGTCCTCCTCCTTCCCTTTTTAAAAAAGATAGGCACTAAATTTGCCCTGATCATCACAAGTTTTCAAAGATAACGGCGAGTGGCTCTGCAATCACATCAGCCAACTCCCTCAGCACTCTCGGGTGCATTGCATCCAGCCCCATGGACTTGTGAATGTCCACCTTTTCGAAATAGTCCTGAACTGGTTCTTTCAGTACAGAGGGCTGCTCACCTCTTCCCCATTCTGTGCTGCCCCATGCAGTAGTTTGGGAGCTGACGTTGTCTGTGAAGACAGAGGCAAAAAAATCATTGAGTACTTCAGCTTTTTTCCACCTCATTTGTCACTAGGTTGCCTCCCCCCATTCAGCAAGGGGCCCACACATTCCCTGACCACCTGTAGAAATCCTTCTTGTTACCCTTCACATCCCTTGCTAGCTGCATCTCTAGTGGTGCTTTGGCCTTCCTGATTTTACTCCTGCATGCTTGAGCAGGATATTTATACTCCTCCCCAGTCATCTGTCCAAGCTTCCACTTCTTGTAAGCTTCTTTGATGTTTAAACTCATTGAAGATTTCTCTGTTAAGCCAAGCTGGGTGCTGGCCATGTTTGCTGTGTTTTCTGCACTTCTGGGTGGTTTATTCCTGTGCCCTCAAGAAGGTTTCTTTGAAATACAGCCAGGTCTCTGGACTCAAATGTTTTCAAATGCAGCCACTTGCAAAGAGCACTGGAACAATCCAATTGCAAGATGATGAAGGCAAGGAAAACACTTACCTCAAAGAAAAGGACACAGCCTTCTGGCCAAGAATTAATTAATAAGGCATGCTTGGTAAATGCTGCTACCTGGCATTCCAGGCAGTCCCAGGAGAGAAGTCACGAGCTAAGTGTTTGATCCTACAAACTCAGCACCTTGCAAGATTGGCTTCTACAAGAACATAGTGACTGAACCCCTCTGTCATCCTTGTCTGTACATTTGTAGGTCAATATAAAGGAAATGTGCAGTGCCGTAGTTTGCGTTTCATCTGTTCCATAGATCAATACGTTGAGTTTCCAGGACTATCATTTATTACAAAATGCTCATTGCAACAAGAACATGATGGCAATGCTATGAAAGGAAGGACTTCTTCACACAATGCACAGTCAACCTGGAGAACTCATTGCCAGGTGATTCTGTGAAGGCCAAAACTGTAACTGGGTTCAAAAAAGAGATAGATAAATTCATGGAGAACAGGACATCATTGGCTATTCACCAGGATTGTTAGGATGGAACCACATGCCCTGTTCAGCTCATTCCCTCTGAAGCATCTTGTCCTGGCCACTGTTAGAGATGGCATATTGAGTTAAATGGACCATTGATCTGACTCAGTACGTCAGTTCTTATCTGTCCATGTTCTCATTGGCATAGACACCAGGAACATGGCAACGTTCTGCTGCTTAGATTTCCTCCAGCTGTGCAGATTGTGATGTTTATGGCAGCACCCTACCTCTCATTAAAACTCATTGTTATCTTATGATGGCACAATTCCCCAAGAGCTTAGCATTGTCTCTTCAGTGTTGACCTCCCACATCCACAAGATAAGCCTGCTGGAAAACGTATTGTTAGATAAGAGTAGGAAAGGAGACTGGAGTTAAATCTTTTATCATGCTCGCTCTCATGGCTACTGAGGTTGGTACAACAAATGTTGATACTTCAGTCATTTTATATTATGCATACAAACTGTGCAGAGGAGGGAGAGTTTTTGGACCTGTATTGTCTTGTGGAAAGCTAAATGGATGAGAACATTCTGTAGGCATATTCCTCTACTTTTCAAGTTCTGTGTAAACTTGAAAGCTTCTCTCTCTCTCCAACAGAAGTTGGTTCAATGAAAGGTATTAGCTCACACACCTTGTCTAATACCATGGAACCTCCATGCTTCTAACAGCATTGCATACGACAGTGTTTAAAAATAGAAAGAGCAGACAGCAGAGAGATCTTTTTGGGTACCCATGCAGGTAAATGTAATATCTAAGCTTGGCCTAACTGACTAAAAATAGCACTACCGACACATTCATCTAGCTCTAAATAATGAGGTCCTATAATTTGGAGAGATTCAGAAAGAAGAGTTCTGGGTACCTTCACATTGGTGAATCAGATGTGAAATGGATATTTTCGAGCTCATCTTTTCTAGAAATCATAGTGACCAGCATAAGATTGTATATAATGCATAGAATGCGGATTCCTTTGTTACTGCAGAAGTGTCAAGCCCTGGGAACAAAAGAATCAAGCCCCATTTAGGAACAAGCTCCCATTAGTTAGCAATTCAGACTGACTTCCTCAAGCAAGTCCTTAGTCTCCAATGATATCTGTCTGACAACTACTTAATCTTGGCAAGAACTGCGTTAAACCAGCCTGTCATCTACGCTGCCTCTCAGAGCTGTAACTTGAGAAGAGAGAGAGAGAGATCCATGAACTTCAATCACTTAGAAGAAATTATAACTTTTTAGAAAACCGTCTGAAGATAGCATTTACCATATTGAACGGAAGATGACAGTTACTGCATAGACAGAGTGGTACAATGCAAAATGCCAGCTTCCAGGTGATTCTATCCCATTTCTGAGGCTGTCGCAAGCTATCAAATTAATGCTGAAATAATTGTCACTTGTGAATACCTGCCAGTGCAACTAAGTTGGGTATTTAAAAAAAAAAAAATCCTAGTTGATCAACCTCACAAAATGTTCTGAACTTAAAAAAAAAGTTTCACTAAGGTGTGATTCCATTACATATTCATTTCAGCAGGAGAATTTTTCATAAGAGCACAGAGATATAGAAATTTAGGGTACCCATTACAGCAGTTTAGCCACACCACTGCCTTCTCAATTATTTGAAATTTACGAGTTTTTATTATAGAAAAAACTAGAGAATTTCCGACACTTGCAACTCCATTGCAACTAGAGAAATGTGGAGTGAAACGTGATGTCCTTCTCTATACTTTTCATTTCCATACAAGTTTCCAGTTTGGAGACGTTCCCAATAGCTGCGTATATTTTATTGTGGTCAAATATATTAGCAGATTTGCCAATTCCTGTACCCAGAAGAAACATTTCTCACAGTCCAGAGCAGGAGTTCTCAAACTTTTTTTCCTGGGACTCTTTGAAAATATTTCAGTCTGTGATGACTTCCCCCCACCCTCCGCTAGGCCACGGCGCCCTTACTTCTGCGTTGCTACTGGGGTGGTGTTGCCCTCAGAACACCTGGCTAGCAGCTGCTGCTCTCCGACCACCCAACTCTGAAGGGCTCTGGCTGTCGGCCATACACAGGGATGACTGTCACAGTCATGGCATGAGTAGTGGCTGACAGCTTGTGAGCTCCCCGCAAAATAATCTTGCGGCCCATGAGGAGTCCCGACCTCCAGGTTGAGAACCCCTGATCCAGAGGAAACACTCTGGGCCTGTGTCACTGTCAGTGGGACTATGAGGCTGTGTCTAGACAGTCTTGATTTAAGAAAACTTTCAGGAGTCTGGGAGTACGGTACTCTGACTGTGCAGAGTCCTGTGTTTTGCTTTGATGCAAATAGAATACCTTCCGAGATATAAAGTATCAGTAAATAACGCACTGGAGGAGAGGGATATAATAGTAACTCAGTGAGCCCTTCTGGATATTCTGTTGTACTTCTGACTTCTTTAAAATGAGTGTAAATTTTTATTTTAAATGAACATTGTTGCAGGGTGTGTTCAATTGTTTCAAATTAATTTTTAAAAAAACTGTTATGAATAGTTTGTGGGTAATTTGTTGTGAATATTGGACCTTCAAAATCCACACTGGGTCGGTTAGTTATAATAGAGACATTTACATGGTATTGTTTCTCTTCCCTGTATGGAACACTTCTTTATGCAGTTAATTGTCATGGTGCAAATTTTGAATGTACATCTTAAAATGGGCTTTCAGAGACTTTTGAGTCTTTGAAATCCCATTGAATCCTAGAATCATAGGCCTGGAAGGGGCCTCGTCAGATCACCTAGTCCAGTCCCCTGCACTGAAGGAAGGACTAAGTATTATTATTATAAATATGAGAAAACACGAAGCCTGGGATTGTAGCTCGGGAAAGAAAGCTGTTAGGATCAGTCCAAAAGTCCAGCCAAGCCCCATTTAGCTATGGATATTGAGATCCTAATACAGGTGGAACCTGTTCCTTATCCCACTGAGGCTACAATATTTCTCATGTTTATGAGGACCTGGATCTGACTCCCATTGACGTTCATGGGAATTGTTCCCTTTAAATCACCGGGAGCTAAACTGGATCTGAAACAGTAACTTCACAAGAAGCCTAATTTCCCATATAGTTTCAAATCCTTTTAAATCTTCACAACTTGCATCTGAGGGCCCCTTTCTGTATACCATTTAAGCATGTGCTTAATTTTCAACACACAGATCAAAGTTATGGCCTTCATTAAGTGCTTTTCTCAGTAAGGCTGGGATTATTTACAAGCCTAAAAATGAACACATTTTATTCCTAATCCTCAAAGCATTGAATGAATGGATGTAAGCATAATGGCCCCCATTTTATAGGAGGGACGACTGAGGCCAGAGAGGGACTGTGGCTTTCCTTTAAAAGATGGAATTAAGGTAACTCTGGTTTGGGGGAAGAATCATTTAAGAAAATAAATAATTTATTTTCCTTTTTAAAGTCAGAATTTTATCAATTTTTTGACACTTTCTGGCGAGGTGGGATTTTCTCCCATGAACGCTCATGTGATAAATAAATGTGTTAGTCTCAAAGAGTGCCACAGGACTCCTTGTTTGTTTTCCTAAAATTAAGTGCTCTGTACAAAATGTTACAATTTAAAAAAAATTCCAAACATTAAAATATCTGAAAATGAACAATAAAGGGGGTACATCCAATCCCCCACCACCATAAAATCCTCTTTCACCCCACCAGTCATGATGTCACTTAGAATTTTCAAAAATGGCAAATTTCCTCTGGATTGTAAAAATGACAAAAACTGCAAAATAACCGGTGTATGCCAGCTGATACACAATTACAGTAATAAATAGAAACAAACAGATTCTGCAGACTCTTATGCTGCATTGGCCTAAATTTTCTCTGTAGAATGGAGTTATGGCAAGATTTTGCCCCAAAATATATGAAATTAAAAGTTTGTAAAAAACCAGTGTCATTCCATTATAGAACAAAAGAAGGGAACACATTTAAGATTGGCTGATATGCGTGAATTTTAGAGACTATTTCCAGACAGCTCAAGTTAAAACAGCCTCATGGCCATTCTAACTTGTGCCAAAGCACTCGCTGTATCCCTGTGAGCCCAAAGATTGGCAAGGGATGAGCATAAAGAAGGCAAAAAGCCACTTGTGTTCTCCCAGTTCCTGAATCAAGTCCAGCTCAGCTAGATACAAGCCACTATATATAAAACCCCTCTTCTGATTTTATTCCAAGTTTCCCAGAAAAATTCTATCCTGGGTTAAAATATTTCAGAGACTGTCTTGGGTCAGGAGATGGGGAAGCAAAATGTAGGGCGGTGGCTGAAAATCAGATTACCTTTATGTTCCCTTCTGATGAAAGGGGTTGAAATGCTGATGGCTCGTCTTACAGAGCTAGCGTTGCTCACTTTCAGCAGGCCTAGACTTTTTAAAAGGGGGATCACTTAAAATACAAACTTATTTTAACTCCCCCACCAGCCTTTTCTTGTAACAATAAAATGTGGCTGTTGTTTTGTGCATCCCTGATAAAATATTTCTATTGTTCTGTCATCCTGCAAGTTAATAATATCTGGACCAGTTGCCTTAGAGACAAAGTAGCAGCTATTAGTAATCAGTAAAAATTAGTGTACCACAGGGAATTCCTAGGAGAAATGTGCTTAAGCCTGGAGGGGCACCTTCTCCACCCACCCAATACAAGTATATACTGGAGCTCTCTGAGTTATTAGCCCTGCCGCCTGCCATGTTGTTCATTAGGGAGAGTGACTCCATTCTTGAACAAACCTGGGAGAATTCTCTACGGCTAGTTTTTCACCCAGGAGGTCCCCAGGCATTTTAAGACAGCCCTTGATTCTGTAGCATAACTGTTTTTAAGTACAGCGCCACAATACTGTTCTCTATATTCATAGGGGGAAGGAAACCTGGAAAGGTTAACTGTCAAAAAATAGCAGATGCTCTTTATTTTCTCCAAGCAATCTGGATCGTCTTGTATGTGTAACACTAAACATTCACTCAGAACGGTTAGCCACGTTTTTAAAAGTCCCCGAGTGCTTTTAAAGCTGTCAGCACCATTATCAGTCATGATACAACCTGCTTTCTATCTACACGTCTGTTTTCCAGTGGGCAAGTAAGGGCCCCCTGGGTAGTTCCCTTGTGTATGCAATACACATGCTGGCTAGATCGGGCGGACTACCTCCGGCTCCTTTTGTGCTCAGGCGGTCAAAGTGCGACCTGCGCAGGCTCTCCACATAGCATGCCAGCAGGGCAGTCACGTGAGGAGTACGTCTGCTCCCATCCTGCCATTGTGAATATTGTCTCATTCACAGGGTTCAGCCTGGAACACAGAGCCCTGCCCCGAAATCAATAATAAAAGGCAAGCCGCAAGCCAAGACTAGCCAAGCGTACATATTTCACTGCTTCCTCCTCCTCCACGTTACCTTTCCGCCTCTTTTCTCCGTTGCATTGCAGAGTGGGAGCGCTTTGGTGTGCTTGCTCAGCACCTATCCCAGCAGGGGCCTGATCTTGACTGAGGCCTTTTGCCTGGGTGTCACCCAAATATTAAAAAACTAAGACTAATCACCAAGGACACAGGAGCAACGAAACGCCTTTCCTACCTCATTTTCAGGTCCAGAGCAGGCAGAGCTGTTGTGTAGGCACAAGAGTCCCACTGCACTTGCTTCTTGCACACGCAACACAAGGCCAGTCACGCCCACTGTCCCTGCATTCCCTGCTCCACCGCCCCAAAAGATCAGGGAGATGCAGGGGGCCAGCTCTCAATGAAGAGCAAGGTCCCAGTGTGCTAGGTACTGTACAGACACAAAAATGCCCTCCATTCACCTTACAGTTTACTGTCTAAGGCCATCTTCTTCATCACTTGCCCCCTCCATGAGCTGTTACTTGAGTATTAAGCCCCCTTCAAATCAATGGGATTTCTTGTGCATGAATCGCTCACTGACGGGAGCACAGTGATCATAAACAATCCAACACAGACAATTAAGTGACTTAACCAAGGTCCCACAGGAAGTCTGAAGCAGAGTAAGAAATTGACCATGAATCTGTGTGTCACAGTCTAGCCACCAGACCAGCCTTCTGTTTTAATACTAACCTTCCTTTTCAGATTTCAAGGCATCCTTCTTTTTTAACCTTTTATTTGAAAAAGCTCCGTTTTTTCAACTCATGTAACTGGATTGGAAAAATTGGCCTCTTTTAACACTGTCATTTTAAGTAAAGAGTATTAACGTATGCCGCACCGCTGTAATGGGTCTGTTATCCCCCTGCCCATTTTAACACTTGGAATCTTCCTTCGCTAGCTATTAAAGAGGGGAGACAAATTGAAAACTTCAAATCACAGAGAAGAACACTGATTTTCTCCCTCCCAATTAAAGTCTTTTTGTTTTCTCATTGTTCTTCTCAAAATATTACAAACACTTAAAAAAATGTAGCAAAGTAACACAATGGGTGACGAAGTTTGATGGCAGAAAACAAATGTTTTTTAACAATAATGTTGTGTAGACGGAAAGGAGAGCAATAGATTTGGTGGCACTGGGCGTTACTGGTTGCCTGCGTCTCATCAGAGCTCTCTGGGGCATAATTCAGGATAACTGCACCTGTATTCCCGCCGCGCAGCTCCATGAGGGCAGGCACACAACATACCAGGCTTCTCAGCTACTCTCTCTCTTGGACAGAGACCTGTGTGTGTTTTCCCTCTTGACCGAGGTTTTTCGAGGCTGCACAGTTCCCTTCTTATACAGTAAATTCCCCAGCAAGCCAGACGGCCTAAACAGGGCAGCTTCTGTGCCTTGCTTTCTCTTTGAAAGCTATGAACAGCTGTAGTTGCCAGCAGTAATAAGTTGCCACACAGCCCATTATATAAGCAAGCACATTTATTCTTAAAGTGAAAAGCATTACAGAGGAAACATATTTAAACAATAAAATAACCCACACGTGTACCAGAGGTCACCCATTCGTCTTCCTGAAAGGATTGGGACTGCTTCCCTGTGGACAGAAGGTGACCTCTCTGTTTTCTGGGTCAGAAAGAAGGCTCTGAGTCAGTCTGCACTCAGACTATTTATCCCAAAGTTGTTTTTTTGTTGTCTGCTCTTGGAGAATCTAGTTTGAACTAGTATATGCAAGTCACCCCAGGAGGTGGTGCCACTTTGGGAGATTACAGCCTGGCAGATTTGCCTTAATCGCCACCCACTGCTTTTTGTTCACGGAGGAGCTGCAGTAGCCCTCCTCCCTGGACGAGAATACAGTCAGACATTTAAAACAAGGGAACCCAGCAGCATGGAGCTGCTGTCTTTGACACCTCTGCCCCGTAAAGAAGTGGCATGGAACCCTGGCCCACAATAATACGTAAAATAATACTGTCCAGGTCTTTCAAGGATATTGCAGGAAATTATCACCTTGGTCACACTCTGATCCTGCTTTTCCTGGAATAGCATCTGGCCCTCTTTGTGTAGGGCACAAGTGTCTGCCTTCATGGCTAATATCTTTGCTCTCCAATGGATATCTGGGCAATGGGTTCTCTTGGAGTGGTTCACTGAGAGTTCCTGTTACCATCAGATGGGGAATAAAATATTCAGGATTGACATTTTGCACCTGGGCCTTCCCCATAATGCAATAACTCACAGTTTCTCCATTATGGGGCCATTCTAGGGACTATAGATATTGGATGAGAAATGTCTTCTGGTTGACTTCTGCAGTAGAAAAATGAGATACATGGCAAATGTAATCACTGACCAGAACAAATGTCTAAGATGTGCAGCCTGCAAAGCACAACGACCCATGGACTTCAAATGTGCCTTGCTGTAATCTTTGTGCCTGAAAGCCGCTTCGCTACTTATTCTATTCACGATCGTACTGCGTGTGAAAATTCATCTGAATCTTGTTTCGTTGGCCTATGAAGTATTTTCATGTACAAATTAGGCTGGCCAATGTTCCCTTTCTGCAAAAATTCCCCAGGGTGTAACTTAAATGTTATTAAAAAAGCCTAATAAAAGAAGAGTGCACATTTAATAATGTTAGAATAACACAGACGTTTCAGTGTTGCGTGCCTGCAGCTCCATGCAGAGTAGGAGTAAGAAGTCACTAATGCACTTGTTTAGAAAAATTCTGTAATTACCAGCATTTAGAAAGGACCATTACTCCCATATATATTGTATGCTAGAGGATTTGCACAGTCTTCAATTCAAAGGCCTCCTGTATACTGTACTCCTGATATGTAGGATCGTCCATTGTTTTGGGGGGTGGGTATAGGCTCCCATACAAACTTCATTTCATTTTTTATCTACCGGCTTGTAAAATTTCTTAGCACAGTTCCCCTCTGTTTTATAATTGTAACTCTCCCCTCAGGAACTCTGAAATCTTCTCCCCACCCCCTCACCCCCTGTAAAAGTGTACCACATGTTATTCCTTCCCCACACTCTCCAACAAAGAGACTGTCTTTTCCTCGGGGACAGCACCCCGTACAGTGCTCGGCATGTGGCCCACTCCGTAGTGTTTAATTAATGGTCACCTCTCCCTGCAATAAAAGACCCGCAGGCCCCATGCTCCAGTGCAACCCTGAATGTCTACATCACAGTTCTTTGCTCCCTGACCTGGGCTCTGGGACTTGGTGCTGCAGATTTTTTCTTACCATGTAGATGTCCCCTTAATAGTCAGCACCCATCTTCCACCAAGTCCCTGTTCAACACCCACCTGTTCTTTGACGCATAGGGAAACCTGCATCCTGTGAGCAGCCGGGGGGGGGGGGGTTGCGACCACTGCTCCTGATTGGCTAAGCATCCCACATGCTCTGGTTTTGATGCCCCGTCTCCCTTGACCCCATCACACTTGTTTGCCTGTCTCCAGCTCAAGCAGAGGTATCGAGTTGGTGCTCTGAAAATGGTGGTGCTGAGGCTGAGCGTGTGGCAGGATGGGTGTCCCATCTGAAACCACGGTTTGACGTCCCACCACAAGTCCATGGCGACGCTGCTATTTTTAGCACTCTGTCTCGATCAGTGTTAGCACGGGTATGTTTGCTCCAGAGCAGATCCCCTCTGTGTGTACGTCTACCCTGCGGGCATGCTCGCACTAGTTCTCATCGAGTGAGGGCTCCAGAAGTGGTAGGAGCATGTGCAGTGGGGAGCAATGGCCCGGACTAGCCAGACCGAGTACGGACCCGGGTGATATACGTGGGGTGGCTAACTCGTGCAGATGCTGCTGCTGTTCGTCTTTCTGCAGCTACATTACTGTCTTTTTTGCCATCCTTTCTTGATGAGAGCTAATGCAAACATGTCTCCATGAGCTAGCGCCCCATCTCTAGCTGCAAGTGTCCATATAGCCTTAGGCTTTGGAGCAGGTACTGTAATTTATTACGTTTGTACAATGTTTAGCAGAATGAGGCCCCTCCCTCTTTGACCTTTAGATGCAACTGTAATTATGTTACATAATATTCATTGATAATTCATGGTGCATAAGCCTTTTGCTTGCTCTCTGCACAGGAGCGAATGAATTTCACCTTCCGTGCAAATCTGAGTGCAACCTGAAATGAAGGCGTTTCGACACGGCCTCTGTAAAACAGCACCAAGCTCTGCATTCAGGAGCAATATGGGAGATGTTCACTTCACCTGCAGAAAGCTGATCCACCTGGCTTTGCGCTGGGGAGGTGCAGAGAGACAAATTCACCCTACCATCCTCCCCTTACCCATGGCCACTACTCCAGCTTATGGGCTGGACTCACTGTCATTGTCTCTCCTCACCCCATGTTCTGGTTAGGCTTAGCAGGCCCTGTCCAGTGGATGAGCGTTCATTGAAAAATTCCCAGCCAGCATTGCATGGGTCATTGGTAGAGCCAAGAATGCAAGCCAAATTCTCCTGAGTTATAAGCCGATGCCTCAGCCCCCTAGACCAGACTGTGTCCCTGCAGCCCGGAACGTCACACAGCACGAGACAATGCATTTTGTAAAGGAAAGCACAGCAAAATGTAAGTTAATACATGGCAAATAAATACAGAGCACAAGAAATGGCCCTCAAGATACTGGAACAGCAGGGCAGTCTCTGCTTTTTGAATAGAAATGAATTTAATTTGGCTGTAGCACAAGAGAAGCAGGAATGTTCAAAGCACTGCAGCAGAACAAGGGAGCGCCGGTGGGAAGTTTTCGTCCAGGCAGGAATTCTACTGCACACAATGTCACTGGTTTTGGTTACGCAATTTTTTCCACTTGGAGCGAGGGTTGGGAGGTGGCGTGATGGGACGGGGAGGAGGCTCTCTCAGTGTGGTCACATGAGCCAGGCTGTATGTTTGCTCAATCCCCCACCCCCGGAATCAATCAATGTAACAAACAAAAAAAACCTATATGCAGCCTTTAGCACCACTACGAATTTATTTTCAGGTTAAACGAATAAGAAAAAAGAAAATTCCAGCATGACTTGCTGCAGCAAACAGTGAGTCTTACATGCCAACACTTCAGTCCTCCAAAGGGTCCTTTGCCTTCAGGAAGTGAAGGGAAACTCAGCAAAACACTGGCATTTCATTCTGCAAAGGAGGAAAAAAAGGGGGTGGGGTGGGGCGCGGAGAGGAGGCAGCAGAGGAAGGAACTCACATTTTCTTTTTGATTACTTGTTCAATGTGAAGGAAAATATAGAGCAGTCCGAGAAGTAAGCATCCTGTTTTTGTGAATATTTCTTTCTAATAATTCTATGTGGTTTTTTGCCCCAGATCATGGTTCCATATTTAAGCACACAACTAGCTTCTCTGTACTACACGTTCTATTTTTTCTCCTCGACTTGGTATAACTCTTTTAGACCTATAACTATAAAGAGATTAGTTTGACCTGAAAATTGCCAGATTTTCTCAAAAAGCCAAGATATTTATTTATTTATTTTTTGCAAAATTTGAAGAAAGTCAGCTGAGCTCTTTTTAAGTTACTGGCCATTAAAGATCACCTTCAGATGAAATTTTAACTGGTGCATACCAGTCAAAATGCCATTAAATCTAGCAGGTAGGGCAAGTTTACGTACAAGCCATGGGAAATCGAAGGATAATAAATGTGTAAGAGGGCCTTAGCAGAGCTCCTAAACTTCGTGTTAGTCCCGTATTTTTTATTTGCCAAAGAAAATTAACAGGCAGAAAACATTGTTACCTTTAAGGTCATGTGACTAATGCACATCAGAGCTGTACCTACTATAGCTATGGTTCTTTAGGCGTGTAGTGTGATACCTGTATATGTTTCTGTTCTGGAAGAGGTCATGTGATTTCCATCGTTGAGGGCGTATGAATATTGATCCTGTCCAAATTTTAACTGCTGTGGAGGTTTCCTGTAGCTATGTTTCAATTTTAATGTTAACTAAACTAAAGGCTATAACTTTGTGCATTTTTTTGGTTTATTCTTAACTAAATTTTGCAGCAAAAGCCTCTTTAATTCTTTGAAAAGGTTGCCCAGAGTTTTAGGTTAATATACGTTGGGCTTATTCAGAACAGATCAGGTTTAGAAATAAACCAGGTTTTCCTTCCGAGGTTTGTTTATGGAAGGGAAAGGGTTAAGCTTTATTTCTGTGGCTTATAAGTAAGTAAAATGACATTTAGCAGTCTCTTTAGTATAGCCTTGCTGTGCTGGGACCTCGGGTGCCTGCTGTCTTAGATCTTGGCCTCTAAATAGAGAGTTATTTTCAATTTCTCCTGTTCCTAATGGTTTAAATGGAACTACTGTTCCCCTTTGAGCACCCAGTGGCTGGCTGGAGACCTTTATTGATATATATAAATTACTCCAATTCCCGGTGCTGGCTACAGATCCAATCATATTGAGCTAATGCGCATATAAATAAAAACTTGGAAGTGTGGTTTATGGCAATAAGTAGTGCAGCAGAAGTTTATACCATCCTGCAAAGACACCTTGATACATTGCTGATAATCTCTATAATGTATTTAAATAGGCAGTTTGTAGATTCAAGGCTGAGAATTTCAGTCATTGGAACGGTAAATCTCACTCAGTTTCTGCTGATTGGCTCTGAAAAAGAAATGGCTGCAATTCAGTGAAGAGCCAAAAATGCAGAACGTGGAACTTTCAGTTGGGGCCACTCGTCAGGAAAAGCTCGTGTCACAGCTAACATTTTGCACATGTTCTGGGGAAGCTGAATTAAGATTCTTTCTCAACATTCCTTAGGCAATTCAGCTTCTCAAGCGGCCGTCTCTGTCACTGGCAAATTAAGTTCACTTTCTAATGAATGGGCTCGTGACCTTTTGAAGAAACAATCTGATGCCCAATTGATAAAATACATGGCAACTTTATTATTCTGGCAAGGAATGCTTTCTTTGGCAGCTATACATAAATCCCAATGGCTACACAGACCAGAGTAAGTGGCGGTGGGTAACTGTGCTGAACCAGGAGCAGCTCAGAAAAAAATATTGTGATCCAGGTAGTCACACTTCTTGCTGGCCTCCTCCAATATGGGGAAGAAGTAAGTCACATGGCGCTTGAAAGGGTGTAATTTACATCTCTCATCACATCCAGACAATGATGCTGTGTTGTGCAAAGATGTTACCCCCTCCCTTCCCCTGGCTTTCTCTTCCCCACTGCAGGGGGAACTTGGAACAGAGATGGTCAGAAATGGAATTGGGGGAGGGGGATTCACCCTCCTCACCCCCTCCCCACCCCTTTAAATTTTTTTTCAGATTCTGAAATTTTTCAACCATCTCTAATCTGGAGAGTAAGGGCTACATTCTGGGTAGACCAGAACCCAATATCTGGGCTGGCTGAGCAAGGGGGAGATGGGAAATCTTATCCTCCTTGCTTCCTTGCTCAGCATGTAAAACCAGGCACATAATTCCAGTCCTAGCTGATTATAATGCATGCCAGGAGACCAAAGTGTTCATCCACAGAGGAGATGTACAGTGTAGCATGAGAGTCTCTTCCACTGCGCAGCAAGGGGCCCCAACACAGATCTCGAGGGACCACACGTTAATTCAGTCCACGGGTTCAAGGGGGCCAATTAACTCCAGAGGTGAGTCCATATGGACGATGGCCCCCTTATTCCATACAGGCCTCCCAACTGCCATATAGATGGACATAGCTTTTGTGGCCAGATTCTGAATCTTTTTTACACTGGCAACATTCAATCAAGTTGCTGTGGTTTTACACTGGTCTAAAATCAGAATATGGCCCCTTGGGCTCAAAAAGGGTGTGGGAGAAGGACTAGAAATGTCTTTTCTTTTCTTTTCTTTGTGTGTGTGCGCGCACGCTCATGTATGTGTGTGTGTGCACATGTGTGTGTGCATGTGTGTGTGTGCGCATGTGCCATTTTTCACTGAAAGTTCAAAATTATATTTGAAAATGTCTAAGCAGTTCTATAGACCTGTGCCTGAATGCAAACCTGCGACACAGCCCACTCATACACGTCAATGTAGTATTCATGCTCATTGTAATCCACTGGCCAGTGGGTCCTAGAGGTGCTAACGCCTGTCCAGCAAAGGGACCAACATTGTCTCTTTGTGCATCCTCCTGCTGTCTCTTCTCTTAGGCGTACTTTGTTAGCTCCTTGGGGCAGGCCGTGATGGCTCTGAGGGTGCCCAGGATTGAGTGTGACTTTGATGTCTCTCTGCCTCCAGCAAGAAAGAGACTTGCTTGTGCGGGCTGTCAGCTCCCTGTCACCTGCAGTCTGTTAGCTACTACGCAAACAACCTCCTCAGACCTTCCGCTGTCTATGCCAGGCCTTGCTCTGCCCTGCAGGTTAACAATCGGTGCCCCCAAGTCCCTTTAGAACATCCCGCCTGCATGTTCTTATGACTATGGTCAGGGATGCAACCCCATGCTTTGGGCAACCCTGAAGCTCTGACTGTCTGAAACTAGGAGTGAAACACAGAAGTGGATCACACCATCGTTGCCCTGTTCTGTACACTCCCCCGAAGCTCTAGTACAGTCCGCTGTCCGAGACGATGGACGAAGGACCACGCCTGACCCAGTGCGGCCGCTCTTCTGTTCTTATGAGAAAGCACAGGATGCATGTCTCCTGTGTAGCACACATCAATTCTGCCTCACCACATGGCCTGCACTGCTGCAGTTAAGCAGACACCTCTTAGAAATGTAAAGCTGAACATGCAGAACAATCAGTCATTGCTAAAGCCATTTGGGATTTCCAGCTAAGCATTTTGTCACTGAAAAATGCCAGTTTGCCAAATCCGAAATGTTGGAAAAACAAGTTTGATTTTGACAGTTCTCCCAACTCAGAAATATGTTGGAAGAAAAGTTTGAAAGTTGTTGAAATGTTTTGTTTCGACGGTTTCAAAATGAAAACATCCATTTTTTAAATTTGAAACAAGTTTTGATTTAGAAATTTTAAGGTTAAAGAAAAAAAATTGTTGAAACGGAAACAAAATGTTTTGATTGACCCAAACAAACTTTTAAAAAATATTTTGGCACATGAATGTTTACAAGGTTCTGATGTTTCATCCAATTTTGAGAAAGAGAAAAATGTAGAACTCTCAAAAATATTTGAGATCTCAGAAAAACATTTTCCACTCAGCTGTCATCATAATATTTACATAACTATACAGCCTTCTCCTACAAGAAAACTACTTGCTAGCTTTCTTACTAATTCTGTCTTTTCTGATTGCCCAAAACCTCCACCCAGCCACTGACCAGATTGCTTACCCTGCATCTCCAAGTTCCTGAAATGCTACCCTGGTTGTAAAGAAAAAGATTTTCAGCAAAGAAATAGGAAATTTCTTTTTCTCCATCCATGGATTTTAACTAGCTTCTGGAAGTATATTCTTAAATTATAACAGCTGATGAAGCTCAGCTGGCATAATCCACCTTGCCCTGTGACAACCTACCAAGGCTTCTCTGTAGGCTATACCTGAAAAACAGGGTTCTGGAAAGTTATGGGTTCAGCAACAGGTTATGGAGTCTTTTCCTCTAGCTCATTGGTGTTGAATTAGTCTCTGAAATCTTGTGTCTGAAAGTGTTTATCCTCTGATGGGTGGTTTTGTGGCTTACTTGGAAGTAGTTGGTGGTAGCAACCCATTTCCCCTAGCGGCCGGGTGGTCACATTACCATAATTAGCATCACCGTTAGGGAAGTTGATATCTTTGGCAGTCTCATGCAGAGGATTAAGAGTGAAAAGGTCTGAAAACTGAGGTCCCTCATGGTTCACCACAAGGTGATTTCCTCAGGTCAGGGTTAAAGTAAGTCACAGCGCATGGGGGAGAAATGCTCATTGCAACCACCCGTGTACTTGTTCTGTGGCTAGAAGGATCTGTGGGTGAAAAGTCACATTGACTTCAATGGGGTCAGGATTTCACTCTGTCTATTTGTCTGTCTAGATTCCTGTATAGCCCCATTACCATAATATCTGAGAGCCGCCCACCGTTCTTCACCTGACATCTTTCACCAGCATTAAAGTCATTTAGTGGTGGGAGACAAGGAGGGAAATGAAAATGATATACCATGGCACTGTACAGTATATCGGTACGTTTTAACATTTAAATCATCACCAGCAGACTCAGAGCAGTTTCCACAAGCAGTCACAGACCCAACCATTAACATAATTCTCCCTTTCATTCTTCCTCATTTTAGGACCGTGTACTACATCCTTACGCCTTATTTGTTTTATCCACTCCTCAGCATTTTAAGTTCGTACTTCTCTGGTTTAAAAAAAAATCATTTTTTTATCACATCCAATTTGATATTCATCTGTCCCTCTCCACTTTTTTCCCCCCTTTACCATAATTTTGGCTTTTTATTTTTATTTTTTTTACCGCAGAGAACATTGAGAACTCTGTCTTCAGGCTTCCGGATTAGACAGAAGACTGATAGGATAATGATGATAGCATGTTAAATGCTATCTATGTAAATCAGCTCCATCAATGGATACACGATGCAGCTTCATTAGATCCCTTTTTGACATACATTTTCATTTTTTAAGGAAGAGAATATTGGATTGTTATTAAGCTACTTTAGAAAAATCTTTGCATTACTGGGCACATTACTATTGTGCATAAAGTCATATTAAATTTTGGGAAGATGTACAACATCATTTTCTTTTAAAGGCTGCTTTTAACCTCATAGTATCTTCTTTTTCACTTCTGCTGAGGGTTTTGTTTATGATAACTAATGACTGGGAAAGGGGGAAAAGGGTATTCTTTATTATGCTTTATGCTTCTTGAAGTAGATAGATCTGAATTTGCGCCTGTTGTAAGAAACGAGCCTCGTTTGTTTCAAATGACTGGGGCAATTGCTCAGCTTCACAGCAGACACCCTGAAAATCCAATTCAGACCGAAAGTGGTTGCAAGACCAACTACCCACTCACTGGAAATGTTTGTTTGGGGTTTTTTTGGAAAGGACATAATGAGTTTCTGAAAATAGGGGGCTTATAATGGGAACCACTGGAAATCTACATAGGAAGAAGACAGATGCCCCGGGATGATTTTTATTTATCTGTCTGTGGTGTCTGTAGGTACTAAATTGTAATGCCTTTATTTTCAAACTGTTTCCATTGTGATTATTTAGTTGGAGGTGAAGTTTAATTTCTTTGACATGTGCATACTCTTCAATTTATCTAATAGCTATTGAGCTGAATGCCTGGATCAGAAAGATTTCCCAGCAGGAAATATTTGTCAGTAACAGTGTGTATCTGTTGGAACTGGCCTGGGACCAAAACCCTGTTTCTGAATATCCAGATCTTCAGATCTGAATCCATACTTTGAAGGCCCAGTCCATTAGAGAGGGACAGATACTTACATCAGCGATACAGACAGGTTTGTATTGTGTCCCGCTGTGCACACACCCACAGTTAAATCATTGGTCTCTTGATGGTATTGTGTCAGGCAGGATGAGAGTCTGAGTCACATTGAAGGAGTAAGTATTTTTTAGAACATGGTCGGGAGGGCAAAGTTCACATTTAATAATTTTGGTAATAAATGGCAACCTAAATATGTCAGGAATGATTTAGTACCTATGAACCATGGAGATGAAAAATGTAGATGAGACTAATTAACTAACTCCCCGCCGCACTCCCCAAATGTGCCCCTGTTCCTGCCATTTGTATGCTAACGCCATATGTTCTGAGAGGTTGGCACTCGTCGGGTTAGTCAGTCCATGTCGCATCTTTAACACAATAAGTAGAGACACAAAGCCTGCAGAGCTCAACGGCAGCCGAATTCGGAACGAGCAACCTGGGCATCGAGACATGATGAAGTCAGAAAAAGCATTCATGGAAACACAGTGCAGAGCAATGTGCTCTACTATTTCTCCTTTATAAAGCCCCCTATTGATGTCTAGCCACACGGAACTGTCCCTGTTCTTATCACGAGTCTCATTATAATGATCAGAGCCAAATCGGGCCCCCAAATCTCCCACAGAATGTAAGAGATTTCTGATATGTCCTCATTTGGGTTCAGACAGTGCAAAGCTTCCAGGTATGTAGTTTTCTACATGGTCAAGTTGCGCCTGCAGAGCCCTGAAAAAGGGGTGGAAAAGGTATATGTACAGGGAAATTTGAGACGCCTGCATGTGCAAAGAGTGTTTTGCACACACAACAATGCAGGTGCAACTGCATGTATGCGCGTCTTGTGATCATTTTACGTCTTTAAAATGGGGGGAAAGCCGGACAAAAGCCTGGAAAAGTGACACTCTCTAGCTAAATCCACTTCTCTGGGTAAATCCACCATTACCAACGATTGGGAGTGGGATTTCCAGAGGAGTCTATGGGAACTAGCTACCTGATTCCCATTTCATCTCTACAGGATGTGGGTGCCTAAACATCTTTGGCACAGTTGGAAACAATGGTGTAAAAGCATTGACAGCATTTCAAAAGTGGATGCTATTAGTGTCACATCTTCATCAAGATGCCCACCATCTAGAAGCAGGCCGCTTACTGTATCTGGCTAACATCCTCAGACAGATGATTCAGGATTTTGCTTACCTGGGCCAAACTAAGTATTATCTCATTGGCATTTAGCACAGCTGCCAGAAATGGGAGGCAAAGCAAACCTGGCAGAATACACAACAGAAAGGAGATAAAAGAACAGGGACAAGAAGGGGGGAGGAAAGTTTCTCAAATCTGCTGTGTATTTTCTTTTGGAAAGGACTTCCTGCCTGTGCCGGACCTCTGATTCAGCAAAATGAACAAGGGCACAGATACAGCTTTTATACATCTGGCCTGCAGATGTGCGGTACGCATTTGCCAGATACTGGCGGCGGCCAAGTTTGTTTATCATCCGCAGTTGTTGCGGAACACGAAAGGAGAATATGTTGACGTTAATTGGGGCTTGGTCCTCCTGAACAACAGGGCTCCCTTGGGTCAGAGCTCTTATCCAATTTCCCTCTCCTACCTTTCAGCAGTGCAAGAGGGGAAGATGACTGTGTTTGGTGAAAGCTCCATGGCTGCCATTGCACCGTGCTCCTTGCGTTAAGGAAACATGATGGAGAATGAAAAGCGCAGAAACACTCCCCCAAAGCATTGGGCTGGCAGAGAGAGCTACATCTATTGCTAAGAAAATTCTGGAACAAAAAAGCCCCCTACATTAGTTCAGTGGAGCTATCCATGTCAGTCAATGGAGAAAGCCCAGCTCACCTGTTGTAGTCCACCAGATCAAAACGATGCCTCCTGCCTTGGAGGTAAATCGAAATCCCCAGTGACTCCACTTAAAGAACATGAAATTGAGAAACACCAAATCTCAAAAGTCTTCCCTATCTCCAAGCTGGGGTAGTGGATGAAATATTTGGCTGGCAGATGGGGACATTGTGGGATCCATGATTTTGCAAGCAGATAGCCATGCTGACTTTACACCAGCCAACAACTTCATCTCCTATGCTGAGGGTCTGATGCATAATTGAGTCTCCAGTGCAAAAGGGACTTAGAGCAGTCCAAGAATCTTTTCCTGAAGTTCCAGCAATGTGTTACTTCCTTCCTTTTCTTGACCCGTGCTCTAGGTAAATGGAAAAACCATAGGTGGACATGAATGTACATCACCTAATCCTGCTTAGATTTTTTTTTTTTTGGTGGGAGGTTGTGGGGTGGGGAAGGAAGGGTGAAGTGAGTGTCTGCTTAAGTATACTGTGTTTTCAAGTACATACTGTTTCTTTAAAAAAATGCTAGCTGTAATAGCCTTAATTGTAAACCAGCTTCTATGTTGACAGATTGGAACCTAATTAATCATTGGCTGTAGCAGGGAATTGATGAATTGCTTTGCTGTTCTTTTACTAGTATAAATCTTTGATTTAGTGATTACTGCTCTTTGATTTATCGTTTACTACGCTAGTAATCAATATTTATGATGAATGGTTAATTTTAAATACCACCCATTTTGCAATTATATATATATATATATATATATATATATATATATATGAATGCATAATATATATTTCTAATTATCCAATGTGATCATAGATTCCTCCACCTCAATATACTCCTCCCCCTTACACTGGTGTAAACCAGGAGTAACTTTATTGAAACCAAAGGAAGGGTACCAGCGGAAATTCAGTGTTGGAGAAGTATCTGCACGTGCAAATGGTTGGGTTGTTTTTTTTCCATAGGAAAACACAGCATGTGTAACAAAACTCACTAGTTAAAAGATCGTACATTTAATCTAAAATCGATAAACAGCTCGATCCTTCACTGCTGTAAATGGGTGTAGGTCCATAGCCCAACATTTTCTCCATTCCATTTGCATCTCTCTCTGTCTTTCTTTCAAGCCCTTCAAATTCAATATGAATCTGATCTGAGGGATTATTACATAGGAGTCTGGCTGTCTGCAGTCTTTCAGAATTAGAAACTAATTGTAGGATAAGAGCTATATATAATTTACTAGCTCTGGATTTGTTTTCCTGCTTTCAGAAGTATTTTCCCCCCTGACTGAGCATGGGTTATGGTGAATAAAGGGGTGGCAGTTGCACTGTGATAGCACAGCTCAAGTTGTGGAGAGACATGGCTCGGACAGAGGCCTACTCCAGACTTGTACAAATGTAGAAGCCCTTTGACAAACAGCATGTGCTGCGGTGATTTTTCCCCCCCTTTAGCTAAAGGAAAAGGCCAGGAAACACCTTTCCTTTGGTCCTTATGAAGTTCCAAGTGAACATGTGAACAGAGAGAATTGCTTCCAGCCCTGAAAGCAAAACTATTTCTTGAAAGACAACAGAGCTCTGAGTCACCAAATGCGCACAAAGAGATCTATGTAGCATCTTCTCTCTGCCTTCCTTGTGGAAAATAGGACTCAGACACCATGGGTCTGGAACTAGGGTCCATTGAAGTCAATGGAACACCCCTACCCTCATCCCAAAACGGAGAGACTTCAGCAGGTTGCAGATTTGTGTACATGAGTACTTTCAAGAGTGTGCGAAAACCTCACCGCTCATCTCAGTCGATGAATTCAACAACCGGAGCACCAGAGGAGGAATGAGACCTGGCACTTGTTATGCAAAACCCTTTCATGCCCTTTGGATTGAGCCTTGGTTCATGTTTTGATTCATTTGGGAACCCCAGCTCATGCTCTCAGAGGCTCGACTAACACAGCTACTTGCAGATCCAGGAATCCAGTAAACCACTTTCTCCAACCGCAGTCGCCCATCTCTGCTCCCACTTCACCCGCAGATTTCCTCCCCTCCAATCAGGATAGAGACCTTCCCAGCTCCCTTGGTTGCAGGCATTTCCAGATTTGTTGTGAGTAGGAAGGCAAGAGGTGCATCCAGCTTTAGGGGGCATAAAAGAGGCTTGAGTATGCTGAGTTTACACCTTCCAGCCATTGATAGCTTAGGTCCAGACTCAGCACACTGCAGCATTAACTTTGTTAAAGCCTCCAGAAACCTTGAGAGGAAGGATGCTTTTGTGGTTGCGGCACTGAACTGGGAGTCAAGAGACTCCATGGGTTCAAATCCCAGTTCTCCCGCGGGCCCATTAGCTGACCTTAGACAAGGCCCTTCCCCATCTCTAAATCAGGGCCATGAATCATTTCTTTCCCCACGCTTCTTCTCTCATCTAGTAAGACTAGGAGCACTTTGGCAACCCTGTATTAGGTTATTTACCTGAAACACCCAGAACAATGGGGGACTGGTCTCAAATGGGGCCCCTGTACACTACTGGAACGCACTTAATAACAAGCTGAACCCTGCACAGGTCACACCTCTCTCTGTATTTGCCTTTTCACATTTCACTGCGTAGAATACCTCCTTTAACCCCAGGAAAACCTTCGGCCACAACACACTGGGTCAAAGCCTCTGGTGGTGGACATCAACACAGCTCCATTGGCTTTAAGCGTGCTATGCTCGTTTAGACCAGAGGACGAGTTTGTGCCATTTATTTGTAAACTGAACATTCCTTGGCCAATAGATTTTTAAAAAATCCACCAGCTTAAATTCTTTGTTTTCTTCTTTTTCTGTGATCTTCTCTTCACCCCCAGTAAAACCAAACACTGGTCTGCAATCAGAATGAAGAAGTCACTTGATTGTTTCATTTTTCAGTTTCAGGTCTCCCAGCTCCAAGCTGTTGAATAGTCCCATGTTCCTTGTTTATTTTGTTGCACGGATCTGCCCAAGAGTTATGACTGATGTTCTTCTGATATTGATATGCAAGTACTTAAAGGAAAGCCATTCATCTGCTCCTGTCTCTCCCCCACAGCCCGGATTTCCTTGATTGCAAAGCAAGATAACATTGCTATTTTGACTTTAAACACTGAGAAGAAATACTCTTTCTTTCTCTCTTTCTCCAGCATGCTACAGCTTCCCATGATGATGGACACTTAATTTTTGTCTCTGTCAGCTTCCTGTTGATGGGCTAGTAACCTCCATGCTTGTCTAGGTGGCTGGGAGTTTTACAGCTGAGGAATCAGGAAGCTCTGATCTCCCTTGGGGAATATCATTTCTGTCCCTTTGCTTTTGGGTCAGAGGTAGAGCCCCACCATTCTGAAGCATTTAATTCACTTCCCGTGATGTGATCATGTTGCCCACTGATGAGCAATGTCAGGCCAAGCCTGGATGATATGATGGCCAGATCAGAGCTGTGGGGAAGAAGCTTGGAAAGCCGAGGCCTCACATTATTGTATCAAAGAGGTGGGTACTGTACAGTGCTCCATTGGAGGGAGGAGGGAGACACAAATTGCTGAAAAGAGTCTCAACCTGGCGTGCAGTATGAAGCACTTCGGTCATCACCACCAACAGGAAGCCTGTAAAAGCAATGGGTGTTTAAAGTTAGAGCAGGGAAGAAAAAATGGGAACAGAGCAAGAAACACTTTTGCAGTAAGAAAAACATAATAAATCCATGAGTTATCCATAGCCCTGGGGTTTTATGACCATGAGCAAGCATGAGGGAATGACTCAAACTTAACTGAAGCCGTTAATTACCTGGCTGAGATCAAAAGTCTAAGTAAGGGGGTATATTTATGATGCACCTTACAGGATACGTTTCAGCTTTCTGGATCTTTTTTTATTAATTGGTTTGATTAAATAGATTTAAAGAGCCTGGACAGAGACGTCTAAATCATATCCCATATTGATCTAATGAAATACTCAATAAATTTGCTAATATGGCTCCTTTGCTTTGTGCCGTCTGGAGGGAAATGCTACTCTACATGGTGATAACTCAGTGCTGAGCCTTCATAGTGACTCAAGGAGAGCAGAGGGGGTACCGTGAAAAGTCTCCCTTGTGATTTGCAGGAACTGTTCAGAATGTTTAACACCTGTTCTCAGGCTGTCTGCCCAATGTGTTTCACGCCAGGTTTTCACACCGCTATTCCATCATGCTGACCAGCCCCTTTGGTGACTGCTACATGTGATGGATTGCTCACCAGCCCACAGAAGTGAGTGATAATTCATGAGTCGGCTCAGTGGAGATCTTCTGGACCTGAACTGTATTTCAGCGGTCTCTGTTTTATAAATACATTGAACCATGTGTGGTCAAAATAAAATATATTCTGCTCACCAGGATGAATATAGCACCCCTCCTTAAATCTTGATACTCATAATAAATGTTTTCCTCTAATAAAGAGAAGAGCCCACGCTATGAACTACAGGGAAGTACCAATGCAGTTTATAAGATCATACAGAGGACAGCAGCAACATTTGTGCTAGAGGCTGTCCCTGAGAAGGGACAGTCTGAGATGCAGATGTATTTTTAACAGCTAGAGGACTCTAACAACTCAAGCAAACACAGAACTCTGGGCCCTCTTAGGTTTATTTTCTAAGGGCCACCATAAGGCAGGTTGAAAAGTGCCTGTCTTTCTCTTCCACTGAACTATGATCCACGATTCTAGACTATGGAAATTAAATCACAATTGCACATTTTTGTTTCCTCTTGGTGAACATTAGGGTTAGGCTCTGTAGTGAAAGCAAATGCTGAGGTTGGCAGAGGCTGAAGCAAGGAGCAGTTGAGTGGGGGGAAGAAAGTTCTCTTTCCTCTGCTCAGAGCTCCCCTTCCACTCCCTTCGTTAGGCAAGCACTCAGTTCTACTTCTCTCTCGCTGGCACCCCTCCTGATTTTCAAACCATGGCTGAGGTAAAGTGCAACATACACTGCTCACTGCAGTTCCTGCTTCAGCTGTATCGCAGGTTTCCTCAGCGCGAGCACAGATCCAGGGGTATAATGAATCTCAGTGGGTGGGTCAAGAGATGTTCTCCAACTTCACTGTGAAGAGACAGATCTTTGTGTCTGCCTGAAACCCAGCTCTCCGGGTTGTGAACTGCTGAGAGAAGGACAGAAAAACACCTATGTGAAGGCTAGAGGTATTCCAGAAGAACAGGTGTTGTGTTGGCCTCTCTTCCTATGGATGAATTTCATAGGAACTGAATAGCCTCTTGAGAAAACTCAGCCACATTTCTCAGAACCAGTGGTGTAAACCTCTAAACAGTGGGTCATTTCTCAGATCCCTTTGTTTTCTCAAGTGACTGTCTGTTCTCTCCATCCCATTTGCATGTTGGTTAACAAACACACTACAACAGGCTCACCTCACTATTCGTTTCAAGTGCTTCTTGTGTGTGTCATATTTTTATCTACACTCTCCATTTCTACAGCTTCTTTTAGGGGTCCACAGGTGGCGTATGGTTTTTCTGTTTTGCAGAGTGCACAGGGCCAATTCCACAAAGGCACTGGAGTGTGAAATCCGTGTGAGAGGAGAATGAGGCCCACAGGTCTTGTATGTTTCCAGTGCCGCATTAACTTTTTGAAAATAGAACCCTTTTAGCTTCCACATCTCAAAGTTCATTGATGCCTATAGACTGGTGCCATAGCTCTGGTGGTGACAGGCATATTACAAATTCACAGCTAGACAGAAACACCTAATTGTCCTACAGATATTTGATAAAATATTGGAAAGTGTTTTAAAATATTTCACCTAAAATGCACCTAATGCTTTTTAATATTCAATACATTCAAATCAACATTAAAATATGCAAATTACAAAGAAAACCGAGAGCTTTATTTTTTAAACAGGTGGCTGAGAAAGTCTGAATGTTAAAAAATCAGGGCTCTCGCCACCACCACCAACCCCCTGCTGGTCACCGGCCTTCACCCTGACCACTAGCCAACACAACCCCCACCTGAAAGCCATCACCTCCCCTGTTAATACAGACTTCTTCCAGCAGATGTTACCGTGTCTTTTAGCCTCTTTCCCGCTCTGCATGGGCAGCAAACTGCAGGTTCTCATCCTTTACTTTAGATATCCGCTGCCTCGCACGAACGATGGTGTCTTTGCGGGTGGTGCACGGGAGCCTTTGCATCTTCGCCTTCTGCCCTTTACCTCCCTAAAGAAGCCGAAAAGTTGTGTCTGTGGTACACGTGGAGCAAAACAAAGGTGTGATCTTGTGTGGTGCCAGTGCTGATGGTGAAATTCCCCCAGAGTTAAATGGCAGCAGGATTGGACCCAAAGCGATGTCACCTTTGCCCTTTAGGTCCATTATACACTCAGTTCTCTTTTTATTAATGTTCTGCTCAGTTGCTCCTTTTTCATCCTGGCATAAGCAAAGGGAGAACTGGGCCCTCTGCTTTCATGAAGCACAAGCAAGAGGGCTTTTAAAAAACATTATCTTACTTTTTTCCCTACCAGTGAAACTCGGGCTCCAGGAACAATAAATAATAGTGAGTTTACCAGGCAGCATACAACTTAGCATGCGATGAAATCAGGCCATTTCTGAAGGGGGAATATGTCAAAGGGCATGCCAGAAAGTTACCAGCTTTCGGCACATCAAAGAAAATGGCAGCGAGAAGCTCTAGCCAGGACCTCACGTGTTCGTACGCTGTGCGCTTACCAAAGGATATAACACCTGTGTGGAATTCAGTCCGGAGGAATTCCACGGCTCGCCTGTGAAAGAAGCCAGGAGTTGCAATCAACTGATCCGCTGTGTGTGCTCCTGCTGTTCACTAATGAGGGAAGCAGAGCAAATGGCACACTTCAGACTTGATCCGATTGAGATATTTACCTGCAGAAAGCAGCTCGCCAAGAGAAATTAAAGCAAAACTGGAAAAATTAGCTTGTTAGCATTTTCCTCTGTTCGCATGAGAGAAATGTCACTTTTTGCCTAGGGCAGTTTGGGAAGCTTAGCCATGAGAGGAAAGGCAATTGTTCCAGACATTTCCCTAACAGCGAAACGATACTGAAGTCCCTGCTAATGGGTGCAACCCAGGCAGCAAACTCTAATTTTCCCCACTAGCACTAGTCCTTACTTGTCAACCCAACTAATTGACCCAACTATACAGGGGCAGTAGAACCCCACTACCTCACTCCAGTGGCTGGGGAGGCCCAGTGAAGAAGACTGATTAGTTCCCAATTAGTGGGTAAGTGACAAACACAATTTTAGGAAGACTATTGCACCCCAGTGCATGCTGGGCCTGTTCCTTGGGTGGCATAAATCAGAGTTTGTCCATGTGGTCAATAGAGGGAGCCCAATTTGCATGAGCTGTGGGACTTGCTATGCCCAATACCATTTGAGTTAGAATCGTTTCATACGATGCACGTTCTTACTCTAACGTGTTTCGCTTCAGTCGGGGTGGGAGGAGACCTCAGTTCCAGAAGGATGGTTCAGTGGATACGATACTTAGGTTCAAGTCCTTGCTCTGTCACAAGCTTTGACCATAGGTAAGTCACTTAGACCCAGATCCACAGAGGTATTTAGGCTTCTAATGTCCATATATTTAATATGCCACCTAAGAACATAAGAACATAAGAAAGGCCGTACTGGGTCAGACCAGAGGTCCATCTAGCCCAGTATCTGTCTACCGACAGTGGCCAGTGCCAGGTGCCCGAGGGAGTGAACCCAACAGGCAATGATCAAGTGATCACTCTCCTGCCATCTGTCTCCATCCTCTGATAAACAGAGGCTAGGGACACTATTCTTAACCCCTTTCTGGCTAATAGCCATTTATGGACTTAGCCACCATGAACTTATCCAGTTCCCTTTTAAATATTGTTATAGTCCCAGCCTTCACAACCTCCTCAGGTAAGGAGTTCCACAAGTTGACCTAAGCTTAAATATCTTTGTGTCTCTGGACCTCTGTCTCTCTGGGTCTCAGTTCCCCATAAGTAACATGAGAATCCTGGCACTTCCCTACCGCACAGAGGTTTGGAAGGATAAACACATTTACAGATTGTGAGGCGCTCAGATCCAATGCTAACTACTTAGGACTGATTCTTCCAGGGCTGTCTTTGCTGAGAAGTAGGGGAAAACCTCCTTGTTTCCTGAGCCGGCTTCGGAGTTTGCAGACTAGTGCACTGAGAGTCAAAGAGTTTATTATTGAACCTGACTTTGCTTTGTTTTGACCTATGCAAAGCTGTGCTTGGCATGGAAAATACAGCAATCAGTGTTATAATAACAGGAAATAGCCCACCCCATCCACAACATTCAGGGAATTCAGAACTAAGTCAGGAAGCCCCTTCATTCTTTAACTCACAATCTTGAACGCAGAGACTGCACAGCTTCCACATGATCTACTGTCAGCAAGGGCTGGAGGAGACCAAAGCCAATTGAATTGTTCGCACCATTCATTACATGGGGCACTTCCCTGAGGGTTGTGTTTGGTCTGCATGTCCTTCATTCTCTGCTCAATATCAATGCAACCAGCCCATTAGCATTATAAGGTCGGTCCAGATCGCTTATTCACTTCTACAGACATCTTCTTGGCGCCATGGGCACGAGCGCAGAGCTAACGGAGTCATATATCCCACTGCACTAAAGTCTTGTCCTGAAAGCACAACCTTCAGAATTGGTCCATGCTATCTACGGAGCAGCTTTTTCAAAGCATAGCTATCCAGCCAGACTCATTCCTGCTGAAGACTAGGTATGTGCAAAATTATCCTCCCCTTTCCCCCAAATGAAGCTATCTCTTCATTGCTGTATTCAGAAATGTGGCTGGAATCAGCACATCCCCAAATGTTCACTGCTTAATATAGTTTTAACTGGTTTAACTGATACAAGGCATTTTTAGAATAACATTAACATCTGGGTTGACCCCACCTCCCTAGCAAGTTGCAGCCTGTTGTTAATTAAAAAAGGCAGGTTATAAACCTCAGGAAATAGCAGCTGACCCTTAACTATGATTGTAATGTCATAATACTCTGCAGCGAACGGAAGCCATAGTCCAATTGCTGCCTAAACCACGCCTGGAATGAGTGAGGCTGCAACACCCTCTTGCTGAAGGAAGTGGGATTTCAGACTTCCGCTGTCCCTCCTCACCTTTATTATCCAATTGCAGCAAGGCCATTCGGTAGGCGGCACTTTCCCCACTCAGGGACAACCAAGAAAACCCCTCAGCCCAGCGTGCTGTCAGGATTGGAGCCCTTGTGCTGCTGGAGCGGCTGTCTATTAGGAGAAACACCTCAGCAAGGACGCGACCACTTGTGGCCGTTAAAGAGCCCAACACGCATTTTGCCAAGACAGAGATTGTTTAAACCTGGTGTCTGGCTAAATATAAAGGAATGTGGATCTTCCTGCCCTGGCCGTGTCACTGAGATACAGGTTTCTCTAGCAGTTCAGGTGATATTTTGCTTCACCCACCCACAAATGGTGCTTTCCGGTTGTGAAACGTGAAGGGACTGGGGGAATCAAAGCCCTTATTCTGCAGCTTGCGTTCCAGAACAGCCCTCCATGAATGTCACTGCAAGTGCTACTTGCCTGTGGAGTCTGGGTCACTGTATCTGCATCACTGGTAATCAGACAGCAAGTGAGAAAAATCAGGACGGGGGTATGGGGGGAGATAACAGGTGCCTATATAAGAAAAAGCCTGGAATATTGAGACTATCCCTATAAAATGAGAACATCTGGTCACCCCATCACAATAGATGCAGCAGGCTGCCACATGGTGTGCCCTAAAGATCTGCACCAGCAAATCTGGGACCAGCATAAGGATTTCCATCAATGGGCAAGGCAAGTGGAGGGTCTGTCCATGTGCTTTGAACCACTTGCCACAGAGGGCAAATGCAGGGCTGAATGGCAAGGTGCGGAGATGGAGAATACAGGGGTTTGGAGGCTGGACTATGGAAACCCACGTTTACTTCTTTTGTTACCACAGACACGTAGTGTGACCTTCTGCAAGTAGCTTGCTATCTTGGGCCAGAGACATGGTGACAGCAACTCTGCGTGTATCTCTTATGCCATACTTTTAAAGGTATTCAGGTGCCTAAAGTTGCAAATAGGTACCTAGGCTATGTCTACACTAGAAAAAGTTAGGTCGACCTTATTAAGGCAACTTAACAGAGTGGTTTCCATGGTCGTGGACTTAGTCCACTTGTTTAAATCCACCTAACTGCCCTTAGGTCGACTTAATAAAGTGGACTTCAGCGTCCACACTGCCCTTAGGTCGACCTAAAGGAGGGTTAGATCGACCTAACCGGCAAGTCTTACTAAGTCAACCTAAGCTTTCATTCTTAAGGATTTTCTTAAGTTGACCTAATGAAAGCCTGGTGTGGACAGGGACCAAGTTAGGTTGATTTAAGCCTCCTTAAGTCGACCTAACTTGCAAGTGTAGACACAGCCCTAGTGGGATTCTTGAAATCACCTGGACGCCTGGCTGTCTATGGCACAGGTGCCCCGTATAGTCCAGCGGGCTAGCTAAAACAGAGTGGGCAGGATAGTCAAGAGCCTCCCCCTCCACTGAACAAGGCTGAAGTAAGGTGGAGGGAGAGTCCAGAAATCCAAACGGCAAAGAACAACCTAGACTGCTGAGGTTTATGTGGCTCTGCTGATTTGAGGCAGGGATCGCGCTGTCTGCAATTGGGGGGTGCGTCCGTTGAAAACGGGAATGGCGAATGTGGCTGTCGGCTATCTTAGAATCCCGACCATGCGTCTGCTGGCACACATGGATCCCGGAGCTGGCTTATCTGCATCAGGAGGAGTTAGGGGCTGCTGAACTGCGACATCCTTTAAATAGAACCTACAGGGTTCATTTCCTGTGGCCTATAAAAACCAAACCCAGCAGGGTTCACATGGGCCTAGAGAATATGTCTCATTGTTTGTAAACTAAACTAGCATTTGGACAGATACATTTTAGGCTCTCTGTGAGCTGAAAGAACCAGGCAGGCTATGACACCATGAAAGATGGGGGTATGATGAATACACCCCCTGCCCCTTCACTGTTTGAGGCCTGGGAAAGGTCAACTTTTGTCCTCTAAAATGTGTCATTGCTATAAATACAACTGCATAATTTATTGCAAATCACTCGGCTAATTCATTGCAAACTATTAATAAAACCCCTTGAAATGCAGCACAATGCGCTTCCGTAATAAACAAGGGAAATATTTGCTTGATTCAAACCATATTGATGATGTGAAATTCATGCTGACTAGATACATTTTTAAGGCCTACGGGGATGAACCTAACCAGCAACTGGATGTGACAGGGCTTGGAAAACGTTGGGAAAGTGACCAAAGCCTTTTTGTGATGGCTTAAAGCTGAGATAAGCTCCCTGCGTTTAAATTGGCCGTTCTAATAGATACCTGAGTCCAATTCAATTCTCTGCAGCGTGGCTTGTCAGGCAATTGGCGATATAGTGTTAATGCCGACTAATCTAATAAACATTGACAAACTGACAATGTGGCGCCTTTATTACCAGCGGCTTTTTATGTTTCTGTAACTCCCTCGAATTTTACAAGGTTCAGAGTGCTTGGGGAGATGACAATCTCCTGTTGGAACCGGGAGATTAAGCGGAGTAACGGGAGAGGAAAACACATCCTCTCGCTGGCTTGTGCCAAACCACTGAATCTGAGAGTGTTACATGGCAAAATTCATCACAACTAATTTCTGTTTGCCGTCTATTAGGCTCCATTGTTTTGTCCTCAGTGTCAGGTTAAATAATGAACTTCTCGCAATAGAGTAAATTAACCTCCACTTTATGGTCATGTCATTGTCAAATGGAAACATCACTTGTACAAATGAAAAAGATTCATTAGAAAAGCTAATGCACACGCTCCACTTCAGCAAAAGAGAAGAGCGATTGAGGCCTTGTCATAATGTGGTGTCGAACCACTGGCTTGTTATTTATGACGCCTGCCATAATCTTTGGAGATTATTTTCAGCAATGGTAATTAGCACACAATGCATCAGGAACAATTACGGAACAATGTCGTAGCTTGACAGGTACGGCACACCGCTGCAGGCGAGCTATGATCCGTGAGAAATTCAATCAAATCTGCATGCTGCAGGGAGTTTATTAATATTTCTCCTACCAAGGCAGTTTGAAAGGCAGCTACGCTTGACCAGCCACCCAAAAATACTTAGCAGCGTGACATGAGTGCTTTGCTTGTTAGCATGCACCTGTTTGCAGAGAGACTTCCTCTGCACTTGGGCCTGATTAAGATAGCATCAATGAGCTTGCTGTTTACTATAGCGAGGAGCAAAGAGTACTTCTCCATTTAGCCACTCTACTTAGTTCAGAGGGTAATGTTGCTACAGAAATCCTGCAACTGATGGGCCAGATTCTCAGTTGGTGTAACCCCCATTAGTGCTGCTGAGGTCTATGGAGCTGTGCCTATTTGGCTCAGGGTAAGGCATTGTCCACAGCGTGGGGATGGGCGCATTAAAAAGCATGAATGGAATATTTGGCTGTGCGAATAGATACCAGAGCTGGTTCAGTGCCTAAAGAGGAGTGTGAGGCAGAAGAAAACTGCAACTGGACATCAGGTGGGGCCTGGTCCTGCGGGTGTCCTGCTCTGGTGTGGGAAGTACAAAGATGTGCACAGGCCGTCCGGCTACCCTATTATTGATTAGCTTTGATTTATAGGTTTGCACTGGGACAGCATCTGGAGGCCCCAAGTGAGAGTAAGGCCTCTAATAGGGAGCTGAAGACTGCCCCTGCCCTGAAGAGCTTACAGTACACAAGACAGACGATGGTAGAAGACAGGGCGGGGAGCGTTATTGTCCCCATTTTACCAATGACTAGGGAGACTAGGGGACACATGCATGGTCACACGAGGAATTTCTGGTGGAGACAGGAACTGAATTCAAGTTTCTCAAGTCCTACTCTAGGGGTGGGAAAGCTCCGTCGTGTGACTTGCTTTCAATCAATCATGTGAATAAAGATCAGCTAATGAAACAGCCCTGCACTGTCATGCAGAAATACAGGGCCCTGAATTTCCGTAAGACTATTTCCCCTTCGTTTTTGAAGTTCTGGCCAGGCTAGGTCTGTGTGTGCCAGGAGCTGAGCTTGCTTGAAAATGGGGCTCTCTGGAGAGGGTGGGCCGCAGTGCACCATTACTGAGCTCTGGAAATACCTGTTATAAAAAGGTAATGTGTATGGACTACCCACTCCAAAACTGAGGGATCGCAGAGAAAAGAGAGGCTCTCTGCACGTAGCTGTTTGCTCAGGCTTTTTATGACTACAGACTATTCTGGTCAATAAAAACTCCTGCTTGCTATAGCAACCGCAGCTACAGCTGGGCTGGGTGGGCAATGCCCCCGACCCCTGGAACACAGCAAGAAATCCCAACCAGATTCTGCTCCCGGCGAAATCAGGAGTGAGTCCATGAACTTCAGCGGTGTGATTTACACCAGCACAGGAGAGAGGGCAGGTTTTAGCCCCATGGATGTAATGGGAAATTCAGTGCATTAGATTCTGCACCATAGAAGGTAATGGGAACTTTTGCAGTTTACTTCAGTGGTGCTGTGATCCTAAGGGGAAAGCAGCTCCCAGTAAATGTGTATGTTTCCCATTTTTAATACTGATTCCATCCTAGTTCAGTAAAGGGTATTATAGGCTCAGGTTTGCCTCCAGGTTAATAGCTTCCTGAGAGGTGGACATCTAGACTATGCTCAAAAGAGGCAGGACCATCATCTGCCCCTATTCTCACCAACAATGGCCCCTTCCTCTGCACAGCGCCCTGCGCAGATTACTTGTGCCCTAGGAAGAGCATCTTGTCAGTGAAGGTGGCGGTGTTCCCAGAGGCTCTCCCCCAATGTCTCTTGTGGCAGTTCTTTAGGGCACATCGAGTTGCTTCTCTGTTAGTCTGGAATCAGGGAAAACTTCCTTCTCAGGCTACCCAGGGGTTTTGTGGCATGGGCTCGTTGGCACCAGTCAGCAACATCTGGCTCTGTGTGTGCACCACGTCCTACTCAGGGGATGCTGAGGGCCCCAGAACTGGTGCCGTTTCACTGTGGAAGATGGGGGCAAAACTCGGGGTGATGCACGCACCCCAATGGGCTAGCACCCATATCTATGGGGGTTCTTTGCAGAGCAATACAGACACCCAGGTGCTTGAGGTGGAGGGGTGTGGAGACTTTGGGAGAGAAAGACTGACTGTTATGTAGATCCCTTATTCCTGTCTGGGTGTGCGCGTGTGCGTGCATGCATTTGTGCATGTGTGCGCACACACTAGAGACTGGATTCCTCCCTCATCTGGCTCTGAGGAGTATCTCAGCTAGGGGCTAGGAATGTGGTTTCCCCATATGATTAGAGGAAGGTATCATAATTACACACACATTAGTAGGAGAGGAGAAGAGAGCTTAGAACATTGATACTATTCTGGATGGATGGTGAAGGAAGCCATGAGTCGCATTCAGCAGCACCCTCTCTGTTAAAAGAATAGCTATTTTGTGTTGATTTTAGCATTGTTTCCTATGGGGATAAGAGCTAGGAACATAGTTTTTAAACACGAACAGGATTTGGCATTTCTCTTGCACACAAACTCTTCCCTCCCTCTCGTTTGGTATTTAAATGTATCTATGGTTTGTGATTAGAGGGAAAGGGACAGAGAGAGCACAACAATGTGGGTTTAAGTCCCTCATTTTCTGTGCTATCATTGGTTCCTTGGCTATGACGAAACTGAAGATACAAGAAATTGGTGCCATAACTTTTCAAAAGAAATTGAAGATGATCTGCAGAATCTCAAGAGAGGTAGATCTGTGCTGAGGTGTCTCCCCATCCTAGGCTAAAGCTAGGATGAGTTTTGGATGCATTTATTTTTTGCTTAGAAACAGACAGACCACGATTTAGTATTATCGGAACTGTGGTAGCTCCAGGAGGCACAGGCCCTGCTGTGTTAGTTACCATACAAAAAGACAGTCCTTACTCGAAAGATTTTACATTCTGGTGTAACAAACAAAGTGCAAGAAAAGAGAAGGATGCAAAAAACCAGTTGAAACAATGAGACAATTACGATCCGTTAAACTATACTAGCCAGGAAGTGTAGTAGAATGCTATGTCCAGCTGAAACAGTAAAAGGATTTTAGGTGGGCAGAGGACAGTGTAAATATTAGACTTCATATATGACCAGAACACTGGATTTAATACCCCCACAGTTATAGAAAGTGCCATGCGATATTTAATACTTTTGGTAATCAAAGCCTTAGTTTTATGTGTTATCCACGCGTAACCAAGTTCAGCAACAGTCTACTTTCTTGTTGATCTCCTTATTGACATTAACATGGAACTCTTACAGAGTGCTTTTCATCTGTAGATCTCAAAGCACTTTACAAAGAATTATCCCCATTTTACAAATAAATTAAGTAGCCCAGAACAACCAAAATAATTTAAATTCAATATTATATAATAACACAAACAGTAACCAATGGCTGCAACCTGCAGATCCCTAAATTCTAGCATCTCACGGCCAAAATGGAGTTTTCTCTCGGTAGCCACACCTGCAAAAAGAGCAGCTGCTCCTTGCTCCTAGTAAGATTGCGCATTGTTTCAGCTCTGGTTCAGAATGGAACAGGTGCTGTCTGATTTTGGATGTATAAATAAGCCATAGATATGTTGCCAGCAGGAGGCACTCAATAATATGTAGTGTCATTCCTGGGTTTAGTAGGACCAATAACACTCACAAATGGCTCGTCCGGCTGTTTGTTGCACCAAACAAGGAAGAATGACACTTACACAGTCCTCAGCACACTGCCTCCTACAAGCACATATGATGGCCGTTCCTTGGAGACGTCTCGCCAAGTACCAACCAAGACAACTTATGGGCACAGTGAGTGCTGCATTGAAGGCAGGGTAAAGCCACCATCTGCGACGGGGAGCTCTCCAAGTCACAATCCCCCCAGAGCTCCAAGGAACAAATGGAGCACACAGAGGTATGGAGATCTGACCCACCCTTCTTTTTCTTAAGAAAGAGCATCCTCCTCTCTCCAGCGCTCAACCATATACTGCTGTGGCCCATGCTTTTCCAGGTAACCTATGGGCTTTTGGCCTACGGCGAACCTGGCTGAACAATACTAGGAAGAGATGCTAGATTGTCAGGGGATATTTTGGATGATGCATTAAGTGAGGCAGCATCTGCCCACCTCTGATGGTTACCCATGTAGAAATTAAAACTCTTTATCAAGGAGAGCAGCGGAAAAGAGCCAATATTCCATGCTCCCGATGAGGGCTCAGCCCGGGCTGGATTAAGAGGCCTTGGGGCCCTGAGCTGCCCTCCACCAGTACACAGGCCCCCCACCATGGCATCCTGCAAACGCTCCTGCCCCAGCCCTGCCTCTGGTCTGCCCCCAGAATGGAGTGAACATGCACCTGCCAGCCCTGCCCCAGGGATGGACCAGAAGCCCAGCCCTCTGCCACCCCCTCCCCATTGCCAGCAGGAGCCTTCCCAGCGCTCGCTCCCTCCCAGGCTCCACCAGCACCATGCTGGGCTGAGCAGGGTAGCGGGGGCCAGATCATGCAGGGGCCTTAGGGGCTGGAACCTGGGGCCTCCCTTTAGGCTGGGGCCCAGGGCTTCAACCCCTATAACACCTGCATTGATCTGGCCCTGGGCTCACGCCTGCACGGGGCTGCGCGTTCTGCACTCCTGATGGCATCTGTTGGTGTTGAGGGTGCTCAGCACCTTGAAGGATCAAGCCATGAAGCAGATTCCAGGTTGAGATATTGTAAAGCCTCCAGAGGGGCATAGACAGCCAGTCAATAGCAGCCGGGCATCTGTGGTCCCCTCTGCTTTTGAAAAGCTGCTCTCTAACGTTCTGAGCTGTGCACGAGCTGTTAATCTGTGCAAATAGCTGTGGGTTGCTACACCGGCCTGCACAGTCCACTGCATTCCCTGGACAGAGCCCAGCTTGTGCAGCCCTTTTGGATACCTGGGACAAAAGACATGAGATAAAACCCCCTCCTGTCCTCATTTATTGGAGATCTCCAGGCCTTTCCTTGAGCAGGAATTCAGCGTTCGATTCATTGCACTTCACTACATGTAACCAGCCCTTGACAAAGAACTGTTTAAAGCCTACACAAGTATTTTACTTTTAACAGTTCAGCCTTGTGATTCTGATTTGAAGAACCAAAGTAATTTCATGTGGTTCTCCAACACCCCGTTATGACATTTATGACATATTTTTCTGTTTAGAGGGGATGATTTTTTCCAGATGCCAGCAGATCTAAAACTGCCTAATGAGATTTCCACAGCTGTGGAGTTAAAACCATCGATGGGGTGTTTTTTGTTTTATTTTTTATAAAAGATGAGGCTTTCCAACTAAAATATTTCTCTTTTAAAACCATTGTAAATGTAATTGAATGTGTGCTGAATTAATGAATATCATGTTCTTGTTCACTGAAAGGCAAGTGCTGTGTTTAACTCTTTGTTTTTAGGGATTTATAGCTTGAATTTGAAATCATAGTTATTCCCTTTTGTGATACTGCAAGTGGATCGTTTTTAAAACGTAAGAATCAGAGTCAGAGTTTGGGGCTGCACATGGTGTGGCCAACCTGGGCACAGATGTTCGTTACATTAATCCCTTGTTTTTATGTAGCACAGTTTACCTCATTGCAATGAGAAGGGTTAACATGGTTGAGCAGAGACATGAGGAAACTTTATGCCTTTCTGTGGCCACAATCTGACCCCAGATGTTTATGAAGTGCTTTGAGATCCTCAGATGAGAGGTGCAAAGTATTATTATTATTTTATTCGCACCTAAACCAAACCTGTGTTTATTCCTCACCCTGAAGACAGGCAATTTAAATGTATTTCATGATGCTCACCTGCCTCTTCTGTAGAGCAAGTGATGAACCCACCAGTTTGGGGGACTTCGAATTGGCTCAGGAGAACATCTACTGGGTGTGTTTGTATGGAGACATCTCAACAATCTCGCCTGTAATGTCAGTGGATGATGTACTCTGCACTGAAACAACTCAATGCGATACAGTGGATGGCACTGTTGTGTCTTAATTGCAGGTCTGGGTGGGATAGGAGGAAGGCCAGATGAGGCATTACTCAATGTATTCAACCCTTCTGGATTGTTCTGGGTGTTACTATATATCACTAAACATGTTTCAGACCAGGAAGGCTTGTTGTAGACTTTCAGTGAAAAGTCTTCTCCATTATACTGGCAATAAATTGCTGCATTGTCTGGAAATACTTAAGTTGCATCTTTCTCACTGTTGGAAGAACAGGGGACACACAGCCAACTGCTGCTCCAGCTCTGAACTCGGCCTTGCAGATGTCTGTCACCTGTTTCTAAGGAAATGTGCAAGTGTTTGGGAAAGAGCAGAGCCTCGTTGTTATCCTGGGAATCTGAAACTGCTCTGAACTTTGCCCTTCAGCCCCCTTTCCAATTTTTGTTTAAGAGAAATTGCTAGGCTCAGACTTCATCCACTGGTTTGCAGTAACGGCTCTGTTCTGTAAAATGCCAAGTGCCCTCAGCCCTCCTGAATAATTGGGAGCAGAGATTGCTTCACACAAGACGTGCTCAGCACCTGGCAGATTCAAGTCCTAAATTAGAAAGCCAGTCTCCAGCTTATGTTAACCAGTCTTCTCAAACAATACACCCACTGCTGGCTTAGAAAGGCTGTCATTCTGTATGACACATGGTAATAATACACGACTACATACTGTACCTGCCACAGATTTTCCATGCATGGGGCCCACTCCCTGTGTCTACTGAGTAGTATGCATTAGAGAAAGGAGTGTTAGATGTGCCTAAGGTACAACGCACAGGAGGCAGTGTGCTGAGCATTTTTTGATGCCTACGTGATAGACTGGAGTTTGGTGGAGCTGCAGATAGATGTGGTTATATAAAACAGAGATAAAGTCATAGGGATACACTCTGTACTGCATTTCCTTTCCTGGCCAGATGTAGAAAAGTGGCAGAGCACAATGCAGACTCTAGCTCAGGCTGCCGTAAAATGCTCCTTGCACTGGATATCAACGGGGAAAGAAACCTGCGCCATACCATGGCCTTGAGTCCTCAAGCTGAATACGGACGCAAGTAAGTCAAGGTCAGATCTTCACAGCCAGACCACTTACTCCACTGGCTGGAAGTAGGAAGAAACCACTGCCATGGTCCTCTGGCAATCTTCTGAATGCCAAAACTTCAGAACAAAAGAATGGCCATACTGGTTCAGACCGGCCTGCTTTAAGGGCAATTATGGAGTGATCCATTCCCTGGCATCTGGTCCCAGCTTCTAGCAGTCAGAAGTTTCCGTACACTCAGACCATGGGGTTGCGTCCCTGACCATCTTGGTTAACAGTCATGGAGGGATCTATCCTCCATGAACTTATCTAATTCTTTTGTGAGCTCAATTGTACGTTTGCCCTGCACAATGTCCCCTGGAAACAAGTTACATTGTGTGAAGAAATAATTCATTCTTTTTGTTTAGAACCTACCTCCTATTAATTTAATTGGGTGACCCACAGTTCTTGTCTTATGTGAAGAAGTAGATAGCACATCTTTATTCATTGTATCCATGCCATTTTTGATTTTATAGACCTCTATCATATCTTCCCTTAGATGTCTCTTTTCTAAAATGATCAATTCCAGTCTTTTTAATCTCTTCTGATGTAGAAGCTATTTCATACCCCTTATCATTTTTTGCTGTCCTTCTCTGTACTTTTTCCAATTCTAATATACATTTTTTCAGATGGAGTGACCAGAACTGCATGCAATAGTCAAAATATGGCCATACCATGGATTTAAATAGTGTCACTGTGATATATTCTATCTATCCCTTTTCTAATGGTTCCTAAGAGGGTTTGCTTGGAGTTAAATCAGTTTGAATGTTAGCCTATCACTTATCAATGGATTATTTGGGTATTCAAAGCCACCTGGAACTCTCTGAGGCTCTTATCATAGAAGAACAGAGTTGGAAGGGGCCTTAGGAGGTCACCTTGTCCAACCCCCTGCTCAAAGCAGGACCAACTCAACTAAACCATCCCAGCCAGGGCTTTGTCAAGCCAGGCCTTGAAAACCTTTATGGATGGAGATTCTGCCACCTCCCTAAGTAACCCATTCCAATGCTTCCCCATCACCATCCTCTTAGGAAAAAATATCCAATAAACAACCTAGACCTCCCCCACTGCAACTTGAAACCATTGCTTCTACTTCTACTACCCGTGAGAACAGCCCACCTTCATTTTCCTTGTCCCTATTGCACACCTTTGCAGTATATATAATAAAACTGTTCCTGGTCAGCTATACTGTCAATGAAGAATTATGTACATAGGGCCTTTTATTATTAAACAGACATCTTGATGTGTACATTCCCTCAGCACATCACTTGGTGGTAAGCAGCAGCGCATTAATAAAAGTAGGGAAAAAATGGAATAATAGGAAAAAGAATTATTTTTATGTATACTTGTCTTAAGACATATTTTTCCATTCAGTAATTTGAAAAAATAACCATCTGGAAAAAATCATATTATGGATGAGGCATGAGATGACATTTACAGCAAATATTTTCCCTGCTGTTATCAGTACTAATTCTTTACTCTGTCAAATGCTGTATATTCAGATACTTGTACATTGTTCAGTAAATAAAAGGGCCCCTGAAGTAAATCAGCACGGGGTGATAATGTGCTTTAAATGTTCACATTTCCATGTGTTTATTCTTCTTCCAAACACATATTTTCTGCACATTTAACATTTGCCTTTGGTTCCTTCTCTTTTCCCCTTGCAGTTTCGGCAGAGTGGCATTAAATGTCTGCCTCAGAGGGTGCCCAGATACAAAGAAAAGTATGAGGAGGTTACAAGGTTCAGAGCATGAATGAGACAAAAAGCCCAATGAAATCACTGACAAAATGATTTATAAATCATGGGAAATTTAGTTCACCCATAAAGGAGAGATTACATTTATACATCCTGGTCTTCAGAATCCTTTGGGTTCCTGGTAGGTAATAGGATTAGAAATGCCATGGCTTATGTCATCCCCTTTCTTGGTTTGAAGCTGTATAACTTGCAATATCATTGGCCACGGTACTCCAAATCAATGCATGGGCGTACATGCTGGAGTTTAAATGAAATCTCTCTCTCTCCCTCCCTCCCTCTTTATGTTAGAGTGACATTCCCACAGTAGAGAAGGCCAACCCAAAGCACTACTGAAGTCTCTGGTTTTACAGAGATTTAAGTGACGTGTAGGTAGAACCCCACAAATCCGCAGAGAGGAGGGAGGCTGTACACTGTTTATTGGTGACCAAGGAAACTTTAGGACAACAGCAATGAGGTTATGTTTTGTATACACTGTAAAAGGCAGATATACTATGCAAGCATGAATGGAACTGAAATGCCAGCAATGGTCTCTGGGGTGCAGAAGGAAGGAAATTGTTGTTTTCTTTTGGACACTAAAGTGTTACCAAGAATTGTTGACTTCTTTGGGAATGAAGACACAAAGGGTGTGTCTACACTGGCAATTTAGGTCCACTTACAGAGGCTTCAGTTGACCTAAACAAAGCCATGTCCACACTGGGCTTTTATTAAGTTGAATTAAGCATTTCCTTAAGCTGACATAAGGAAAGCTTAAGTCGACTTAATAACACCTCGTTTTAGGTTGACTTAAGCCTCAAATCGACTTAAAGCCAGTGTGGATGGGGATTAGCGCCTAAATTGACCTTATTAAATCAACTTAAAGCATTAAGTCGACTTAATAAGATCAACAAGGGGCTATGTTTACACTAGAAAAGTTAAGTTGACTTTGTTAAGTCGGCTTAACAAAGTTGACTTAACTTTTCTAGTGTAGACATAGCCAAAGAGTTAAAATATCCATCACTTACGGACCAAGGAAATTAGCTCTGCAATAGAAAAGTACACCTGAGCTTGAACCAGAAAATTCGGACTCAATCTGCAGTTTCCAAACAGATGGGAAGATGCACAATTTTAGCAGTTCCCTGTAGAGTGACTAGGGCAGGGATGAAATTCAGATGCGACTGTTCCCAGACTTTGTGAATGTTGGGCATAGGGTTTTGGTTGGGGCCTGCCTCTACTGAAAGGTGTAAGAAAGAATATAAAGAAGAGCTCCCTCTGTAGAGTTCTGTAAATCATACAAACTGTGCATGTTACAAACCCCAAATTTGGTTTGGGTTTGCCAAAAGCTATCATGATTTTTGTCACTAGGTACACTGTTCTATATAGCTCCTGCAATGCTGATTAATGAATGGATAAAAGAACAATAGCATGGCCTGGATGCTCAGTGCACTGCAATGATGTTGAATGGAAATGCAGCAGCAAATATTCAGTGTGATGGCCATTCATGTAGCAAGAAAAACCCATGTGGGGACCAGACACGTCAGTGACTTCCTAAAGGCAGCGGTGACCCAGCTAAGATAGTAATTATGAGTCCTAGCTGTCCCCCATTGAAGTTAATGGGAAAACTTCATATACAGGCTTGATCACACCTTCCCAACAGAAGCTCCTAATAAAATGCCATCTGCTGGAATGTGCTAGAGTTCTCGCTCACCAAAGCATGCTGGTGATGCTTGATCACAGCTTCCAGAGGGGCTCACTGCTTCTCCAAAAGTGCCACTTACAGAAATATGGAGTCCCAGACCTGTCCTTTTCAACAGATGGCACTATAAATCTGTGATGTTCCTCATAAGAAAGGCAACCATTAGAGAAAGCCCAGAACCTGGCAAAAGAAGTGATAAGTAGAAGATACTGTATATATTTATAGCCAATCCATTCATTACACACACACTATATATAGTTATAAAGTTATATAAACCTATAGATAGATAGATTTATATTATACATAAATTATAAATTTACATCTTATCTAAAATATATGCAGGTTACATTTTTTAATAAATAGTAAGCATAAAGAATTCTGAAAAACATAGATACATACAGTCACAATATACAGTTTACCACTATCCAAGCTAATTTTAAAGCTTACTTTCTTTTTAAGTCCTTCTGTAAAGCTATTTGCTGAACTGCCTCTGTAAAAAATGAGGGTTGTGGACAAGTCTAGCTTCTATTTCTGCACAGTTTTAGAATGCCTCCATATACTGAAACCACTTGCTTAAAATAGTAACGTGGGTCGTTCCTAATTGCAGCATGTTACTACTTAGACACAAAAGGGAAAGTGTGTCTTTCTGTTGGAGGGAGGGTAGGTTGGAATGAATCTTCTTAATGAAAATAAATAGCCTAAAATTTGAAATCAGTTGATGCAACTGTCTATGCAATTCAACTTGCTTATTAACAAAGTCACCCAATCAGCTTCATGGGATCCCTGGTGCTAAGCTGCCTCCATAAACAAATTGATTAATTGATTTTTTTCCCAAGGCCTTTTAGTGGAAGCGGGTCAGGTAGCTATGATTTCATTTTGCTTATCTCTTTAGTGCTGGCTTCGCAATTTAGCTCTGAATTCCAGTTCCTGTCTCAATGATTAGGGATTTCTCCTAGGTTCAGGTGTGGATCCAGACTGGGACACCAAACTTCTAGGCAAATGGGACAAAGGGAAGACTGGGGAGGTACAGCATAGATTTGAACCCTCCTAGATCAGAACTCATCCCTACAGTCGTAGGCCTAGGTTGGATTTAAAAATCAGAGAAGACCCTTTTTCTTCTTTTGGGGCTTCATCCAAGCCAGATTTTGCCTGAAAACATGTTAGAGCAGCTGACCTCATGATATTTCCACTGTCAGAGGCCAGGACCTAGCAAGAGCTACTGTGTTGTTGGAGATGTTAAATATGGCTTCTAGCCCTTGTTTGAGCTTCATCCTGAACCCCAGAATCTAGCTGAGTCTTTACCCAGAGGTGAAGACTGCCTCCTTACCCCACCTGCCAAGCTGTTTTTGACTCAGCATTAAAAGCAAACCCCTAAAAACATTCTGTATGTTTTCAGGCTCCCTGTCCGACATGCTGCAGCCCAATCCAAAGGAAGCTGCACCCATTTTCCTAGCTCATTGCTGCTTGAAAGTTTAACCTTGCGTTTGGGACACCTATTGCAAGGCGGGAAAACTCCTTCCGAACTGGTGGTGCTCTTTTTAAAATATGCTGAAGCAGAGAAGTTCAATAATGCACTAGGCTTAGTTAAACTCCAGGCAAAAGTTTCCCAACTACCCTTGAGGCTGTATTGAGGCTGGGTGGGGTTACCTTCAATACAGCGCGCTGTGGGAGATGTCGGCCTCATATTGCTCGAAGAGACAATATAGCAGTGCCAACAAGAGTCGTTCTGGTTGCTGGCTGCCTTTCTACAGCAGACACATTTCTTGAACTAGGCAGGAATGGGTGTTCCTCCCAAGAAAGGAGGTGAGGGAAGCCAGGAGCCAGCTGCCCTAGAAGACCAAGGAGAGGATGTAGGAAGCCAGTATTTTCTCCAGGAGACACAACGGTAAGGGAAGGGGATCAGGCATTAATATCTTTCCTCCCGTTGGAATGAATGAAGACGTACCAACCCTTTATTTGGGAGCTAATGTGTGTTACATAGCCTGTGTATTTTATGCCGAGCCATAGGTACATTAGGCTTCCAAGATCTTTCCCACTGATTTGTATCGGCAACTCATTGGAATAAAAAGGGATTATCATACAGAGTTGTTACAAATGCTGTAAGAAGTGTTCTTCTGCCCTGTCCCCTGCCCCAGCCAGGTTTCTCCTCTGGAGCCACAGGGATTGAGATATGAAGGGGGAAAAGAAAAGCAACTTGCTGCACTCTGTTGGCTGGCTAAAGAGGAGCTTCTCCTGTCAGCAAAATGTTTAATTCCTTCAATGAAATGTTAAACCTAATACATATTTCAGTGGCTCTAATGTTGAACCAATACTAAAGCAGCATAGGAAACAATTAAATTAAAGTGTCCCGAGTGCCCGTCCAATGTTGAGAGTTTAATGGTTACAGTGGTGTGGTCTGAGGTCAAAACCACTGCAGGCTGTTAAGCGGGCAGCAGATGAACTCAGGTGGGGCTGGTCTAATGAGACCGTGGCCCTTCTCTGGTTTTAGAAGGAAACCATACTGGTGAATTCGGACCCTGGAATGCAAGCCTGAACCATCCTGAAACTGGGAGGTGTTCCATTTAAGGTTTTGGTTTCTGCCTATCTTTAAACAGAACACAATCACACGTTTCCCTGACAGCACATAAGTCACTCAGTTAAACAAACTGAAGGTAGCTTTTTGTTAAACAGAAATGCTTATGGCCATGGCCTTGCAGCGAGGAGCAGAACCCAGGGATCTAGATTCTCATTCTTTTGATCTAACCAAAAGGCAACATTGCATATCTTCCTGAATCTAAAGATGGGATGAAATTTCCTTTCTATGCTGTTTTCATTTATGTACCAATTTTCCTATTACAATTACCTTACTGCCAAACAATCATATGAAGAATATTTTAAAATTAGTCAAACATAATTGCACCCCTATATTTTGTTGTTGTTATTATTTATTTATACTGTGATGATGCCTGGGAACCCCAGTCTTGGCTAGTGTCCCACTGTGCGAAATGCAGTGCCAACATAGAACAGACAGATGGTCCCTGCCCCAAAGTGCTTACGGTGTAAGTGCATGACAAAAGACAGAAGGTGAATACAGACAAGGAAACAATAATGTTCTAGTGTATCTAGAATTAATATGTGGAGAAAGCAAAGGAAGAGTGATATTGAGTCCATGTATTTTACAAGGAAAAAAGGATGAATTACAAAGCATTTCTCATTTGCTTCCACCCGCTCCCAGACCATTGTTGACACCAGCAATTACTCCACTAAGGCACACACTTATACCTTTCTTTCTCTTGAGGCAGACATACTCTTTCCCAGCCATGCCATGCCATGCACCGCTCTGTGTATTTTTTCATTGCAGTAACACATCACTTTTAGGAAGAAGAGTCTAGGAAAGGGTCACTCCAAACACTGGAACCAAAGAAAGAGTTAGAGATGTACAATGATATTCAAGACCTTGCACACTCTCCTTTTTCTCAGACTCTAGAGAAAAGAGGGACCTTTTATTATGGATCTTGGGGGGTGTTCATGTTCCTTTCAAGAGGTAGAACACTGATCCTTTCTTCTCTAGAGGTTCTGCCGCCTCCCCTCAAAAATCAGACAGGAGGCAGGCAGCAGCAGCATTCATCATAAACTTTATCTCCCATTAGTGTGTCAATAAAACAATCTTTTTTTATGCCACCCTTTGATGTACTGGACATGTGTCAGAAAGACATAGGCCATCCATATCTTATCTTACATTAAGAAGAGTCCTCCAGAAATGTACCTTCATTACTGCGACAGTCATGTCAAAAAGAATCGACTTATTGTCAACGCATCTAGCCTAACAATGTTAATGGACCCTTCAGACTTCTTCTCTTCCTCATTTGTTTCCTACATGCCTATCAAAGAGACAATGCTAGATAGTTACCAAGCTCTGGGGAGTGGTGTGTGTATGTGCTAAGAGAATCTATGACAGCTCTCTGGGCTGTTTATAATGAAGTGAGATGGGCATGTGGGAGGAGGGAGTGGGGGAGTCTTTTCTTCAACACTACAAGAGCTCCAATGTGGAACTTTAGCCTTCTCTGCTGTTATATTTCCTATTCTTCCCTCACTACTACTAGGCATCAGTTCATGATGAATTTTTGGTGCATCAGCATTATTATGTGTTACTCCATTGCTCAGCAATATATGAAAATAATTATTCATGCATTTTACCCAGGCCCATCCACTTACATGTCTGATGATGCAGCCTGGGATGTGTGTGGCTCAAGTCATCCCTTGAAGAAGCTGACAGAAGGTAAATGCTTGACATTGGGCAGAAGTGCTTTCTACATTGTACCTGTGCCAAGTCAGTCTGCAAAACCTCTTTTGACGAAGGCCGTGCCTTTCTATTATGAATGAACTTGCTCTGTGCCAAACTGGGAGCGGATGTCTGGTGCTAATCAACGGGAAAAAGATGCCCTCTTCTTAAAACTAGTGAAAACAGTAAGAAGCAGTTCACCTCATGGAAGTTGCATGATTGTTTCGTTTAACAAAACAACACCATTATCATTTTCCTGGTACGGCACACAACCTTTAAAGTAATCCCCCTCATGGGTAGCTAAGCATCTGTATATCTGACCCTTCTTTCTCATTAAATCTTGTGTATAATGCATTCCTGACTCACGGATTTTGGATCATAATCTTAATCAAGACTGATAAACAAAACCGTTTTCTATAATATTAGATCAGTATGAGAAAGAAGTTCCTGTACATTTACTTACAGACCAAGGCTCTGTTTATAAAGATTTCCACTTGCTCGCATGCAGTACTTATGTAAGATGGGGCAACCAGAAACATTTGTCATTAATAAGAGTCTCTATGGGATTGACTCCATGTCTTCTAATCTGGTCACTCAGCCAGAGCTGGGTTTGAGTGTGTTGTTTTGCAGCTGATCTTGAGAACTCGGTTGGTGACACTTACACTTTTTTCTTTGAAATATGCAAAGTGTGTTTTTCAGAAGAAATCACTGCACAGTTGCTTTTATTTTAAATGGGTTACAAGCACTTGGCAAATCTGGGCATCCCTCCACCTTGACAATGTCCTGCTACCTCTAGATTTTCTTCATTCACATGTCAGTTGGCAAGGTCAGAACAGAACGATCAAACTGCTTAAATAACTTTAGGGTCTGACTCTGGAGGGTCCCTTCCCCCACCCTTATGTGCAAAAACCATCGAAATTATCAACAGACTTCGGGGGAAAGTGTATTAAGGTGCCAACAATAAGTGAATACCATAATTCTTCTATTCATTAAGCCCCCAGTTCTTCCACACATAATTAATCTCTGCTGTGTTTTGCTCCTCAATGGTGTGCTACTAAAAGAAAAAAGAAGGAGGATATTTAGCCAAAAAGGGGTGTTTCTGATTCCAGAAATCAACTTACACCTCCTCACAAAGGAAAAGAGGATGTGCTTTGCCAAAAACCAGATACCTAGGCCTGTGCTGTGGCTGGCATTTGGTTGTTGTTTTTTTTTTAAAGCCTGCAGTTGGAAGATATGACACTTACATTGTTCTTTAAAAGTTCCCTTTTCTATCACTTTTTGGCCCATAATAAAATATTTCTTTCCCTGATGCTTTCCGTTGGTACTTATATGGGCCTCATTACCGTAGTGTCTAAACACATGTAAGCAGGGCTGGCTCTGGACCAAATGGCACCCCGGACTGAGCAGCATCTTTAACACCTCCCTCCTCAATTGGTTACATTTTTTAACACCTGACTTTTTATCAGATTTGTAGCCCATTTTGTGATTTTGAGGCATGATTTGCATACGTGATTTATCCTGGTCCTGTACAAAGGTCAAGAACATCCTAGGAGATTGGAGAAAAATAGCTCCACATATGGAATACCGGAAATGTTTTGCTCCAGACATTCTAATTTCCCTTTTGTCACAAACAACAAAACAGCTCCCTCTGCTCAGTGCCCCCCAAAACCCACAGCCCAGCCAGGCATCTTGCTTGCTTGCCCCTAAATCTGGCCCTGCCTGTAAGATTTTCATTGATTAGTGATGAACCTGAACTAAACATAGCACTGTGATGGGCAATGGATAGCTCCGGACCCAAATTTTTACTTGGGCTCACTGATTGTGAAATTGGCTATTGCATTTGGCTCAAGCCCTTTGGGCTGAATCTGTCTGAAACAGACACATTCAGGCCAAACAGCTTTAAATGCAGTGATGGTAAAAGAAAGAGCTAAATTATATCTACCCAGGGATAGCCTTTCTGTAGCAAGAATACCTAGGCGTTTCTTTCCCCGCCCAGTGGCAGTGTTCTGGAAGTGGCTGTATAGAGTCCTTGAACTCCCGGTCTATTCTAGTAGGGCTGCAGAGACCAGCGCTGGGACACAGAATCACCATGGCCCTGGCTCCATTCCAGGGTAGCCCTCGAAGGGGCTCGCACGTGTGGTGATGCTCAAACAGCAGCAACAAGCTCGTGCCCTCTGGGCTTCAAAAAGGAAAGTTTTGGAAACCAGCGATGGTCCAAAAAGACCAATGTCAAAGGGACAAGGATGAGACATGTCAGCTCTCCTGTCCTGTTGTTTACACTGTGCAACCCTGCTGAAGTAACCCTAGAAGACAGACTTCATGGGGACATAAGGAAGCAGGATCCGATTAAAGAGTAGATATGGGGCCTGATCCAAAGCCCACTGAAATCAGTGGAAATGTGTGAACTGGGCTTTGGATCAGGGCTATAAAGCAGAGGGGATAGCAAGAGGGAAAATCTGGAAAGGGTGTCTGCTTAGTATCAGATGCAGAGACAGGAGAAAAGAGAAACAGGACGGAGAGGGAAAAAAACACTTTGAAGAGTGTGAAGAAGCCTAAATCTCAGTAGCGCTACCCAGGGAAAGAAATGATGGAAGGCGGACCCTTGCATGAGGGAGTAGGGATGAGGGCTGCCTGTGACAAAGAAGAAGAGAAGGACTGTTGGCTTTTGTGTGGTTCCTGTGGCCGTGTGACCAGTAGCAATGCCGTGGAAAGGCCTCTCTCCCATGATGGGCTGGATGAAGCTGGGACGAAATAGGACCCAAAGCATTATGCAAAAAGCACGGAAGACAGTGCTGACGTTCTCGCCTGCTGTGCTACTTATTGGATAAGAGAAATAAGTCGTCGTCTGTTAAAACTTCTGTGTTCAGATCCTGAGGTACTTCCTGGGCTTTTCCTCAGACCTCAGGCAATGATCCCTCAGGCCAGCAACAGGGTTTCAGTGTGCAGCCGTCAGCTATAAAGACAGGAGCTAAAGACGTAACTCCATTAGCTGTAACAGACTTTTATCTTCCTGTGTGTACCAGCCACTCCAAGGACATGGCTTCCAGGTCATTGGGAAAACCTCCCATTGATTTCATCGGGAGTGAGTCTAACTGAAGGCCATGCGTACAGCAGAAGACATTCTGGCCATTGTATTGGGACATATACTGCATATTCCTCAGGAGTGATGAGACTACATTTAATTTACAAAAGCGCTCAAGGCTGAGGGCCTGATTCTCTATCGTCGCGTACCCTGACTCACACGAGAGTCAAGTGAGTGTGGAATGCCACCATTCTGATCGGTAGCGATTGACTGACTTGAATCATGAGTTCTTGAGGCTGGGGCTGCCGGTTTGTTTTGAGTTTGTACAGCTCCTAGCACTGATCCACAGCCAGTCTTCCGAGGTGCTACTGCAATATAATGATAATTTGTGCTCCTTTTGCACTGGCGGAAATGACTATACAGGAGCAGGCCAACAGTGAATATGGCCCGCAATATCATTTATAAGGCAAGCACAGGTAACGAGTAATTATTATTGATATCTAGATAATTAAGATTGTGCCTAGCAGCATTAATTAATGCATTTTTGAATGCTCCATTCCCAAGTAGCAGGCGAGTGTTATTCCATTAATACTTTGCAGCTACAGTGGAGCGAAACCTTCAGAAAACTACTTGTCAGAGAGAAGTGACGTTGACAGCTCCTGCTCTATCAAAAACCACTCGCCAGAGAAAAGGTTGGGGACTTCAAATGAGCTCCATGAAAAATGACTGTTCCTTGAATATGTTCTTGCTACCACCACTCAGGCATGGCACCCAGCCCTGAGTCCTCTCACCCTATCTCCCCCCACAGTCCCATGCTTTTCCCGAAGGTTTCAGGCTTTGAGACGTGGGAGAATTTGTGCAGGCTGATTGACTAGGAGAGTTCAGATTGCATGATACCTGGGGTTAGGTTCGCTCTTTGGGATGCTGAGGTTTCTTTGACCATATGGCTGCTCCCACTCTGACACCATGCCAGGGCAGCATCACAGTGAGAGGCTCTTGAAACAGCATCCATGTAGGATGGGGCATATCTTTTTTCAAGAGACAAGCCGCTGTTCCACGTGGAGTCTTGGAGATAGACAGGAGAGCTTTTGTGAGTGGACTGACCCTGATTCTGCTCTGGTCCTGGGCAGTAGCTGGGTTTCTTTCTTCCATGAAGTCAGCCAGGTTGCAAAACCTCATTTCTAAAAGAGAGAGAGAGGGAGACTCTGAAGACTATGTCCGAGTGGGTGGGATGGTAGTGTGTTCGCAGCGTGGGACCGAGGGAGATCTTAATGTGCTGGCAAGTCACTTCTATTGAAACAAAGTAATTCTGGTATCTGTTCTGGTAATCTGGGGTCACTCCTTGAAAGCCAGGGGAGTTAATGGGATTAGCAACAGTGAAAGTGAGAGCAGAATTTGACCCTTAACCTATTCAGAACAGGATAAAGGGGGAAAGATCTTCCCTTTGTAACATGTTCCCTTTATAAACTGATGCAAATATCCCACCGTGTATTTTACTTCATTCAAGCCATTTCTGTCATGGGACTGTGCTTCCAGATGTATCCTTTTGTATCACAAATACACTTAAAACTAAATCCATAAGGCATAAGGACTCTTACACTGTATTTCCTCTTCTAGCGTTTTTTCAGAAAAAGATCTGAAAAATAACAAGGAGTGCGAATCACACAAAAATCATTTCTAAGATTAATTTCCTTCAGGGACAATATCTATCTAAAATACAGTGTAAGAGAAACAACACACTGCAAGTGGAAGTGGATTTAATTTTCAATGTTTTTTTTCCTTCTAAATGTCCATTCCCAAAACAGCTATTAAAGAAAGAAAGAAAGCGCAAGAGGAAAAAAAACCCTACTTACTACTAGCAGTTGTGTCCACGGAAGTCCCATCTCTAATCTCTCACGGGAGGCACTAAGAAGTAGCTTTTTGTGATGTTTAGAGATTTATAGAGTTGGAGGCAGTGAAAGCATTTATTGCTAATGGGTAGCATCATTTGCATCAATTGTCTGTACTTTGAGAAGTTATATGGTGGAATCGCATTGAACTACGTGATGCCAACTTGCATTGCATTCCAGCAGAACATAATGCTTCTGTAAGACTCAAAAGTTACAGTTTAAAATGGAATGTTTCAGTTCTTAGAACCCATATTGCCTATTTCAGTTAATTATCTTTTTCTAAGGCGTATGTGCCTCTAGATTCTGATCCAGGCAGATAAGTAAAGGGAAGTAGATTTTCAAATATTTATTTGATTAATCTCTAAATATTACCTCACCAGGCTTCCAGTGCTTAGTTTAACAGTTTAAATCATAATCACGTATTGTTTTTAACCCTTTAGCTCACATTCCCTGTGGTGTCTGACTTGGGATCATAGATAAAGTAAAATGGGTAAATGGTTCATACTGACATATTATGAGGCCCTGTCTTTTGCGGATGAGCAGACATAAAATTCCACACTAACCCATCGAAGCCATGAGCTTGCTTGGGAATTTGACTCCCAGCATTAACAAATATAGAATTGTTTTTCCTGCTAATACCGCATTATCTGCATCAAATAAGGCCTGATCCAAAGCCCACGGACATCTGTGGAAAGCACGTCATTGATTTCTATATTCTTTGAATCACTTATTGGTTAGGTTCACCTTTACGCCCTATTTTCCACTTACTTTATTTCCAGTGATAGTCAGTTACTCGATTCAGGGGCATGGAACCCAACGAACAACATGGTGGCTAATCACCAAAATCCTCAAGTTTACAATACTTCCTTGCCAGGAACTTTAGGACTTCACATCTGATCGTTTATTAGTTGCCTACCGGAGAGATTCACTGAAGCCCATAGAACATCCAGTGCGTTGAGCATTAGTTAATTCAGGTAATAATATTCTGTACTGAAAGACAAACCTGATTCACCCATGGCTGCAGCGAATTCAAAGGTGCTTCTTTAGTTCTACTTGGGAATAACAGAGAGAAGAATCAGGTGCAATGAATCTCCTTTATCTGATGTTGGCGATCATGGTTAAACTTGCTGATAGGGATGGATACAGGGCTAATAAATCATCTGTGTTTGACTGAGGAAATGAGGGCTTGCAGTGGGGAGGCGCTGCACAGTATATTTAATTACAAAAGTATCTATGTGATAAAAGGAAGCACCCTAATGGTGTTACAGCCTGTGCTCATTTCCCTGTGAAAGGCCAGAGAGGTATGGATGGCCGGCCTTTCTAATTCTGTTAAGTGTCAAAATCAATGCCTGATGGGTTCTTTTAGAGCCAGCCAATAGGAAAGTGCATGCTAACATCCCCATTTAAAATGAGAGGAAGAGAGTGGAGGAAGGGCTTCCCAGAATGAGGGAGTGAGACATCTCTTGAAATTTAATTTGCTTAATACAGTTTTAAAAGCGTTATTTAAAAAATAATGAAATAACAGGGCCATTTCCACCCTTTGAAATCAACACGGAGCCTTGTTTATGGCTTTCCCCTTGTAAGCGACACAAGTAAGCAAAGGGCCCCTGCAACCCTGGAAAGCTCCCAAACAAATTACGCATCTTTATTGAAAGCAAATGAAGAAAGAAGAGGCTCCGTCAAGGAGCAGAGCTGCACAATTGGATTGAGAACGACGTACGTGTACAGTAGGGGGATCGGAGGAGCCCACTGTAGCAAATGCAGGCAGAATGCAAGAACATCACAGGGTGGGGAAGAGAGCCAGAGTCATCTGGTGCAACGTGATCAGCCACCCAGAACCTGGGGATTTAGTCAACGGTGAGGCCCCTGGCGGTTAGTAGCTCCTTTTTGCGGCTGGGGAGTTGGTGCTGGTCCAGGTGACTGGCAGTGCTCAGTAGAGGCAGTGTCTTTCCTCTGGCCCCAAGAGCAAATTAAGGAGCAATGTCTGTCTGTGTGGTTCATTAGCCACTGAGTGGTTTGTCCAAAATACACTTGGCTCTTTAACTAAAGGGAAAGCCTGTAGAGTCAAGCCTCAGAGTCCATACGCCTTTCAAATGACTTAGTCCAGCCCAGGTCTTTTATCCACTCGCTGTCACTGAAAAGACTTTCCGGGTTCAGATTCCTTTTCACCCTTCTCAGCAGGAAGCAGAGTTCAGCATGTGGAGTACATGTTCAAGACTGGACTCGGGGGGAAATCTGGCCCCGGTTATGAGTGCTGAGCCCTGGAAACACAGGTGCTGAGCTCTTTTTGAAAAAAACAGCTGTAAGTCCCTGCTGAGCCAGGCCTGGATGTGAACAGAGCTCTGAACTTCGAGGGTATTTGGATCTGGCCGATCGTGGCCCCCTGGGTCTAATCCTGAAACCTGCTGTACTTCAAACTCCCACTGGAATCAAAGGGAGTTTGGGACACACAGAGAATATTAGACCAGGCTCTTGGCTGGAGGAGAGAGAAGTCAAAGAGGTCTGGGGGCAGAGTGGAGGAAGGGTCCTTTATCTACCTCCAAAGAAGCATTTGGAGTCAAACTAAAACCAGACTGTGCCACCTTTCTACCAATGTGCACACAAGTGAATGCCTTTTTTGGTCTGCCTTGTCCAGCCTGCAGTAGGTGTTCTCCATCCTTGGCCACACACGCTCACTGATAATATACATGTGCTAAACAGGATTAACTCTCCATAGTTTGTGTCAGCTGCTTCTTCCCCTTTCCCTGCCCCCTTCTCGCCCCTCCACACCCGCCCCCATCAGCCACCAGCACCTTCTGGAGTCCAGCCCAGGCCTGGTGCGGCATTTAGCTTCCTGACGGCAGGGCAGCTGGTAATGTGAGCGGGATTGAAAAGAAGGCTGTCAGGCTCATTGTTGAGGAGGAATAGGCGGTGGCAGATTTCCCTTTGAGAGGAGGGGATAAGCCAGGCCAGGAGGAAGCTGAGTCAAAATAGAAAATGAGAATGAGCCCAGTGGCCTCCCCGTGAAACTGAAGCAGCCCAGACTGAGAACCCGGGGATCTGCGGCAGATTCTACACATTGCTCATCTCCTGCTGTGTGGCCCACTCCTTCCAGGTGGTTTTCGGGGCTGCTCAGGCACACCTCTTCTGAGGAGAAAAATATGCTCAGCGAATAGCCAAAAGAGAAACCAGCTCCACTACCCCCCTTTGCACTTCAGGCAGTCGAATCCCATTGGGGTTGGGGAAAACTGTGTGCTGTCCGTTCTGCAGGGCTCTCCTCCATTGATCTGGGAAGGCAGGATCAGGTAGTTTTGCACTATTGCCTTTTCCCCACACTCTTCGCAGCACCCTTAGGAGTGCATCCTGCTGGTCAAGGGGAAGGAGAGGAACGGGGAAGACTAGGGTGGAAAACAGATGGCCCCACATTGGGTGGCAGGGTGCACATCAGGGAAGTCTTTCTTGTGGAAAAATGTGAATTAAATGAGGAAAAATTTCCTCAGAATATTTGCCAGTTTGCAACAAAGGGAAAAAAATCATATAGATCTGGAAAAAAAAACAAGTCTTCTGTTGCAATTGAAAGTGAATGGAGTTGATACAAAATTTGATGGGGAGGAAGAGAAGAAGGTTAAAAATCCACCATCCCATCCCCCTCCTATTTTTAGTTGCCTTAGAAAAAAAAATCCTGTCAAATTGATCAGAGTAGGAATTTTTCAATTTGAGTTGCTGTGTGGAAAAATCGGGAAACGTTGAGCAACACAAAAATTTCCATGCACGTCTCAACTGATGTGTTGGCCAACCACATTTTTGACAAAAAGTTCCAGACAGTCACAGCAAGTTTCATCTCCCCATCTATCGTACAGAACCTGCAGCCCCAGGGCATGCTCTTCCATACAACCCCAAACGTGATGTGACTCTCTTTCACAAGGGGTGTGGTTAGAAACCAAAATGTAGAGGGTCAGGCCAAGTGCTTGGAGCAATGGCAGTCATGGCTAGTGCATGTGGTGGTAGCTGGGCTGGGAATCAGAACCAGAGGTACAAGCCAGAGCCAGAAGTCAAAGGTGAAATGAATACTTTATGGGTTTTGTTCTCCCTAACTACTTTGTGTGTGCTATTGACACAATAGGAACCAGCACTGCCAAGGAGGTTCCTCATCTCTGAAAATGACTCCTGTCGCCATCTGATCCCCAGCGATCTGTGGGAGTCAAGAGAGAGCTCTGCAGTCTATTGCACATGGGAGTACACTGTCTCCGACAACTGAATAACACGGGGACTTTCTACCAGGAGAACCTCACAAAGTTTTCCTTGCCATTAGTGTTGGGAGGGCTGAACTGTCCCCTTGCTGGAAGGGGACACGTGTTTGTTCTATAAGTATACAAAGGTCTTTGCTCCCAGGGTCAGTCTAGATGAAGAAACCCCACATAGGGGGGTAATATGACCCCCAGATAGTCTCTTGATAACCACAAATAGTTAGAGATTGATTTAAATCTGAGATAGCACTCAAACTGTCATCCCCTTTGTATGCTGTAACTTCTTAGGAGGCAGGAAAGAAATACTGGGTTAGCTGGTGACACAAGTTTTTACACTCTAGGGGTGCGTCTACATTTACAAATTAAGTTTACTTAAATCGACTTAATTTAATCTGCGTCTACACTACATTTTCTTTAAATCGACTTAAGCAACATCTTAAGTTAACTTAAGGAAAATTAAAGTTGACTTTATAAAACCTAGTATAAAGTCGACTTTACTGGCTAAGTCAACTTTATTAAGTCGACTTAGCCAGTGTAGACGCAGATTAGCCCTAAATCGACTTTAAATTGACTTAAAGGGCTCCAGGGCTCCCCCACTGCCCCCCCTGCCAGGGTGGCTGGCACAGGCAGAGCCTGGCGTGCCCCCCACAGGGCAGGACAGAGCCCTGCCCACCCTGCTCCTATGCCCTGCCAGTGTTTCTGTCCTGCTCAGCCCCCATTGTACCCCGGTACAATGGGGCAAATGCTGAGGCCCCTGGCACTTGGCAAGGGGTGCCCCCCCCCCGCCACTGTGGACCAGTCCCAGGTTCACCTAGTCCCTAGAAGTCGACTTAGGCATCCAGTGTGGACGCTCTAAGTCGATTTGGCAGGGTTCACTTTTAAGTCGACTTAATTTTTGAGTGTAGACATGCTAAGTCGACTTATTTGGCCAAGTGTAGATATAGCCCATGTGTTCTGACTATCCTGCCATCTGTATGGCAATCCAACAAAGACAACACACTGAATTCGACAATGAAATTACTTTCACAGGAAACTATTGCAGAGTCTTTCCATAGTTTGAAGAAATCTTTTTCTTTTCTTCCTGTTGTTTAATAACCTCCACGAAACTTAAAGCCAAAATCATGTCTATCCTTCACAACACAGAGGTCTTTCCCCATACAGCAGCTGTGGAAGGGTTGGCTGCTGAAATTCTTGTTTTGTTTGAGAAGGAGCATTTGTGCTCTACGGGAAACCCTATACTTTCAAAGAATACACAGACTTACAAGCAAGCCTAGTATAAAAAGGTGCAATGTAAGGGTTGCAAATGAGATCATCCCTTTACTAATGTAAAAACAATGCACCCAATCCTCAATGGTGTAAACAGCAACAGAAGTCGATGGAGCTGCACTGATTTGCTGGCCCAATTTTTTGATTTTTCAATGAACGAGGTTAACCTGGAGAAGTGTCTTTCTCTGTCCAGGTTCATTGGATGACAAGTGAGGGAGAAAGAAGAATGAAGCAACCAAGGGTGGATCAAGAATGATGTCAAATAAACTGAAAACCTTCATAGTCTGCTCTGAATTTTCCTGGTTGATCTATAGGAACAAAGCAAACTTCTCTGCCTGTCTCTCTCTGCTTGTGGTGAATGTGGGATGTCGCTGATATAGTAAACAGCAAATAGCACAGTGGAGCATTGATTGCACAGAGTCATCTGCAGTCTTAGTGCAGTAACAGATGGGTTCCCCCTCTCCTTGTAGCTCATTTACAATTCGCTGTTCAGATTGCACAAAAGCAGTGCATGCTGTGAATGAATGCATGAAAAAGTAGGATGAGGAACATGGACTATTTTTCTTTTTCTTTTTAAAATGAAAGCTCAGCCATGTGGTATAGAGCACATAATGTGTGGGCTGCGGATCTCCATGCCAGACTGGTAATCAGCAACTCCCAGATCTAACTCTGATTTCCTCCTACAGCCTTGGGAAAATCGCAGCAGCTCCACCTCACATTTCCAGGGGATGATAATAATTATTTACTGGTGTGACAGTTTAACTAGACACTGGGCCAAAGCCTGATCTTCTAAATCATAAGGGTCACCCCACTGAGGGTGGGACTGTTCGTGTGAGGAAAACATGCAGAATTAGGCAGAATATTTGTGGAACTCCTTAAACATAAGTGCTACGGATTCTTATTATGAGTCATACGCCATATTATTATTTAGAGTCGTACACGATACATCAAGCAGTAGTGGATAGCAAGGGTCTCAGAAATCTGCTGGTGCATTGTGGAAAATTGGGCAGAATTATCTCTTTAGATAGAACTTCCTTTTCTATTTATGATACATTTTATGTTTTTCTCTTTCCTTCTTTATTGCTCTTATTCCTTGACAGTCTATAACTTTCATGAAGATGCATTCTTTGCTTTTTAATTTAACAAGCCATCTCCCTTAGCTAGAGGAAATTAAAATGAATATTATTAAAATATATAAATTGATCCTCTGTTTGTAGCATAGGAGGAACACTACGTGATGTCGACTGGGGAGGTCAGTCTACGATCCAGCTCCCATTTCACTTCCAAGAGAAATCCCAGCTTCATCACAGTCAACAGTAATTTTGCCATTGACTTCACCAGAGCCAAGATTTTGCCCACTGACTCCAATAGCTGTTGGGTTGTGCCTAATTTGGACAGCATCTTCACTTCACAAAACAGGAGTCTTCCAAATGAACTTTTAAGAAATAAAGATGCAATTTATGTACAAAAGTCACAGCTAATATGAATCATCTTAAAATGACATAACATGATGGTCCCTGAATTTTTTTGTTTTAAGTACAAAGTCATTTTGGCCAGGCTTCTGTTTGCTTTCATTTTGGCAAATAATTTTTCCAGGAACTAGAAGCAGAGTGGGTAGTAAGCAAACTCAGTTGTTTCTCTCATTGTCCAGTTGATCAATGTTTGAGATTATGACTAATGGTGTGTGAATTATTTCCTTTCAAACTTAAAACACAATTCCAGCCTATTTATATTTTGGTGTGAAACAAGACATTGTTCTTGCTTTGCTCCCCCAAAAGGTGAAGAGTTCTTTTGGCTGTGGGGTGGGCTTATTTATTTATTTTACTTTCCAAATAGAACAAGAACAAAATTGTGGGGAATTGCGATGTTTGCACAGGCTGAACATTGAGGCCTTGGATCAAATATTGTCTCTGTGGTTTGTAGCACCATTTCCCCCATGTGAAGGAGGAAATGATACAGAGCCTGAGCAAAGAGAAGTAGAAAATATAAACCGATGAAAAGGAAAAAGGGCTTCTTAACTCCGTTGTGGATTACTTTTGCTCACTCTTTTGAATCCCATCTACTGAAATCTTGATGTGGTCAGTTTTTTAAAGGTTTGGCATCTGTGTTCACATGAACAAATTAAAAGTGTGCATACTCACCCACATTATCTGAATCCTTTTGATCTGGAAATCCAGGCTTAACATTGCCATGGAGCCAGGTTTTCTTGCAGACTTTTCTGTGTCTTGCTGCCAGCTGAGCTGGGAGTACAGTAATAAGAGTTAGTCTCGTAATCTTATGGTACCTTCCTTCCCAGCTGGAAGCAGGATGTGCAGGGACATCATATAAGAAAGAGAAAGAGAAAAACAATAGTTCTACATTAACTGAATACTTTGGAATCTTGATTAAACTTTTGTTTCAAATTCAGTTGTAGAAGCAGGCTAAGGTCCAGGGTCTTCCCTATTTTTTAACCCCAAACCATTTCCTCATCCCTGTGCTAAACTCAACAAGTGGCCCATGCTGAGCCCTGCAGATGGCTTCACAATCAAACATGCAGCTGTACACATCACACACTCAAATATTTTAAGTAGCTGGTCTGTTAGGAGCCAATCTGATTTACATTGTTTGGGTGGGGAAATGTGGGAGTGCGCAATGTGCCAAGGAAGGAGACTCCTCCAGAGATGTTTGACAGGAAGGAAGTGGCTCTGTCTGTACCTCACACAGACTGATGTATTGGAACCTCAAGGTAGTTTTAAGTTCCAGTGCAATTTTTGGAGCAGTTTTGGGCCTGTTCAGATTCAGTCTGAACTCATTTTCACATCCCCATTTCTGGAGCCTTCCTCCCTTCTCAGTTGGGCCTCTTTTGATCACTGGATTGAAATGAAGTGCTGAACCTGATTCTCACATCATCACCAGGGTTCATGTCATGGCTTGCCCAGCATAAGAAAGTGTATGCAATGCCAAGAACAGCGTTATCTTTATCACTGTGAATCTCCATTATATTCTTTCCTAATATGGTCTTCCTTATTAGTAAGAACCTGGTTCTACAAGCATCTGTCCACAGACTTCCCTTGTACGCCATTCAAGCCCATAAATCGCTGCAGAGTTAAGAAGCCTTCCCCCCCCCCACCTTTTCAGTGGGTTGTATTTAATCCCTCTCCTTGCTCTGGCTCTGTATCATTTCCTCCTTCGCATGGGGACAATATTTGACCCAAGCCCTTCTTTCTATAGAGCCTGTGACTGCGTACTCCAGGGACACTAGTGCTCAAATGGAACAATTTGTTACATTTAGTGACAAAAACCAATGTGGAATGGGTGAAGGTAGAAGTGTCCAGGATGTTCACAGTGAAACCAGGTAGAACATGGGGGCTTGTTTCAAAGAAAAAGCTCACCCCAGCGTTGCTGAAAGGGTTGGAAATGACGCGTGCTCAGTGTAAGGGTTTTGGGTAAAACTCATACTGGGCCTACAGTTCTAGCTGGTATGGATATGAAATGAGGCACAGCTGCCTGCATTGACTGAGATTTCAGTTGAGAGTTTTGGTTCATTCAAACTCAGAAACTTCTAAGCAAAAATTCTCTTCTGCAGACTAAATAAGCCTAGTTCCTTCAGTCTCTCCTCATACGTCATGTGCTCCAGCCCCCTAATCATTTCCGTTGCCCTCCACTGGACTCTTTCTAATTTGTCCACCTCCTTTCTGTAGTGGGGAGCCCAAAACTGGACCCAGTATTCCAGATGCGGCCTGACCAGTGTCGAATAGAGGGGAATTATCACATCCCTCGATCTGCTGGCAACACTCCTTCCATGGAAAAATATATCAGAGGGAAAAGACATGCCAATGTTCTCTGGCAGAGTTTCTCTGGCACTGTTCCCATGAATAAGTGCCAGGTAGGCTGAAAATTTCATTGGCCTCCACTGCCAAGGATGTGAAGGGTAGGAACATCCTTCCATGCGCAGACAAGAGCTATGTGGGTATCTCCTATGAGGACGCCTGCCGGCTCCGATGTGCTTCGCCTCACTCCAACTGTTCTACCAGGATTTGCTTTGCTACTTGCTGTCTCCCCTGCTGCTGTGAGCAGGGAGAAGCCAGGACCATTACCTTCTGCGTGGGTTTCCACACAGATATCCAGCCCCTAACTGCCCAGCTTACAGGCATCAGGCCTGGGACCTCGGCAATCTAACAGTGACCACGAGACACTGTCGGGACTGGGGTCACAAATGGTCGCAGGCTTTGGGTGGGGATAGGCCAAGAATTCTTCCACTGGATCCTAAATACGCACGGAGTGCAGACTGCTCCCTTATAAATTGCTCCCATACATCTAGACCTGCAGCTTTGTCCACATACCTTTAATGTAGGGCTGACAAAGTGCTGGTGGAAAGATGTTCCAGGCCTGTATTACACCAATTTTTAAATCTGTTTAAAGTAAGAGTCTTTCATCGCAAACTAATGGACATGCAGCAGGGTAATACAAACCAGCCAGCATGCTGTTTGCACTTGGGAAACTTTGGGAACAGGAGTGGGCGAGATCTGTGCTGGCAAGGAAAAAATCTTGACTCCTCACAGCCAACAGGACTGGCATCCGGAGATGATCATTGTCAGCCACACCACAGAAAGATTTCTTACTCCATTGTTGAGGTCCATTATTAAATTAGGTAATTTTCATTTTTTCCATCCTTCATCTTACCACTTAAAATGGTTTGTCCTATGCAATCAAATATGATCCTTGAGCCTCATTTTTAAAGAGCAAGAATAAAGGACTCTGGAATGGAAAATAAAAGGGGATCTGTAATATTTCACTTAAACGTGTCTGTCGAGTCCAAAAGAGAGGCCCACTGCAGTCATGCTGAGTAAATGAAATCCCAGACTTTCAAGGTTGGCCTTTCTGATTTTATTTTTTTCTAGCTGTTTTGTGGGTGACGAATTAGTGCCGTTGATAGAAGCGAGTCCCCAACTCCTCTATCTACTCACAGATGAGGCACATTCCAAGAAGTGATGCTACAAACTAGTCCAGAAATGGGCCTCATCTCAGAGAAGAGCAGAAAGGTCACCTCTCCCTGTTGAGAATAGGTTTCGGTTAGTGACAACTGTGATATGGATACCTGTCAACTAGGAACTCACCAAATTCACTTCATATCAGACAATAAACTGCCATCAGAGGGAAAAACAGTTGGACCTTAATAATCGGGGCTGGATTTGAAACAGCAAACTAGGGGAATAATTTTCTAAAGCTGTTATTACTCCCCAGAAGTATCAGGTTCTGAATGTGTTTCTATTGTCTTCCCTAGGCCATCTATATTACAGATACACATGGGTCTGGAGCAATTGTTTCATCATGGCTGTCCCTGAAATTGGTTACAACAGGATTCCAATTTATCAGAGGGACACCTGATATTTTTGGATACATCTAACTGGGTCCAGCAAATAGATCTCTTTTAGTTTTTTTAAATCCAAGTTGGAATCAAAATCCCAAGGAATTGTTTTAATTTGGAGATCTGAATTCATCACCCCATCCCTTGTCGTCCACTACCACTGAAAATTTGTGATGGGTCTCCAGCCGAGGTCACTTCCCAGATCTGGCAAAAGTGTTCTGTATATTGGGGAATACTAGGAATTGTGTCATATACTGGGGAAGGCTGGAAAGGTAGGTGCTTGCTGTTTATTCCACCCCCTCTCCATTCAACCCCCAATGAATTGTTCTTAATGAGAAAGAAAGCCTTTCACACAAATTTCTACAGACAAGACCTGTAGCTTTTACTGTACAACTCTTTTTGAGCAGCGCAGAACAAGTTACTCAGGTACATGAGAGCCAAATCACATCCTGTTTGAGGTATCATACATATCCAATTTGAGGTGCTGTCCATCTATGTGGGTAGAATTCTCACTCATGCACTTGGCGTGAAGGATTTTGAGACTGTGGCCTGCTGTTATCTGATTGCTTCACCTGACCGTGTTTAGACCATTCGATCTATTTGAGGCATGCTGCTGTCCTGAGGAGAGAGGAACGCACAAGCTACAGACTACTATTGGTGATAATTAACAGAGCTGTAAAAAAAAAATCTTTTCAGAATTCTGGGCTTGGCTTTCAAAAGAGTCACGAATGCCCAAGACACAATTTCAAGATAACTGGAGGCGCTTTTTGGGGGGAAAGGGAGAAGGGGAAGATGATATGAAATCCATGGTTTTGACTCGAAGCTATGGAAAATGAGACCATTTTTTTTGTTAAATTTCATTGGGTGAAGAGTTTGGCTCTAACCCAGCTCCTCAAAGCGCAGGAGTGAACCTTCATGAAGTGGTGGCAAAAACAGGGTTGCAAAGAGCTCTGAAACCCCAATCACCCCATCTCACGTGGTTCTGCTAAATAGCAATACAGGAAAAGTTGTTCCTCTGTTTCTGTCTCTTTATTTTTTCCCCTCCTTTATTTTGTGTTTTCTTCCATTGTTCCTGAGACTTTCAAGTGCCAATAAGGCAATTGTCTCTTCGTGAATGGGGCTCAATGAAACAGCAGAGACAAAGTGACACTGCAGGAAAATGTGACAAATATATGTACTCCTGTGTGAAATACCTCTGTTGCCTCAATGTATAACTCCTAAGAGGAAAAAATATCTATCAAGATATTGAATAAACAGGGTGTTACCTCTGTAGCTTCCCCTCTATTTTTAAAAACAAAAGGCTTAGATTTCCTCCTCCACTCTCTTAAAATAAAATGAACCCAATTTTAATTACATTGCTTAATCTACGTGCATTTGTATACATATTCTGAAAAAAAAAATATTTCCCTTTTTCTTTCAATCCAAAATTCAAAACAACCAAAGATTTCTTCAGGTTTTTCACAGGTCAAATGGTGAGAACAGATAACTGTTATTCTAAAAGATGTCTCTGAAATTAGCATCTCAGTGCTAGTTTCCACCGCAATTCTGAGAGCAAGAACGTGGCTGATATTAAAGCAGTGAGAAACAAGAGGTAGGGTGCATGGGACATACGGGGTTAAAAGGAAACGGATTTTTTTTTTATCAGCCTGGAGAATACAAGCTATGCCATCAGAACAATAGCAGTGGCTTGTACAGAATACATTAACTCTGGTGGTTCTCTTAATTAGCTACCTTAAGGAAGGCTACCTTTCTGGTTGATAATCTTCAGAGAAAATTGCTAACATGGGGTTTAAGGAGGTGACGTCTTTTGCCATCCCGAGTCTCATTTTTTAAAAGGTTTTTGGAACAGATTTGTAGACAAGCAAGGACAGGGTAAATACCACTGCCTGTATAACTGAGGAACAACACAGACACTTAGGGTTTTGTATTAATTCATGGAATCTGTTGTTTATGGCTGTCATGTCAACTAAACACTAAATTAATTGCATCTTCAGTGGAGAGCTCTGGGGCTGGGTGTCTGGGCTTAGTGAACAAAGGACTCATCTCGGAGCTCTGAAGGTGGAGGTGGAATCTGTAATTTGAGTAACATCTGGCGTGGCTAGTTTCAGGTCAGAATGGCAGACAGGCAGAGGTGATCCCTAGGGAGAGACGCCTAGAGAAAATGCTTTCTCCCTTTCCAGAGTTGGCTGGGACTGATGACAGATGGGTAATGGTGTCTTCCAGCTCCTTATTGATACTGTGAGGCAGATCTCTTTTGCCCTGTATTTGGGGGTAGGAAGAAGGAAGGAATTATTTTGCCTCACGGTCATTGTCTTCTCTCCTAGATGAGCTGTATTTCAAAGCTGCTAGCCAGAGGGACTTGGCTGCATGGTGGCTTTAAGATTCCATCAACCCAGGCAGAACCTGCCATCCGCTAGGGTGTTGGGGGAAACACTAAGCAAGTTCACTTCATACCCAGCACAAGTGCTTAGAACCTATTGCCATAAACGGCAGTCCAGCGGAGTGGAGTCAGTCAGACACCAAGACGTGATGGAAGGTGAGCATCCAAGTAAAGCTGAATTCAAGGTAAGCAGCTACCTTTGAATCCTGGATCTATATCTACATTTCTCAGCTTGAGCGTACACCTCCATACCTAGTAAGCTCTAGGGGTATGTCTACATAGTTAAGTCAACTTTGTTAAGTCGACCTAAGGAGTCGACTCAAGGCTTAAGCCGACCTAATGAGCAGTAGTTATTAAGCTGACTTAAACTTTCATTAAGTCAACTTAAGGAATTTCTTAAGTTGACTTAATGAAAGTCCAGTGTGGACATGGTTTAATTTAGGTCGACTTAAGGGTCCTTAAGTCGACCTAAATTGCTAGTGTAGACATACTCTAGGGTGCTTATCTGAACCCAGCCGCACCTCACTGCATTTCAGTTTCTCCCATCACCGTTCATGACGCATGATGCCGCAGCTTGTGAGAATGGCATTACATCCCCGCATTGAAAGAAATGTTGCTGGCTGGAAAGCAGGGGAGAAATGTGTAAAAAGATTTGTTTCCACTTTGCATTTGCATTAAATATTTGCTGACCTGCTCTATGAAGCAATGGGCTGACCTGTTCCCCTGCAGGGGAGGGCACTTTCATCTCAAGCCATCACATGCTGCAAAGGAGACTGCTGGTTTAATGCCGTTCGAAGGGTGCAACTGACTGGTCATTTGTGGTCTATGGGCTATTGTGGGCAGGTGGACCCAGGGCTGAGTGTTACTCCCTGTTTATCACAGATTGTACTAAGCCAGACACAATTTGGCATCCCTGGCTGGAGCTGCTTGGGTTGGGGCTGGGGGTGGCACTTGGACAGAACCAGCATGGATGATTAATTACCTCTCATGTCAGCAGTGGTCCTCTGAGGTCAGAAATGAGGCCCCAGGGCAGCTAAGATAGGGAGATGTCTTTTGCCTGTCTGACTTGTGTTGTAAAGGAAATTGGTATGAGCAGCCTCTCGCAATTTGGCTATGACAGGTAGAAAAAGTAGCTTTGGGGAGACGTGAATTTTGCCTGAAAGAAGCTCGTTTCCTGGTACAGGATTTAAAAGTTAAAGGCCATTTTCAAACTTGGGTGCCAAAAATTAGGCACTTTTGTCTATTTTTAGGCTCCAATCCTGCAATCACGTCAGGATGGGAGGAGCCCCCTTCACCTTCATCGGACTCACTGTGGTTACAAGGGTCCACCCATGTGTATCCAAGCACTTTTCTGGAACAGAAATAAGTAGCTTGATTTTTTTGAGAGGCAAAGTGCACATGCAGATTTATTATTCACAGTAGGGTCTGCATAGATTGCGACCGCAATCAGAGCCCCTCTGTGTTAGGCACTGTACACAGACACCCCTAGAAAATGAAATCTGAATCAACAAGACCAAAGGACGACAGAGTATCTTTCCCAAGGTCATGCTGCAGATCAGTGGCAGAGGTGTGGCTAGAACCTGGATTTTTTGAGTCCTAATCCAGCACTGCCTCTCTTTGAATTTGGATAGATTAGTTGCCTACCTTTCCGCACCCAAGCTTACAAATTTGAAAAACATGTCCTTAGTGTAGAGTTTGCTACATGTCTAAACATTCTGGAACCAGCTCAAAGATAGAACTTCAGAAAGCATTTCTGTGGTGCTTTAAAATGGTCTCGTAATATTAAATTACTTGTTTTTTTTGTCCAAAACCTTGGCTCTCAGCTCTTCAAAAAAAGTAAATAAATAAAAAATCCCATTTGTAATGAGTTCTTCATCCAAGCGGGAGAAATACACTGTACTGGTGACCAGTTCTGTAAAGAAACACAAACGGTCTTTCTCTGAATAGGGTGCGAGTTTGAAAGGAAACATACAATTGCTGGAGAAATGGAATCAGTTTTTTTTGTTTTGTTTTGTTTTTTAAAGGCCTTTCAGAGGAAGAGCTGTGACTGCAGATCTCCAGAACTGGTTAACCTGTTGGGGATATTTAACAGATGAATTCTGACCCACGCTCTCCACTTTAGTATTCCCTATGACAGAAGGAGACAGCATCTACTATGTGTGTTCCTCCACAGACTCTGAAAGCCAGTCTTCCAGCGTCAGGGGAAAGCTGGGGAGAAAAATTAGGCAGATTTCTAAGAGGAGATTAATTTTACCAACTGCTCTTCTTCCTCCCCAAGCAAAGGTCTGAGTGGGAAAACCAATCTGGATTCTATGTGTCAATCACATATTCTGAGATTAATCTACAGTTTCTTGGAATTTTCCTTGTTTGGGAAGAAGTCTCAGACAATGTAACAGGTGCTCCCATTTAGCTATCAATCACTGCAAAACTGAATTCAAGGGGAGAGGAATGCTGTTACTTTTTAAACAGTGGGGTGCTGCTCCTTGCAGCAGTATCCCAACAGAGAAAAGTAAACCTCAGTGTTAGAGAGAAATTCCTTATTCTTTGCTATGAAAAATGGCAGGGTACGTTGAAGTAAAAAGGTTTCAGAGGCTGTGCATTCATAGCACACAAGTCTGCAAGCTGAGTGATTTGAATCACTTGAGAAATGCAATTATCATCCCTAACTGCTCAGCCTGAAGCCATTTGTTGCACTTAGAAAGTGGAATTTACACTCGCAAAACTGAGGCCAACAAGCTGGTGCGTATTTACTGATGGGTCCTGATGGGCAGGACCGTGACATCACCGATGGCCAATTAGAAAGCTCCGTCTGTGTCCAGTCATTCCGTGAGCGCAACTATTTCCCACAGGGCCATGTCCTGTCCTATGCTGTCCGCTCTGTGCCTCGAACACTCCTCACAGTCCAGGCCAGATTCCACAGCTACATAAATGTTTAATACAGCCTTTTAAAAAAACACTGCTGCACTACAGAGCATCTAATCCTGGCCGAAAAAGAATACACCCCTGTCAGAATCTTGTGGCAAGCCAGATTTTGTAGCATTATATCATCATTAAGGTTCTCCATAAGTTTGATGGAACCTTCGGGTTTTTTATCCCATATACAAATCAAAGAAAGTCCCATGGTCGCCTATGGTAAAACATACAAACAAATAAGACAGTGGAATGTTTCTCCACATCTATGGATTATCTCCTCCAGGGAGTGCACTTCCAGTCAGAAGGGCATTATTATGGTTTATCATGATTGATAATTCTGTGCACACTTATGATTTTACTACTTTTATTCTGTATTCCACCATGCAGACCTTCCCAGGGGCTCAAGAATTGCTGCAGATCTTAGCATTGCAATATATACCCTTTCCTTCCTCCCTCCAAATTTGCCCTCTGATTCAGCAAAAGCACTTCTGGTTAAGACCATATTGCTGAGCCTTGTCAAATAGGGACAAACAGCTTAAAATGAAGCACTCACTAACAAGCTTTGCTGAGTTGGAGCTGGGGAGACCATGGCTGGGTGTTTCCTGTTCTTTTGTGTTACCTGGAAAGGTTTTTTTAAATGAACTCAAAAGATATTTGCAATATGTGCCAGACATGTTATTCATGCAGAGTTTTAATTAAACAGAGCTAAAGATTTCCATGAAAATATGGACACTGGTGTGATACATGTGACAGGGTCAGACTGGAGGGTTTTTGGAGAGTTTCAGAGAGTCAATATATTAGCTCCAGGCTCAGAAAGTCCCCTTGTAGCTGAGCAGTTGTTACCCAGGTTAATTAGAACACCTGGGGCTAATTAAGGTCCCACCCAGGACTTGTTAAAAGCCTCCCCTGCAGAGAAAGGGTGTAGCTGAAGTGAGGAGAGCATGTTAGGTGTGGTTGGAAGGCAGACAGCTCTAGAGAAGGAGCAGAATGTGGGTCAGGAAGAACCCTGAAGGTCCAAAGACTGGGGGAAGGGAAAACCCTGCCTGAAGGGGGTAAAGGACCTTCCCCAGGCCTGGAGGTCTGTGGGAAACAGACCCACCACTAGAGGGAAATATGGGACCCACCAAGGTAGAGGAGGAACTTTGTCAGAAAAGTTGAAGAGCAAAATGTCTCATTCCTAATTACCATGCCTGATCACTTTCAGACTTTTCCACTTCTTTCCACATGTGGTGGCATTTGTATTGCCTTTGCACACATGTAAATGATTAGCCCAGGGCAAGACAGTGATATCGCTTCAGGAAAAATCACATCTTCATATGGCCCATGGGAAAAGGAGCAGCATTCCTGTAGACAGGCAAGAATGTATGGACCCCAACTCAGGGATGGTTTTAAGGGTGGGTGAGCTGGGAGGTCATTCTGGGTGCCAGCTTTCATGGGGTGCTGTATCACTAGGCTCTTTCATTTTTCTCTCTGATTGGTTGACTTATTTTTAAAATTGATTATGCTCTGCATATTACCTCGCTGGGGGTTTGTTAGGTTTTGCAGAGGTTGGGGAGGAGAGAGCCCAAACATGTTCTGCAGCCTGGCTGGCAGAAAGTTTGTGTCTGAAGTGAACAGCCTCAGAATTAAGGGATGTGTTGATCCAGGGTGTTGATTCAAGCCCAGTACGAGTGTCCATTGCAAAGTTTCCTGTGCCGGTAGGGTCTGGGTAAGTCCCAAAAGTATCTTCATTAGGGCTGGTTAGAATGCTGGGTTGTTGTTTTTTTTTTTGGTCATCCTCCAAACATCCATACAAAAAGATTTCAGTCAGTCATATTCAAAACTTTTCAATTAAATGGTTAACAAGGAAAAATAGTTTTGATTCTATTCAAAACTAAAAATGTTCATACTGAATTGAAACCAATTTTTCAGTTTTGGGTCCCCTCCTGTTCTTATTCTTCCAGGGGGAAAATTCCTTCCCAACCCCAAATATGGCAATCGGTTAAACCCTGAGCACATGGGAAGGTCTCAGCAGCCAGACACCCAGGAAACAATTCTCTGTAATAACTCAGAACCCACCTCATCTACCCTCCCTTCTTAGGCCACTGGAATATCCACCTCCAGTAGTCAAAGATCAGTCAATTACCAACCTAGGCCATCCCCTCGTATCATCCCTTCCATGCATTTATCAAGCTCAGTTTTGAAAGCACTTGTGGTTTTTGCCCCCACAGCTCCCCTTGGAAGGCTGTTCCAGAACTTTACTCCTCTGATGGTTAGAAACCTGCCTCTAATTTCAACCCTAAATTTCCTCATGGACAGTTTGTAGCCATTTGTTCTTGTGTCCACATTGGTGCTGTACTCAAATAACTCCTCTCCCTCTCTGGTATTTGTCCCTCGATGTATTTATAGAGAGCAATCATATCTCCCCATAACCTTCTTTTGGTTAGACTAAACAAGCCAAGCTCTTCTCATAAAGCAGACTGGGGGAGTCTTGGTGGGGGTGGGGGTGAGGGGCTGCCCCCAGGGGGTGGAAGGCCCTCGATAGGTGGGTTGGAAGAGTCTGTCGCATACTGGCAGAGCTGCAGCCACAGTGGCACGTGACGTGTACACCTGCATAAAGGTGGGGGATCTTCCCCTCCCCCTAGTGTCTTACCCCCCACCTTTTTCCTGGCCCTGGCAACACTGGATTGTGTGCCCCAAGCAGGGCAGTAGTGGGCCAAATAAAATGATCTAGCAGGCTGTATGTAGCCAGTTGTCCATTCCTAGTCTAGAGCCTTGCTTAGTTCTTTCGTTTGCACCACTGGATGAGTGTCTTTCCATGCACTTGTATACAGTTGCAGCTATCCTCTGAGCTTTTCCAAGCACCTCACGTTCCATGAGGCTCCGAGCACTCTTTGTGATTCAGGTTCCGAAGCAGTATTAGACCCATTTTACAGACAAAGAAGCAAAAGAAAACCAGATGGGTCAAGGGCCACATCCTGTTCCCATTAATGTTAACGGGAGTTTTCACTTTGACTAGTCCTGAATGATATTTGAATGATCTGCGGAATTTGTAGTGGAGCCTGGAGCCCAGGGTACCCCAGGTAAAAACCTTCTACACTAAGCTGTGGACCCCCCTGTTTCCCAGGATAATGCATAAAGTCTGTCACCAGGGTACTTTCTCCAAACAGACAAAGCTACAGTAAAACAAATATCATTTAGTCGAGCCTCTCTCCAAGCTGAAAAACAAATCCCCTTCCACTCTGGCTCCCCTTCCTCCCCATGCCAATCCCTGTGGAATACGCTATGCATTAAGTATCCTATCTTCCATAGTTCGAGGGAAGGAATTTACACAGGTGACTTCCATTAATGCTAATGGAGTTACTGGCATTAATCCCCATGCACTGATGCGGGAATGGAGCCTTCTTTGTATGTATTCAGCTAACAATCAAGAGGGCTCTGCCTCCTGGACAATAGCGAGAAAAAGACCTATTAAGAGCAGGTCACTCAGTCCTTCTCCCTGTCAGTGCGGGATTGTCCCCCATGGTATACTTGCTAATGCTTTGTCCTGTCTAGCTTTAAGTGTCCCAAGAGAGTGGGCATCTACATTTTTCTGGGTATACTATTTTCAGTCTGAGAGCTTTCCAGTGTTCGGCTGAGAAGCTGGAGTTTTAGCAGCCTTCCAACTAACAATGGGTATGTCTACACTTGTAAATTAAGTCGATTTAAGCTTAAGCTTAAGCTGCTGCTTAAGTTGACTTAAGGAAATTTTAAGTCGACTTTATTAAACCCACTTTAAAGTCGACTTTACTGACTAAGTCGACTTTATTAGGTTGACTTAGCCAGTGTGAACACGGATTAGCCCTAAATCAACTTTAAGTTGACTTAAAGGGCCCCAGGGCTCCCCCAATGCCCTCCCTGCCAGGGTGGCTGACACAGCCAGAGCCTGGCGTGCCCATCCACAGGGCAGGACACAGCCCTGCCCACCCCGCTCCTAAGCTCTGCCACTGCCCCTGTCCTGCTCAGCCCCCATTGTACCCTGGTACAATGGGGCAAATGCTGAGCCCCCTGGCATTTTGGAAGGGGTGCCGCCCCTCCCACCATGGACCACTACCAGGTCCACCTAGCCCCTAGAGGTCAACTTAAGCTTCCAGAGTGGACGCTCTAAGTCGATTTGGCAAGGTCCACTTTAAGTCAACCTAATTTTATAGTGTAGACATGCTAAGTTGACTTAACAAAGTCAACCTATTTGGCCAAGTGTAGACATAGCCAGTGCGTTTGGGGGGGTTTCTCCCCCAAAATTAGGTCCATTTTTTTAATGTAAGAATTGTACTATTTCAGTTCAGAGGCTTACTGCTTTCAACAAGTATCCCTTTAGAATGTAAAAAGGATTTAGATGATTTGTTCATTGGCTGGACAGGGGTGGGGGCATTCTGTGCGGAAATAGCAGTTCACCGAGACATTTCTCCCCACGGATGGAAAGACTCTGCTTGGCAGAGTTCTACTAAACCATTTCAAAGTGTATCAGTAAGGTGCAAGTGCTTGAAGACACAGACACACACTGAGTGTGCAAAAACACATGCTCCACGAATCCAGTTCACCTTGGTTACGCCTGATTAAATCTGGAGGTACGCCTTCATAATAATTGATTCTGTCTTCATGAAATTGTTCTAAGGCAGTGTGCAACCAACTTCCCTGAACTATGGACACATTAAAACTTAAAATGTTAATTAAGAAGGCCCTTATCTCAAAGTAGTTGATTTGCTACCCACTCCAAATCCAGATGACTCTGGACTAATCCCTTTCCCCTCATTTAATGCGGTACGTTAGGGTTTTGTACCTGATCTGGCTTAAGAGGTAGTTTTGTACCTTCCAGATTTATGCAAATTGAGTTTGTTGCAGCACTGGGGGGCAGAAGTCCCAACTGGGAACTGTAGAAACCATCTGTGCCTTGAGGTACTTAAAATCCAGGCCCTGCTTAAGTCCATGATTACATTTAGTTAAATTTGGGCAATTTCAACAGAGTTTTCTGGGGGGTAGAGAAGAGTGTCCTCATTTTGGTTTGATCTGTCAGAGTTCATTGGGGAGTTTCTGATGATGATTCATTTATGCATTAGTGGCTCAGAAACGTTAAGAAATGGCAGAACTTGACAACTGGCTGAGGTGGGAAAGAGTCCAAACCTGATAAGAGCTCCCAGTCTCCCCTATTTTCTCTGTCTCCCACGGGGAGCAGCTGTCTGTATAGAAATCCATGAGGTCCTACTGGGCCATACGCCTGACTTCAGATTTCACCAGCTCTTTGTGGGACTGCTTTAGGAGGCGGAAAGTATTCAAGGACATGGAATATTCTAGGATCTTTCTGACCGATGGTGCATGTGTTCTGAAGATGGTGACCAAAATTCTGTTCTGGGGTGCTCAGGTGTCCCTTCAAAGTCGTATGTTGAGGGAGAAAAGAGGCAGAGGGGAACCTGGGTTCATGCCCCGACTTTGTTCACAGAGGAAAGATTCTTGGTTGGTTTCTTACTGTTTCACGTCTCAGAATTGACAGACATTGGCAGTCTGGTCAAGACAGGCTTGGGGGGGAACAGCAGAGTGTGCCGTAGGTCTGGGTCTGAGATGTATTGACAGAGTAGGGGATGAAGAGGGCAGCCAGGGATGAGTCTAGCAAGAGATGCTCAAGTCAAGCCTGAAGAGTGCTATCATAGCAATGTGTGGCAAAGTTTCCCACCTCATACCTTACCCTGGTCTTGGTGATCATCCCCTCTCTTTCCTGGATATTAAATTCAGTCACTAATTGGAAGAGAGAAATATGCTGAGCCTTTGGCTTAGCATAATAGCAGGTTTGTGGACTGGCGGCTCTCTCTCTAGAAAGACCATGGAGCAAATTTTCCTCCCACTCATGTGACTGCCAGCTCTTTACATCTCTTGATCAAGAGCCTTGCTACAGAAAAATTGTGCTTGAATCTTTTTCCCCCTTGTAATCATCATCACTTCCTTCACTCAGCAGAAGCCTGGGACTCCCTTTCATTCTTACACAAACACTTCCTTGTTGGATTCCTTTGAAGTCTTTCCTTCTGCATAAGTGGTCCTTTGTCAGTTACACACCTGAAGGGTGTGAGGCAGATGGAACAGAGTCAGCTGAAAAGGAGCGCAACTTCAAGCATTTAAAATGAACATAGTAAAAAAGAAAATAGGTGATGAGGAGGGGGAATCATAAGCTTAAGAAATTGCTGACTAAAGCCAACTTTGTTGCACCAGGCCAATAGCATGAAATGTCATCATTAAGAGAGAGGCAAATAGTGCTGGAATTAGGTAAGATCTAGCCAAGAGGAAGTCCCTGTCACCCAAGCAAGCACAATAGCTCCCATGAGTGTATTTCAGACTAGAGAAAATTGGCTGCCCTTTAGTCTAGCCTGCTGAAGTTCAGGACCAGAGAAGCCATAGAATATGAGAACTGGTGGACCAGATCAGACCTGTGTCTATCCACTCCTGTATCCTGTTTGTCATGCAGGAACGAGGCGCTCTTCAGTGGGAGTGAGAGCCATCTCCTGATGGTGTGCCACGTCCAGCATTTCATAACCAGACATGACATGGACAGTGCTTTCCACCCAGGGTCCAAGGCTGGCTATGGGGTGTAATATTATTCCCATTTCACAGATGGGAAACAAAGCCAAAGTCAGTGTCAGAACCTGAAACTTAACATTTATCTTCTGGTTCCCAGGCCCTATTCTCTAACAAGTCGATCATATTTCCCTTCTTGTTCAAGGGAGAGCTCATATCTGCAGCTCAGTCCATTGTGATAGTTCTCCCCGCACAAAGCTCTCTCAGTTTAACTCAAACCAACAGGTTTTTCTATGGCAGAAACAGGACTCCACATTAATAATTGTAATCGCACTACTGTACTGCAATTAGCTCCTCCCTGGAAGGAACGTTTACATGATAGGCAGGCTGTTGCAAATTCCATTGCATGGAAGACCCCCAAATTCCTGCAAGATAAGAACACATCTTTTGGGAAACGGGCACAGCAGTAACAAACCATTCCTACTTTTAACGTGCACTGTTTGTTTGGCTAGTGTGCCACACTGATTTAAGAAAACCTCACTTTCTGTTTTTAATGCAGTAGAGCTTCTCATGCAGAGTCTCCTAAGCAAATGCACAGGCTGTTTCTGGTGTGCTTTAAACCTTCATCCATTTTTAATGATTTACAGGGAAAGAATTTTTCCTCTTTCTCTCCCTTTCTCTCTCTCGCTCTTTCTCTCTTTCAAAATAAATGTAATGACAATACACATCAAGTGGAATTGTTGGTTTGTGGTGACAGTTTTATAATTCCGGGGTCAAGTTTTTCTATTTAATTATGCACTATAACTCTCATGAACTGTAATGCAATAACAAAAGCATGCACCAATGTTGGCAGGAATCTGTTCTTTATTAGTATGGGTCTGGACACTGTGCTTTGTTTGAAATAAAATATTTGGAACTAATGCTGACTCTGTTCCTTTAGAATTACACACAGAACTTCCTCCCTTAATACACAGCAACAAGCAGGAACCTTCTGCTTTAGAATTGGCTTACTTCTTGCCTGATACATTGTTTGATTTTTATGATGAGCTGCTCATTCAGAGCTGCTTTAATAATAATAATTAATAACGCAATTAAAATGAGGGCAGATACAGTGATCTGCAGTCAACTGTATTTTAGTTTGCCAAGATTAAAAGTGATTATTTGATGAAAGGTTTCCTTATGTCTTGACCAGTTACTTGGGTCCATCCATGCCCCTTGCATGGCGGATTTCTGATTAGCTCTTGAAGTTGTCTTTAATTTTTGTTACTGAAAGAGGTCAGGTTATTAGTAGTTCCTCAAGCTTGGCTCCATATACCTACATTATAAAAGCACCTGGAACGCTCTAGTTTCAAACATTGCCACGGCATTACTGCCTTAGCTTTATGGCCATAAGTTGTCTCACTGGCTTCAGATGAAATTATGTCCATAAAGTTAGGCATGTGTACACTTGCTGACAGAACCGGTTTTACATTTGTAACCATTGTGAATATATTGGTACCATACTGCCATTGTTTTCATTTTCCTCAGTTTTCTTCGTAGTATTTATGAGTTTTTACTGGAAAGGAAATAGCTGTTGAGGCAACAAAATGATCTTTTAGGGTCTCCAAATGGTTACAAAGCAAAGTACTCCTCTTCCACTGGAAACAGACGGCTCTTGTTCTCCACAGTTTTGGGAGCTAGTACCGCGCAAACCCAGCAATATTTTTAGCTAGTATTTGGCACACTCCAAATCCAATTGGCTTTAGTGGTGGTTGGGAATCTTCTGATTTATTTTCATGAATGTTCTTGCCACAGATTTTTTCATCTGTTAATCAGAATGTTTGTAATAAGTGAAAAGCGCACGAGCACTTCTGCATAGTGAAGGTTCACACCTTGTCTGGCCACCTTGAAATCATAGAATCCTAAGGCTGGAAGGGACCTCATGAGGTCATCTAGTCCAACCCCCTGCTAAAAGCAGGACCACTCCCATTAAATCATCCCAGCCAGGGTTTTGTCTAACCGGGCCTTAAATATCTCCAAAGACAGAGATTCCACCACCTCCCTAGATAGCCCATTCCAATGCTTCACCACCCTCCTAGTGAGAAAGTTTTTCCTAATATCCAACCTTGACATCCCCAATTGCAACTTGAATCCATGTGGAAAAAACCAAAACAATACCACATGACTTAAAGGACCGGCTGTGCCGTTTGTGGGTCAAATCTAAACAGCAAGTACTTTCAGACTCTTTGCAGTAAACAGTTCACAAGCAAACCTCAGGCTTGGAAAAAAACATTTTCCTCCTTCCTTCTAAAGCTCATCTAGTCTGATCTCCTACCTAATACAAACCATAGACATTCACCTCGTAATTCCTGCACTGAGCCCGATAACTTGTCATTGAACTGGAGTTTCTCTCTTAGATAGACATTCCAGGCCAACTCCTCAGATGGCATAAATCAGAGTAGATCTATCAAAGCTAAGGGAGCTATGCTGAATTACATTAGCTGAGCACCCAATCTCTGACCGTGATTTAAAAACTGAGTGATAGAGAACCTAACCGGTCCCCTGGTAATCTGTACCTATCGGTAATATACCATGTGTGTTTAAAAAACAATGCATCTTATTTCCAGTTTAAAATTCAAGTTATTCTGAATAGCAAATGAATTTGTAAAAAATGCTCTGTTGTGGCAGGACCCAATGTGCATGGGGTCATTCACCCTGGAATTTGTCCGTCATCTCTCACATCCAATTAATTTAGGATTTATTATATTTATATAGTCACAAAATAAATATGGACATGACCTGCCATTCTTCTTCTGAGTTTAGAACAGTACTGGACCTCTGATATAATGTCTGACCTTGTGATATATGTTGGGCTGGTTCTCAACAAACAACAGACTTAGCAAAGAGCAAATATTAACCATTATTAAATGCTGGTTTCTTAATTTCCATTTTGATTCAGAAATCAGAGGCACCTGTGACCTTCATGGTTTCTTTTCTCACGCAGGAGTGAGGGATAATCTGCTATTTATTAGCTGCAGAAGGTAGGATATTTCTTTACAGCATTAAATATTCTTTTGCATGATGGTGTTTTATTTTACAAACTGCAGATAGATTGTGATGTGCCATGCCTAAAGATGTTTTCTTTAGCATTTGAGAATTCTGGAAGTCTTTCTTGTTTAGTTGCAGTTTTCATCTTTATCCATCCTATCTACCTTATGTAACACAGAAATAATAGCCCTGAAGTTTCTTGCAAGAAAAGCAATTTTCAAATTGAAAGAGACTCACTTTTCTTTTTTTTTTTTTTTTTTTGCAAATGTTTCTGTGCCTGTTTTTATTTCTTTGTTACAGTGCTGGACTTTTTCAAAGGGCTTAAGTTGCACTAAAGGAAACCATGCTGGGAGCATTGGCTTACATGCAGACATTTTTGGTGAGTCCCAGATCTGTGTCACTATGAAAGAACTGTGAGCAGAACAGTGTGAACATTTTTAATGCAAAATCAGGTAACACTATCCAGCTTTTTGCTTTGTTACAAACCTACCAATTGGACCATGTCCATGGAGGTTTGCAAATCCTCCAGTGATCCGGAACTGGGCTAAAACATGGCTCTGAGTAGAACCCAGATAAAAACTGATGATTCTGGCTGAGTTTGGCTTTGTTTGGGGTTCACTGAGCATTTTCGTTTAGCATTCTTCTTTGTCTTCACCACCGTGTTACTTCTCCACCAACCAGACCTAATTTGTCTCATACATGCTGTTTCTATTCAACCACAGAGCATAACTTTTAGGACACACTCCATTTTCATCAGAGAACTGATAGGCAGAATTCCTTCAACCCACACATCTTTCAAGATCATTGGGGAAAAGACTAAACCAAATAGAATTACTTTCTTTTTCATATAAATGCCATTCATACTGGAGCAATGTTGCTTTTTAACAAACACGCTGCAGGAGGTATCACTTTACTCCTGTGATATTAAAAGGAAAGTCATTTTAGTGTTTTACTATGCAATGCTCTCCTAGGAACGCACTGCAAACTTCCCCGATACTTGACTATTGTGAAATTTTCTTTCCTTTAAAAAAAAATCTTTATTCAACCTCGACACCTATATATAGTGTTCGGCTCATTCTGCAGAGACAAGCCAGGACCCAGTAGCCACAGAGACTGAGTTACATTGTAAACCCTGGAACTGGCTCCTGCAGAGCATGATATAGGCAGGCCAGACCTAGACTAAAGGGTCCCCCAGGCCAGGAGCATCTCTGGTGCGCCCCCTCCCCCGGCTCCATTTGATAAACCTTTGAATACCTTATTTTTTGTTGCTCAAGTAGAGTGAAGACACCCACAGGCAGAGAGGCCTGAGAGAAAAGACCCCGCTCAGGAAGAGAGGGGGTAAAGGAAGAAGGAGCTGAAGGTGCAGAGGGAGAAACAGTTCAGGAAATAGAGTGGTCTATGGGGAAATAGCCCACCTGGAGGGGCCTTAACTCTTGGAGATGGAGTAACTGGTGGCACCCTGACTCTCCACAAGGAGGAAAAGCACGAGACCCACTGGAGCAAAGCTGGCAGTTTGCCACACCCTGCCATATAATTTGATAAATTTGCACATTAGGATCTGTAAATCTGCTTTTATTCATGCCATATATAAGCATATGTATATAATACAAAGGACCAGAGCATTCGAGGAGGTTAGTGAAAAATGAATCCACACACAGTGGGTGCGTCTACACTTACAAATTAAGTCGACTTAAACTACTCCATTACTAGTCTACACTGGGCTTTCCTTAAGTCGACATAACCTCGTTTTAGGTTGACTTAACGCTTGAGTCGACCTTATTAGGTTGACTTAAGCCAGTGTGGATGGGGATTAATGCCTCAATCCACCTTATTAAGTCGATTTAAAATGTTAAGTCAACTTAATAAGGTTGGAAAGGGGCGATGTCTACACTTGAAAAGTTAAGTTGACTTTTGTTAAGTCGACTTAATAAAGTCGACTTAACTTTTCTAGTGTAGACATAGCCAGTGTGCCTGAAACATTTTACTCCAAATGTTCTACTTCCCTTTGGTTTCTAAGAACAGAAGCAGCACCCGAGCCCGGTGCCTCCAACGCTCCAGGCGACCCCCTGGGTCACCTTCCCTTAAAGCCTGCTCTGAGTAAAGGCATGTTGGCTGGGGTTACTCTCAACTTGCTCTCCTGATGCACACATTACACTTGCTCTGTGACTGAATCGAGGGTTTTGAGGACATCAACCTCGTGCTTCTCTGAAGGTCAGATTATGGCTAAGTATTTCAAAACGGCCTAAAGAAGTTGAGCAGCCAGCCCTTATTGGACAAGAAGGGGAACCTATCCCCTTTGAAAACCCAGTTGATACTCCTTGTGAAAAGAAAGCTTAACCTCTTTCCATTAATCCTCATCTGATGTATCTCAAAATAATTCTTGAACACTTGGACCTGATCTTGCAACCCTTCTTCATGCGACTAGACCTCAATCTTGCAACTCATCCTAGTGAGACCTTCTCAGGTCAGAAGCCCTTGCATAAAGAAGGGTTGTAGCAGGATCTTGTCCTGTGACTGACAGACATTTGAAGTGTATCATTCTAAACGTGCCCTATACCTTAAATTAAAAATGAATCTAGCCAGGGGTGGTTAAAAAGGTCTAGGATGTCAGGAAGGGGCCGTTTCAGTCTTTGGGCCCTACAAGGGTGAAGCCGTGATTTCTTCCTCCATATGAGGTTCTGTTTTCTGAAGATGTGACAGTAGCACCATCCAGTCTATCTTGGGCTGCAGACTGATTCCAAAAGACACGGCGCCGTCTGCCTGACAGCACGTATGATTGAGGCCCAGGAAACACGAGTGTTACAAGAGCTTTGTTAGGAGCTGCTTTGCCTATGAGAGCTCAAGGGTGGCTAAAAGCAGGGAGGGGCTATACAGTCACAAGAACTCTGCTTAGCCACCATTTAAATTATTTGTCCGTAATTTCAGCTACTCAAACTTTCAATTTTATTCACTTTTGCTGGGAATGGAGACTTGTAGACTCTAAGGTCAGAAGGGACCAATATGATCATCTAGTCTGACCTTCTGCACAATACAGGCCACAGAACCTCCTCCACCTCCTCCTGCAATAAACCTCTAATCTATGACTAAGTTATTAAAGTCTTCAAATCATGATTTAAAGACTTTATGGTACAGAGAATACATCAGCAATTGAGCCATGCCCCATGCAACAGAGGAAGGTGAAAAATCCCCAGAGTCTTTGGCAATCTGCCCTGGGGAAAATTCCTTCCTGACGAAGTGGCTTCCTGGCAATAAGTTAATCTCTGCGCATATGAGCAAGACTCATCAGTCAGACATCCAAGAAAGAATTCTCTGTAATAACTCAGAACCCACCCTGTCAATCATCCCATTGGCATATCTACCACCAGGAGCCAGAGGTCAGTCAATTGTCAAACTAGGCTTCCCATCATACCATCCCCTCCATGAATTTATGAAGCTCAGTTTTGGAACCAGCTAATTTTTTGCTCCCACTAATCCCCTTGGAAGGCTGTTTCAGAACTTCACTCCTATCTTGGATAAATACCTGTGTCTAATTTCAAGTTGAAACTTCCTGATGGTCAGTTTATATCTATTTGTTCTTCTGTCCTCATTGGCGCCGAACTTAAATGATTCCTCTCCCTCTCTAGTATTTATCCCTCTGATGGATTTATACAGAGACAGGAGATTGACTGCAAACACTAGTCAGAAATTGTATAAGGAAAGCGAGTTCCCAAAAGCCAGCTATAGAAGTGTATTGTCCCTTACACAAACATAGGAAGTGTGTGTGTTTCTACTCATTGGGAAAAAAAGAAAACAAAAACCCCCGCTAATGAGCTATAGCAGAAGAACGCTATAAGATTTCTGTGTCTGTTATAACTTGGTAAGCATGCATTGTGTAGGCTGGTATCCAAGTTTGGAGAGACTCCCCCACGGAATAGCAAAAGGGCTTTGATACCCAGACTGTTACCAGTAAACACAGCCACAGTGTCCCTGCAGTCCATCATCAAAGCTAAAAAAGAAAGCATATGTGTACGTGCTGGGGGAGTGGAGGTTATGTGAGGGACAAGAATATCTCTACTGCACGGTATACATGACTTACCAGAAAGATTATGAAAGTCACAAAAATGCCAACTTCTGCATTTCCATTCTGTAACCTATATATTCAGAATTCTCTCCACTCAGCCTTTGCAACTAGCAAGAGATGACTTCAGTTTTCCACTGGAACAATGAATAGAATGTCTCCCTGTCCCCCACCACCCTGACGGGTGGTCTTCATATCACATACATTTCCACTGAACTCCTGCTCCAGTCTTCTGCGCTGGCAGAAGATAAAATGAAGCTTCTCTGGATTTCTCCAGGAAGCACTAGTAATCTGCTTCTAAACTAGAAGGAATCTCCAGCTGTATTGTTGGTACCAGCTTGCCTAGGGCTCAGTGGAGTATAGTTAGCTGGAGGTTTTACTGATCCCATCATATCTGTAAGAAAGTCCCAACACTACATGTTGTTACCCATTTTAAATGAATTAGGGAAAGGACATGAGATCAGATAAATTCAGAAAGTTAAGAACACGCGACATGCTTGTTTTAGATAATACCAGAATTATTGTTTAGCAAGAAGGACACGTAAAGTGCATCCTCAGGTCATTTTCTCCTGGTAACATCAGGATGGGAGGACAAAGCTCCACATTCTCCTCAACACCGATCTCTAATTCCTGAGCAGCAACTCTGCATCTATTGAGGAAAACCCAAGAACAAATTAATATTATGGATGGCATGCATCTGGGGGCTGATTCTGCCGAGCACTTAAGCTAAGGCGCATTTAAGCACATGTTACAGTCCAACCCCATTCAGCAAAACACTTAAGGATGTGCTGAAAGTTAAGCACTTGCTTAACTCACATCAGAATCAGTGGGTCTTAAGTGCATGATAAAGTGCTATGCTGAATCTGGGATTTGGAACCTGACCCAAAATCCATTGCACCTAGTGGGACCCTCTCAAGTGATACCAGTGGGGTTTGTATCAGTTCCTTACTTGGGATTAAAATATTTACTGGAATGGACATGAAAATCCGATTTGAGTCTCATGTTGCTGGCAAGATGCCACATGGTCTTGGTGTCACGAAGATTGGCTATCCCTGCTTTCACATTGTTCTCCTGTTGGGAGAATGGTGGCCGTCTGGTGTGGAATATTTTTTTGCTACATGCAAAAGTGGCTGACTTTGCTGCACACATGGAAGTTTTAATAATTGTCCCCAAGCAGCCCGGAGAGTTTTAACATGGAAACAAGTTCTACATTACTCGTAAAATTGGTCAAATTTCAATAAAGTCAAGAAAAACATCTTGGAAACAGCACGAATGTAATTTACAAAGAAAACAATCCAAGCATTACTGCCAAAGAGTTTTCCAACAGGAAGGAAGAAAGAATTTAATTCCCCCCCCCCCCCCCACATAGAATGACTGCAGTGTATATTAAATTAGCAGATTCTGGAGTGGAGGAACCCTCCAGTGGACCCAGGGTGGTTACGGGAGTGAAGTCAAGACACGATAGAAGGAAAGGTCTTACCTTCATCGTTATCTGTCAGACAGGTCACGCTTCCTATAGCCCAGGTGCTATAATTAGGTTTGTGTCAGTGTTTTCATTCTAGACAACCTCTTCTTTACCGTCATTTTAAGTTTAGCTGTCAAACTCTGAGCAGGAGGTGAAGTTTGCCAAGGGCGCGGGGGGCATCTCCGGTCAGTAGCAAATACCAAATTGGATGGGACACTGTCCTCCTTTAAAACTGTCCTTTATATAAGTTTAAAATGAGTCTGACCCTTCTATTATGTGACAAAAATTCAAAACTGCCTTTGTATTATACTCTGAAACTCTGTATCCCAGTACTCCATAATACACACCAGTGATTTGGGGGTACATTGGAAGAAAGTTAACAAAGAAACCCAGCATATATTGCTATAAGTATGGACCCAGTTCAGCAACTTCCAAGCACATGACTAGTCCCATTGAAATAATTTTAAAGTGGTTGGCTGAGTAGGAATGGGATTGCATACATGCTTGAAGTCATACATGTGCTCCAGAACCTTTGAATCAGAGTTTACATGAACAAAGAGCTAAATTATAGAATTATAGAAATATAGGACTGAAGAGACCATGACAGGGTGTCTAGTCCTGTCCTGTGCACTGTGGCAGGGCTAACTTGCCCTTTGTACGTACACACTGAGCTCCAGGAGGTCATATTCAATGAGGTTGCACAGGCAGGTGAAGAACGGAAGTTGGCTCCAAGCAAGTTAGAGGCCTTATACCAAAGTTGTATTTTAAGAGGGGGGTCAACAAAATTGGCTCACAGCTAGGAGTCAGCAATTTTACTTTTGGTCACCAGAGGGCGCTCCTCCATTACATTTCTGCGGTGGAGCTAGGCGACAGGCTACTAAAACTGGATGCCTTGGAGACCAGAAACATAGGTTTGTTAAGGCCTGTTTTAAGGTGTTAATTACTTAATGCGGGAAGTATCTGTCAGGACTCTACTACCCAAGAATTTTTAGCACAAAGAGGGATGTATCTGGATTTGAAGGAAAGAAAAACACAACATGGTGAATTGCTACTAGCAAACCTCAAAGTGAATGTCATTTTTTTTTTAGAAAAACAATCCCACATGTGTACATGCTACCATTTAAAGTACTTGTGCTGAGTGGACACTGCTGAGAGTTGTTATTATTTATTATTTTATTGCAGCAGTACTACATTAAATGTTCATATTGAAACACAAAGGGCACAGACATTTGGTTGGTGATAGGGCTAGCTAGAGAATGGCAGGTTTGTTTCACAACAATTTTTGAGGTTTCAAAATTTGTTTTTGTTCCACATTGGAACTGAAAACAAAACCTTTCAAACCTTTTGCAAAAGGATTTTGTGTTTTAAAAAAAGGTCAGGTTTTGATTTGATCTCTCTTTGAAATAAAATCTTCAAAACAAAACACAAACATTATAGGCACAATCGGCATGAATCAGAGGTTCAGAAAGAAACCACCCAAATTCCTCCCATTCCAGACTTTGTCCTGAAAACTAGCAAGTCAATCCAGTTCCATAGACCTCCATGACAACCAGCTTTCCACTCAACTCATTCATTTTTCCACCACCGTGGCTGGCAATCAGATAATCGAATAAATGGTTTCAGAGTAGTAGCTGTATTAGTCTGTTCTCAGCGAATGAAGAGGACTCCTGTGGCCCTTTAGGATACCTCTACACTGGAGCCATAGGTCGACTTAAGGGGGCCTGCTTGGCTGTTGTATATCCCCATCTCCTCTCCTGCCTACCAGCCCTGTGACATCAGCCACATGGGAGAAAACTTTCATGGATGGAAGAAAATACCTCTCCCTTTTAACCTATGCATTTAAGCCTTGAAACCCCCTGTTACTATACATTGCCCTAAGTAAAGGGTCCAAAGAGAAAAATACAAGAATGGACACAAGGGACAACCTTGCCTCACCCCATCACATATGTGTATGTCTCTTTCCTCCATCCCTTACTAAAGGAATCAATAGGGAATTAACACGCAAAAACTGCAACCAGTTAATAAACTGGGGGAGAATGCCCTATTGAGACAGAACCAACCATAAGTAAGACAGGTTCACTCTGTCAGAAGCTTTGTCCAGATCCAAGGCAAAATATAACTGTGTGATTCTCCCCATCACCCGATATAAAATATTTCCCACAAAGTTTCTTATACTGTGCAACCTTTCACTGCATTAGACTGACAGGGATGAAAATTTTTCCCTACTTCCCCGCCTCCCCCCCTCTCCCCCAGTGGAAGCCAACACATTGTAATCCATGTTCAAAAAGGCAAACAGGGCCTCCAGTTCCTGATATCTTTCAAATCCCTTCTCCGCCTCCAAAATCAAAAGGCTTCATTAAAGGACGATCCCAATATGCCTCTAGTCAAGGCATCATTGAAAGAACATGAGCGCACCAAAGATAGGGGATTCATGAGCCTCTGATAAAATTGCTCTGTCAAACGGCCTGCCAGTGGGGAAGTTTCCTTCTTCAGTGTCAAGATAGCTGCACAAATGTCCATCCTCTCTACTGGCCTCACAAATGAATCCTGTTCCTCATCTGCCAATGTTGGAAAACCTGCAATATGATCCAAGAACAGCAGCTACTTGAAAGGAAGAGTGGCTTGTCCCTGAAAGAGCTCAATGTAATATTACCGAACTATTCTCAACATACAATTCCTGTGGACCCAGCTTTGCGAGGGTCCCGTAACTCCACCAGAGCCCACTGCAGGCTCTTTTCCATACATCCTGCAAACACATCATAGAAGGTTACCCTGCCTTTTGTTCTAAAGTTCTTTGCAAATTTAGCTGATTTCAGCTTTACCCTTTGGTACTGAACCGTTTCCTTCTCAACCTCCTCTGTGACCCTTATTTCTATGCATTCCCCTGCTTGAAGCTCCCCATGAAGAGCTGTCAAACGACCATGCAATGCTAAATAGCATTTGTAATTAGGTGAGCAAAGACCTGCGTTAACTCCCAAACTGTTTCTCATTCTGTAAAGATGCCTTCAACATTTCTAATTGCCACTGCATTATTAAGTAAACAAATATTTCGGTTCCAATAACCATGGCCAAATGACACTGTTTCGTTCTCTCGGAACTCAATTTGTCCCAAGCAGCGGTCAGAAAACTCTATAGGCTACATTACACCCTGTCCAATCATCAAGGTAGTTTTCACATCTACTCCGTCCAATTGACTACACAATTTCCCTCTAAAAATGCAAATAACCCCTCCTTTCTTAATAAGAATACACTAAAACATCCTTTCAATTAGTGGCATCACACACAGCTTGTAAGTTTCATCAGTGCATAACCCTTAGCTTGCTTTGCTCCGTCTATGTCTGCAGCTAAAGAATTAAAATCCCCCATTAAAAACATCTGTTGAGGCATCAATCAAAAAGGAGCACCATCCATGAAAAGATCATTTCTCTGTGTCTGATGCGTTGGTGGTGACACTGTGACACGTCACAACCAAATAACAGAAGTTGTCTAATAAACCATTCCCGGGCTGCAGTTTGAACACAGCAGTCATAGAATCAGAGCAGATTAGGGTTGGAAGGGATTTATGGAGGTATCTAGTCTGACCCCCTGCTCAAAGCAGAACCCATCCCAGCCAGAGCTTTATCAACATCATATAAGTATAAAACCATGCCCCTCCTACATGATTAGTATCCAGCCCCATGAGGCAAAAAGCTGGGCCTCTCCTCCAATCTCTCTGAGCTCCCAAAATGCCATGCTCAGAATGTTATCTTGTTTCCTGGAGCCCCACTACATCCAAATCCTGCCCCTCCAAAAAAATGAAAGATCATCAGCTTCCTTGCCTGGGATGGAGGACACATTCCACATTGGAGTTTTTAGGACCATCTAGATAACAACTCCGGCCCAAGTCCTGGCAGGTACAGGTGATTCCCTTGACCAACTTTTCGCTGCTACTAAACACTCTAACTTACCCCCTCACTCCCTCTATCCTTTCCGTTAGCCACTTTTTCCTGGTAGACTGGTTCATTAATCTCACCTGAGATCCTCTTGAATCCAGATCTGATCCTTCTTTCTGAAGTAGCTGAAGCCCAATAACCCAGGGTCCCTTCCCTCCAATGAATGCTTTTGTAAGGCAGCTTCAAGCTCCTCCTTCCTCTTATGTTCATCTGCAACTGTGCCTAATACTGAGAGCCTGTTAGTGGTTTGAACTGCGAAAATGCTGTGTGCTTGGCCAGGTGTGGGCCACCCTCATTTACTACCCCCAGCTGGCTATAGGGTCCTCTCTTTCCCTATCTGATTGCAAGAAACTCTTCTGTTCCTGAAGTTGAGCACCTCAAAACCTGCTCCCTAGATATAGGGTCTTCCATTCCGTAGGCCTACAACTCCCTCCCTAGTGGGGAGCCCCTCTGGGCCTTCTCTTTGCCCTGCTGGGAACCACAGGGGCAAGCGAATCCAAAGACCCCACTAGAGATTCTTAAACATGCCTCTTTGGGGCCACTTTTCCCTCTGGTTGAATCCCTGAGGGGAGTCCCTTAAAGTGAATGGAGTCCCCACAACAGAGGAGACCCCTGTACCACCTCCTCCACTTGCAGAGGAAAGGGAGGCCATGTGGGTGAGACATCTGAACAGCCCTTTACCCCTCCATTTCTGATACAGACCGAATGTGGCAAAGCTATGCCATGTTCCTGTCCCTCCTCCGCACCCCATGCAGAGTTTGAACTGGAGACCCTTCCCTACAAACCATTTTCCAGAATAAGAGCACCTAGTCCCCCCTCCCCACACCCTATTCCAGGAGCTTCATATGGCAGCTGCAGGGAGCTACCAAGCAAATTGAACATGGGGTCCTATTTCCTGTCTCTTCACCCCAATTCTTTCTCTTTCCTACAGTACACTTCTCAAGTCAGCTTCCCCACAGGTGCTGTCAGCCCGGGGCCACAAAGACATATTTAGGCCTGATAAGAAGTCTGTTCTGATAACGGTTAGCAGCTTCCATTTAAGTAGAACTGTGCATGTGTAAGAAATTGCAGAATAATCATGTTTGTGAGGAAAATAAAAGTAGCCACAAAGCTAGAAGAAACTGGTTTGAACTACCGCTAAAGACAGGGAAGGAGAGTTAACATGGAAATGAGAACCTTATACATATACATGAGAAAAGATAACAAAAGTTAGAAATAAGTCACCCTAACCAAAGGGAAATTGAAGCTGTGAGTTGCCTGGGGCTGGAGACGACTGTGAGGTAGTGTCCTGATGGGCTTCCCACTTGTGAGAAACTGATAATTATTTGCCAGTGTTTTGCTATAATAAAGATTTGTTAAACCCGACTGCTGAGAAGTAAGTCTTTAGCCAACAAACCCACCGAAGCCACAGGAACAAGGCTCATAACATCGGCTGATAGCACTGCAGGAGCCACTGGTCTGTGCTTGATAACTTCTGCATCTGTCTCTGAACAAACAGATTCTTCCACCGCTGCAGCCAAAGAACTTAGTGGAGGGACGAAGTTTCCTTCAGCCCAACTCTCTGAGGCTGCAGTGATTGTAACAGGGAGGGGAAGTGACCACAAACTCTCTCGCCAGAAGTGACAGGAGAGTGTGCCCGACTTAAAAATGCCATCGAAATCTGTACATCCCTGCAAAATATTTCAGCATTGATGAAACAGCACTTTTTCATGGAAAATCATTTAATCAAAAAACTTCTGATCACCTCCAGTTGCTGATATATTTACTCTTTCCATGAGATTTTATTCTGTTGCAACTGATAACGAATTGTGCAAAATCCACAAACACATTTTGGGAAGTAGTGTACTTCGAGATTCCCATTAGAATCATAGAAAATTAGGAAGGGAAGGGACCCCAGGAGGTCATCTAGCCTAGTTCAACCCCCTTCCATGTTCTTCAGCTTCCGTAAGCCATGGGAGAACTTGTGAAGTTTAATTGACAACATTTTTATATCCTGGTTTATATGGAACGTCGTAACAACAAAGTACTATGATTACTACTAGATGCTTTCAAGGACAACATTTGGACAGGAGCTGTTGAAACCATAACCCAAGAATTTCACCAATAGCATCAGGGGAGGAGTATGGAAAGTGTATCTTTGTAGTGAATTGCTACTGATGCAGTTATTTCCGTTCTTTTTTCATTTTTGCTGCTCTTATAACAGCTGTGCTCCATCACCGAAGCATATTTTGTCTTTATCTTTGGCCACTTTGTCAGTATTGGCAGAAAGCAAAAAGAATCTTAGGTGGAGTTGTTCTTTTAGCAAATTAAACAATGACCCAAACTTTGCTCATTTCTTCCATCATTACTGCAGAGTTCCATCGCTTCGTTCTGAGTTAGCAAGAGAGATAGTATGTCTCTGCTCTGAAACATGGAAGCCAGAGGGTGGGGGCTCATACATTAGAGCCTGTGGCAAGTCATTGCCTCTTGCATGGGAGGATTTTTATGCTTTGTTTGCTCTTCAGGGTCTCCACACAAAGGAAGCCAGATACAATCTAGCCCTTAAACTTTCTACATGCATAGCAATGGCCCAATTCGGCAACCACTATTCATGAGGAGTAGCACTTTGGCAGATCGGCCCTCTGAAGTCAATAGACCTATGAGAGTGGGTGAATGCTACTCATTGTGAATAGGCTGTGGAACAAGGCTTTAAGTTTGTATTCCTATTTGTAAGAGATTTCCATTAACATCAGTGTAGTTGCCTCTATTTACACCAGCTCAGAATAAGTCTATCCTATTCATAGCATCTGCTTGTGACTGTCTAGGTCATGGTGAAGGGAGTTCTTCCTCAGGACAGACTTGCCTTTCTGGTAAAAAAAAAATTTAAAAACCCTGAAAACATTGACATTGGTGAAAACCGCCATTTAAATTATCTCTAACTATTGGGTAATTTGAATACTGAGAACCTCCAAAATATTTTGGTCAAAATTTTCAAAATGCCTAGTGATTTGGGGAGCCTCAATTTTGGGATACCCAAGAGGATACACCTTTAAGGGCTGCAAAGTACCAGGCACAATTCCTGGACCCACTGATGTCCATAGGGAGCTTGGCCAATGACCTGGAAGGAGCCACAATTTCACCCCCAGTCTCTGAAAACCAGCACCCTGCAGGGTGTCTCCCACTGGGCACCCAAAATGGCAAATTTTGTATGGAAAACATTGGCCATTTTGTGCAGTTTGCAAATCTAATTCTGTAAGGTCGACCCACTCTGGGCTGGAAATACAGGGGTTAGTGTCTTCACAGGAAAAAAAGGATTGCAATCTTCTTACAGCCTAGGTCTCTGATAGCTGGTGTCCCTTATCGCTCAGTGATCAGGGCACGCTGATAGGCCAAGTTAATGTTATGATGATCTTTTGGTGATCCCGGATGGAAGAAATAGAACACCAATTTAAATCCCAAAGAACGATGCAGTGCATCCATCAGGATTAATTTGCTGTCAGTTTTAATTTTGGGGACATTACCTCACCCAGCACTTGCTGGAGAGATCAGCCAGAAATGATGATGTCATCATCAGCAGGCACATCTGATCCCTGCTGCTAGTTGCCAGAGTTGAGGGCAAGTTAATAAATCCCCTGGTACCTGGATACACACTGGAGTTTTATTCCAATGCAGGCATTCTGTGAGATTGCTGGAATGAAGTAGTCTGGGGAGAAAATAAAATAATCACTACAGTTTCCTAGGTAGTAAAACTGCAAAATATAATTGTTCTGATGCAGTTCAGATCAGCTTCCTTCAGCTGTCATACAAAGTTGAGTTTGTCCTACTGGAGTGTTAGGAAGAAATGTTCGGGTTTGAGCTTAGCTTGCAATGGACTCAAAGAAAAATTCTCCATCTGGGGACTGCCCACATTTCCCCCACAAGTGGGTGAATCTAAATTATGCAAATTGCCCCCTAACTTTGGGTGTCTGAGCCAATATCTCACATCCAAATGTGAGCACTGATAAGTCTGTGTTACCCATCTCCCTTTGTGCCTAGGAAATGAATCTTTTACAACTCTGTCCGGTGACCCTTGGCTCTTCAACTCATGCATCCAGCTGTGGATGGTCCCAGTTCGGTCCCTGGGGTGTCGGCCAAGACGGAAGCACTCCCTGAAATGGGGAATGCAGATCTGGATGGGGCACTGCTCTGGCTGGTGACCCGTTATGACTACTGAGAGAACTGTCCATTATTGTACACAAAGACACTCTTCTCAGCTGGCCCTGTGTCCCAGGGTTCTAGCTGCACGCCAGTAGCCCCTACCCCAAAAGAGGATAGATCAGTGGCAGTGGCTACTCTTTCTACTTTGCAGTAGTGCTTCCTTGCCTCCTGCCCCCACAGCACAGCAGGATGACTCCTTCTCTCTGCCAGGACAGAGAACTTGGTTGTCTCTAGAGGTGGAGCCAGGCACCTACTGCTAGAGACTGTCTGCAGACTCAGGTAGACGCTATTGCATTGGGCTACACCTGGATCATGGTTTCAAGGGTTTTTTTTCCCCTATAACGATATAGTCTAGAAATTTATTTTCTCCTCCTAACAGAAACTGGGATTCTGGCACGTTTGTGACTCTGGGAACGGGGGGCCTAGGTACAGGCATCCAATGCCTACCTATGACTTAATCCTGCTTTGCTTGTCTTACTGCCCCGTCTCTGGTCATAAAGCTGTTTCATACTGCCTAAATCCTAGACTGTGAGCTCTCCAGGGTTGGGACTGTGTGTGTGTAGTTTGTTTGCTCACCAAGGCCCTGATCCTGTTTTGGAACCCTTCGGCACTACTGTATAAGAGATATCAGAGAGCACAAATTAACTTTGCCTCTTGGGCCCACCTCCGGACGTAGCCCTGAGCAAAGACAGACATGGTATTCTTAAGGTTACTACATTCCCACGTCAGTAGCAACCTAACACTCACAGGTTAATAGAGTCCTCGGCATAAGAGAGCAATTGAAGGCAGACTCCTGTAGACTAACTAAAGCCTTTGATAGTGGGGGTGGAGCTGGGGACTTTCACACTGGGGAAAACTTTCAAACAGAGCTTGTTAGGAACTAGGATCCATTTACTTTCCAAGGATTCATGATACTTTTGCTAACTGTTAGAGATGTTTGGTTTGGTATGGTATTGTCTCTTTTTCTCTCCCCACCCCTCCCTCTTCTCCTCCACCTTGATACTATAGTGAAGTTATCAGGCTGAGCGATCCACATCATCATTTCTACGGCAACAGAAAATGATGCCATAAACTCCAGACTCTGCAATCTGTGCAGGATCAGATGGAAGGAGCGGCAGGGCCAAGAACTCTAATTTCAACACAAACGTCTCTAATAACGACAAGAGGAACACAGAAAACCACTGGCAAAGGGAACGGCTTTTTGTATAAACATTCTAGTCTTCCAAGTTTCGCTCCAATGGGAAAGTCCCTTCTGAAAGTCCTCTTGTAAATATTGGTGAGTTCATGCCATGATTATGTTAAGAGAGTAAGCCAAGTATGACAGAGGCAGGAGCTACACACACTCCCCAGTTAGGCCAGTCGTGGGTCCATCTTGAGCAAAGAGATGTTGCTGACCACGTCTGAAGCTTGGTCTTCTAGTTCCACTAAATGAGGACCAGTGTGGTAGGTTGCACCAAACTCCTTCTTTCACTTTTTGCCTAAGGGCACTTGAAGGCATTTAGCACTTTGCTTGAAGCCAGCAGCAATTGCATGATTCAGATCCTAATGCACCTTTGATCCCAGGATTCCAGTGGAGAGAAGAAGTCTGGTCTTGTGCTTAAGGCTTGGGACTTTGATGATCTGGATTCAAGATTTAACTCTGCCGTATGCTTCCTCTGTGTCACTGGGCAAATCACTTAATTCCTCTCCGTTCCCTTGAGAATAGGGATAACACACCCTAACTCACAGGAGGGTGGTGAGCATTTGAGAAATACCCAATACTTCACTGCACAGCCTCACTCTTGACTCTCTGTGCTGTGTTCATCTTCGTTTTACTTGAGATTATTGACTGTATGGATACACACAATACAGGGCATGAGGTCAGAATCAATAACTGTGTCCTGTTCATGGGTTTTCCATTGGTGGAGCATTGTCCTGACATACCTAGAAACCTGTGAACACGGTTTAGAGTACAATCTCTATCTTATTAAATCCTTACTTGAGACTAAATTTACAGTGTGACTGATCTTTTCGTGGCTTGGAAGGCGATATTGAAATAATTCTTCTTTAAATGTGGCTTCACAGGAAGAGGGAAGCTGGGATTTAGATAAGGTATTTTGGTGCTACAGCTCCTTTGGCTAAAGAATTGTGTCATTTGATGAATATTTGGGAACAGGAACAAATGAAAAGTAACTTCCAACTGAGCTAACTCACCAGAGCTTTGCAGTTCAGCGCTGTACTCGGAGCACAGCTATTGTGACAACCTGCCCTCAGTATCTGGTTGGTTTTTCAAAAGGGAGGAATGATATTAGCCCGTGTTTTGCTACTCATAGCTTCTTGTAGGATATCTCTTAGGTCAATGAAGGCAAGACTCACATTCTGGTAGGAACACACTAATAAGATAAATATTGCATTCAAGAACAATGCTACTAAAGTGCCACAGGACTCTGTTATCTAAGTGTGTAGTTAGGGTGTTACCTGCAGATCTACTTAGAGTTAATGACATATGTGGACTGGACTCATTCCCCACCTTCTCCAGCTTGTGGAGCACTGACTTGATTCAGAACATGTGCTCGCTCAGTAGCATTGTCAGCACTGATTGGGATTTCCACATGTAACTTCCCGGAGTATAAAGCTGAAGGGGGAATACGGCGGATGGACGAATGGCGTGCCAGAATCTACTCATGCCAACACCACAGCTAAAGATTGGCCAGTCTGAAAGGGTCTTCAAGGAACTTTAAAAAATACACTACAGCAGAGGAAGAAAATCAACATGTATATTATTTCTGTGGTTTCTTTTTCATCTGTCAAATGTGTTGCTGATTTGGGGGAGTTAGGGTGGCCAGATGTCCTGATTTTATACGGACAGTCCCAATATTGGGGGCTTTGTCTTATATAGGAGCCTATTACCTCCCACCACCACCGGTTCTGATTTTTCACACTTGCTATCTGGTCACCCTAGGGGGAGTTAACATAATCGCTGTAAATTGAGATGTATAAAATGAATGACCTTTGCCCAGTACACCTGAAAACCTAGGCTCCCACCACCATTTCATGGACAGATTCCTGACCATCTTGCCATTAAAAGAAGTTAGTAATTCCTGCTAGGTTTCTGATGAGCATTGAGGTTCTGCACTTTCTCTCAGTATAATAATGTGTCTCACAATGTCCTGGGTTTTCTTTCTTGAAGTCCCATCTCCTGGAACCATGTGACTACGTGAGATTCTCAGCTCTCACTTTAAAAAACAACATCCGCTACATTGGGTTGACTTGTTCTGACCATTAAAGCCAGGATTCTACCTTCCAGAAGGCACAGTGTGAGATGCTTAATTTCCTGCTGCTAGAAAACACGCTATATTATCTCTCACCCAGATTACATCAGGCAGTTTTGAACAAGACGCTCTGAACATGTCCTCAGGGGTTGAGTGGATCTAAAAAATGTGAAGTCCTCACACCATTTTATTATATTCTGCCCATACCATTGTTTTTCCATTATTATTACTACTATTTAGTATTAATAAGTAATTATTGTAACTGAAAAACTGTAACAGTTCAATAATACAACTTTCTATTGTGCCTTTCACCTGAGAATGCCACTATAATTTATGGACTGTAATTATTCAAAATGCCCATGTAATATCAATTCACAGAGAGACAACCTAAGCACAAAATGTCAAGGATTTGCCCAAGATGAACCAATGGCATCGTCCAGAAAAAAACACATTCTTGCTAGATAACTTGTGTCCCTGTGTCTGGTGCAGAATCTAGTAGGCCTTGATCTTAGTCCCATTCCATAACCATTCAACTCCTCCCCAGTTCATCTCTGTTATCACTGAATCACACTATTTTGTGATTTTCAGACAGTGAAGAATTTGGCAAAGTATGACATTTAAGTGATTTTATTCTTCTTGTTCCAAATCTAACCACAAAATTCCAGTATTTAGGGAAATACTGGGTTTTTTGTTTGTTCTTATTGATGTACTTATTTATTTATTTTATGTTTCTTCCATTAACTTCCTGAAGCTCAGAAGTTTTGTTAGCTTTTTCTTTTGAAAAAATAAATAAAGTTGGCTAGAGAATATGTTGACCCGGCTTGTTTTCTCAACTGCCCTTTGTCTGTTTTTAATTAGGAAGGGTTTCATGTGATGAAACCAGCCAGTTGTCATAAGTCATCCATATGGTAAATTAAAGCAGTCATACTGACATGGCCATTTAAACCCTCAAAGCCTGAAATCAATCAATAAATTCCATGGGAAATTACTCTGGGCATATTAGAATCTTTAATACACAAATGCAGATTTTACATTTCTTTGCATAATATTTGTGCACGGCCTTCATGCTCACCCTTGTCTCCCCCAATCCCACACAACCTCCATTGCTGATTCACCACAGCATCACGCAAGCTTTACAGTAGTATAATCTCATAGATTCATAGATTCCAAAGCCAGAAAGGACCACTGTGAATAGTCTGACCTCCTGTATAGCACAGGCCGTAGAACATCCCCCCCCCCCCCCCGCCCCCCAAAGGCCACAGCAAATCTTTTAGAAAACCAGCCAATCTCAAATTAAAAATAGTCAATGGAGAATACACTGTGACCCTTGGTAAGTTTCCAATGGTTAACTGCTCTCACTATTAAAAACTTATGCCTTATATCCAGCCTGAATCTGTCTTGCTTCAACTTCAGATTTTGTATCATGTTATACCCTTCTTTGCTAAATTGAAGAGCCTATTACCAAATATTTGTTCTCCATGTATATACTTTTAGCCTGCAACTAAGTCACTCCTTAAGCTTGTCTCTCTTAAATTAAATAGATTCAGCACCTGAGTCTATCTCTATAGGTGCTGGAACTATGGGTGCAACCTCAGCATTGACTTGAAGTGGTTTCCATTATATTCAGGGTTTACAGCTTGGCTCAATGGCTCTCAGTGTCACCTACATACATAATGTTCCAGAACCCTGACTATAAGAGATGTTTTCTAACCCTTTAATCATTCCTGTGGCTCTTCTCTGAATCTTCTCCAATTTATCAACAACCTCCTTCTTGAATTGTGGGCACCAAAATTGGACACAGGATTCCACTAGTGCCAAATACAGAGGGAGAAAACCCTTCTCTGCTCCCACTCAAGATCCTGCAGGATGGCATGAGCTCTTTTGGCCATAGCATCATATTGGGAGCTTGTGTTCAGCCGATTACCTATCCCTGCTCAAATCTTTCTCAGAGTCACTAGAAAGACACCCGATCCAAGATGATTCTCTGTTGTCAGTCACATTTTGAGACCTATCATTTAGCCAGTTTTTAATCAATTTAATGTGGGCCATGATAATTTTTTATCTTTCAAGTTTTTTAATCAAAATTTTGTGTTGTACCAAGTCAAATACCTTACAAAATTCTAAGTATATTATGTCATCACTATTACCTTTATCAACCACAGTTCTAATTGCCTAAAGGAAAGATAGCAAGTTACTTGACAGGATCTGTTTTTCCTTAATCAATGTTGATTTGCATTAATTACTTTATACTTCTTTAATTTTTTATTAATTGAGTCCTGTATCAGCAGCTCTATTATCCTGCCCGGGATCGATGTCAGGCTGACAGACTTATAATTACACGTAATTCAAGCGTATAATTACGCATAAATCATCCTGTTTACTCTTTTAAATAACTGGTACAACATTCGCTTTTTTCCTGTCTTCTGAAACTTCCCAAGTGTTCCAAGACTTATAGATAATCATCGTTAATTGTCTAGCAAACTCCTCAGCCAGCTCTTTTAAAACTCTTGGATTCAAGCTATCTGGGCCTGATGATTTTAAAATTTCTAACTTTAGTAGCCTCTGTTTAACATCTTCAGAGCTACTACTGGAATGGAAAGACTTTTATTATTATCATTCAATGAGACGACATCATCTCTTTTCTCCCCAAATAACAGAACAGAAATATTTATTGAACACTTCTGGCAAATCTGAATTACTCTAGATAATTCTACCATTTCCATCTACTAATGCACAAGACCATTGTCAGGATTCTTTCCTCACCAAAGTATTTTTAAAATTCCATCTTATTGTCCTTAACTCTGTTGTCTATATATGTCTCCTGTTGTCTATTGGCTTCCCTTATCAATTTTTTACAATTCCTAACTTCTGATTTATATCAATTATATCAGTTTCCTCCATCTTACATTTGTTGTGTGTCTGTGTTAAACCTGCCTTCATTTCCTTTCTAAACCAGGTTGTTGTTTTTTAATCAGCATGGCCTTTTTCGTCAGTTGTGGGACTGTGTCTATTTTGGGGCAGCCAGTAAGTTGTTCTTAAATGATTTTCTAATATCATTCCAAGTTTTCTGATTAAATTTTTCCTCTTTGCTGATTTGGATCATAATTGTTTTCACTTTTGTGATATTGGCCTTGTTAACGCACCATATTTATATATTACTGGTCTGGATTTTATTCTACTTACATGTTATAAATGTGTACGAGTCACGATCACTTGTGCCTAAGCTACCGTTAACTTTACTTCTGTGACCAGTTCTCTTTATCTGCTAGGATAAGGTCTAGTATAGAATTTCCCCCTGTTGGCTGAAACATAGACATTAATGGAATTACACTGGCAGAAACCTGGAGTGACACACAGTGACAGATCAAATCCCTCTGGTCCAAATAAGCCACAGCTAATTTCCCATAGTGTGGTCCCTTATTTCTATTTGGCACCTTTCTCCTCCCGCAATTAACATATCAAAAGGGGCAGTAGAACTGGGGAGAGGTGCAGTTAGTCCTTTCCTTAGGTGATGAGACCAAGCTGAGAAAATGTCCTTATTGAGCCATGTGATCTCCCAGTCTCACGCCCTGTGACAGCAGAGTGAGAATGGAATAGCAGGGAGAGGGTAGCCTGTCATGGAGCCATTCAGGAAGGAGAGCTCTGCAGACTGTATTACACCAGGAAAAATTCCCCTCAGCAAACCGAAGGTCTGTACAGTGGTTGTTTCCTCTCCTGGCTATTTCCCTCCTCGTCACACATTTTTGAAACTTTGCCGACATTCTATGGCTCAGTCCTCCCCACTCGCTCTTTTCCTTTCCTTTGAATGCTTATGTAGACTGTGAGTGTGTGTTACTGGAAGGAAATCTGGATGCAAGCAACTTTTGGGAAAGAGAAATAATAAATCATGGAGTCTTGGAGGAAATCTTAATACTTTACAGGGCTATAGGCACATACTAACAGAGTTTATTTCAAAATAGATCGTGCATAGATATGTCTGTGATGTATTTCTAGCTCTTTTACTAGCCGCTTGTGTGGTACCCATCACATTGTATCTGAGTGCCTCTTACATATTAAAGATTTTATCCCTGCAACATTCATGGGAGATGGGAGGTAATATTCCCATTTTATAGGAGGAAAACTGAGGCATGTATCCCCTTCCCGGTAGCCCCCTCCTATAGATTTTCTCACAAGGGACTTTGATTAAGGTCAACACTATAGAAGATTTAGAATAGCCCATGAGTTTTAATTCTTCCGTATGTATCCCTGCTCTCAGAACTTTCTCTCATCCCATTGGGTCAACAGACTAGGAGTTTTTTGTTTGTTGTTTTGGTTTACTGCAGCCCTCCGGGTTCCCCTCTGCGACAAAGGGCTCACAGCCGTCTCCGTTGCAGTCACCTGTGCTTATATTTGCAGAGCACACAGTTCCTGCCCCAGGCACACTAGGGGCTTCGAGGCTCAGAGTTGTGTGCCCTGCTGGGCCAGGGGGCAGACTGTCTCACAGTCTTCCCTACCTTCCTGAGCTGGCCTATATATCCTCCCTGGCCAGATAGCCAGCTGTTCCCCCTTTGCCTGGGTAGTGTTCAGCCTAAGCCAGGGATCAGCAGCCTTTGCTGGCCCCATGCGAGCCCCACCCACTGCACCCTCACCAGGTGCCAGGAGCGGGGCCATCAGGTGCGAGGGGTGGGGCCTGGGACTCCTCCCTGCTAGCCCCACACTGCACATGGGGCTGCTGTCCCCTGCTTGCTGCACTCCCCAGCGGGGAGGCAGGGCCAGCAGGGGACAGGAACCCCACGTGCTGTGGCTCTTGTGGCCCCAGGCCCAGCTGGGGCGCGGGGCTAGTGGGGGGAGCAGCCGCTTGGAATAGGCGCACATGCCTGAAGCAGTGCGATCAGATGCCAACTGCCCCCCTTTTAGTTCCTGGCTCCCCTGACCTGCACCGCCTCAGCCCAGCCCACTGGGTTAGGGGCAACAGACGCAGCTGGGCGGAGGAGGGGTGTTTCCCCTCCTCCAATCTGTCATAACAATGCCGAGAGCTCAAGGAAGAAAAAGAAAGTCTAGCGGAGAGATGTGAAATGTGAAAATGAGTCATGCCCATAGTAATTAAGCTCCTGAAAAAACTCCAGTGTGGGTGGCTAAGGGGACATTTGATTCTCAGCAGAGCACGACCCATGGCTTTGGATCTGCTGCTGTATGCAATAATCCATCCTTGATTATTACTGGACGTGGGGAGGAGATAAGACAGCTTGTGAAAGCATGCATGGGGAACATAGTTGTTGGAAACATTTGCAGTGTTGCTTTGAACACACGCACAGGCTCGATACAGCATATGTCGACCCCACGCCCAGCCTGGTTTTCTTCCCATACTTTCACTGATATTCCTGCTAAATGTCTTCTGTCTGTTACTAGTGGCTCAAGAAGAGCTGCCTTAAATAAATCTTGGGCCCATGTTGAGCAGAGAAAATTATCATTGGTACATGTCATTGGCTTTCCTGTCTGTGGGTTTGCCCTTGGGACGGGCCAGCCACTGAAATAGAGGCAAAGCGTCACTAAAGACAATGCCTTCAAGTTGTTAAGGATGGAGGTGAGTGATTGTGGTGACTGAACGTAGAGCTAGGAGAACGTTGAAGAGCTCATTGGGGGTTTATTGTATCAGGATTCTCTCTCATTCAGAATCATCCCATACCATCGTCCTGGGAGAGATGTGGGAAAGAAAGGAAACTGTTTGTATCTTACATTATTGCTAGCAGCTGGAGGTCTTAACTGGGGCTCCAAAGAGCAGGTGTATGCCCCACATTGCTCTTCCCTTTTGCCTGTCAACAAGCAACCTCCATCTCTCATTTTCAGCCATTTGTCACCTTGGAGAGAACTTTGAAAGAGTCCCTTGAGCATTGTTTAGAACTGATTTGTTGCATATGCTGGGCTGTTACTGACAAAGTTTGGGCAAATACTTCCCAGCAAGAAACACATCCAAGGGAGGGCGGATGAGCAGATGATGATTGCTTCAAAATTAATTATACATATTAAAAATTATATCTGCATTATCCTTCTAATGAAAAACAGCTAAAACTTGTGCATCTGAGTTTTACAAACACTGTCTTAGGAAGAAAGTTTATTTATCAAAGATATTCAGGTTGGTATCCCTGTCACCAGAATTACTGCATCCCCAAAAGTCAATTCCTGGAATTATTACTCATTCCTTCTTGGGCAAAACTTCCATTCACTTCACAAGTCCAAGCCGAAGCCAAGGGGGATTCAGCCCGAGAAAGAACTGAGCACTAACTCTAGAATTTGGACCTCTAGCTCCTGTGGTTCGCCTGTCACAGCCACAGTAGATTTATTATTCACTCGGGCGTTGCATCATGTTGGCAAACTCCCATAAACTGCCATGAGCAACTAACCCCTTCTTTATTTGTTCCTTCCAAACTAGAGAGCATGCACCTTAAACTCTGAAGGTCACACTGAGTCTTTGGAAAGGACAAAGATTCTAGTCAACCGATTCCTTTAACAAAAGAAAAACCTCATCCCATGGGTTTATCTAAAGCCTCCACATTCATTTGTGCAGGTCTGGGAGCGTTCCACTTCGATTCATTTGGAGATGAAATAAACAGATAATTAGCTCTGAGAGGGAAAAATTCACATGGTTATATGCATTATATTCAGAGAGCAACAATTTGCTGGCTGTGAGTATGATCGAGCAGGATCAACCTCAGGAGCGGCACACACCATGAGTCAGAGAAAAGTCCCATGGGAATTGCCACTCTTACAGGATCCCAGTCTTAGTAGATATGTCTGCCAGGGCATTGCAATGATGATTGGTCTTTTTTTTAAAAAAAATCTTCCTCATCAGTTGTTGATTAATGGGAGGTGGCTGCCTTTATCATCAAATTCCTTCCCAAACCAGTAATCCTGTGACTCAAGCTACAATGGAAACGGAGAAACAAATGTGACTGAGACAGTAATGCTGAGCTAAATAATGAACTCTGCTTGCCTTGGCAGGGTGCAGTGAGACACTTGTGTGGCCTGCAAAAGAGCAGAAAACAATGTTAGAACCAGGCTACTCAGAGTCCTCACTTCCTTTGAGGAGCAAATCACCTGGAAATGGACAGGGAGGAGCCAGGACCATGTCCCGCCCTTAGCAGACTGCAGATTGGAGCTCATGCACTGCAGGAACCCATCTGCACCACCCTAAAAGATAGCTGACAGTTCACCTGGGAGATGATGCCTCCTAGGCACCTTTTTGCTCAGACAAAGCTGCTCTTTGCCAGTCGTGTTCCTCTAACCAGGGAGTCACCGCAGCCCAAGCACCTAAATGTGTCACTTTCTCGCTACACCTCCTCTGTGGAGACTGGCATTTAAAACTTCAAATTGCACTACTACAGGGTACTAATACGAATACTCTCAGTTGGACACCTGGGTAAACCTAGCCCTGGAAAGTTAAGGAAGGGAAACTTACCTTGAATTCCAGGAAATGCTTCCTGACAGTGAGTTATACTGAGCTTGGCACCGTTTTCTTCAGAAGCTGGGGTGAATGGCAGACGTCCCCCCAACTCCCGCCTGGACAATGTGTGAGCTGGTTTAGGCTTGATCCAAAGTCCACTGAAGTTAAAGGGAGTTGGACTACTGACTTTTATGGGCTTGGTATCAGGTGCCTACTGCAGAGACTGGATTTGCATTGGTGAGGGATGGATTAGAGGACCTAATGGCCTTTTCCAAGTCTAATTTCTAGGGTTCTTAGGGTACATCTACACTAGAAAAAGTTAAGTCGAGTTTGTTAAGTCGACTTAATAAGGTCGACTGTAAGTCGATTTAAAGCCAACCTTATTAGGTTGACTTAACAAAATGGACTACGTTGACTTAAAGTTAAGTCGACTTAGTCCACTTTAGTAAGTTGACTTAACAGGCCTTAAGTCAACTTAATAAAATCAACTTAAGGGTTACTCCCTGTCCACACGGACTTTGTTAAGTCGACCTAATGGGCAGTTGTTATAAAGTTGACTTAAACTTTCATTAAGTCAGCTTAAGGAATTTCTTGAGTTGACTTAATGAAAGTCAGGTGTAGACCTAAATTGCTAGTGTAGACATACCCTTTGATTGCTCCTGACTTCGTAGAAGTGTGTAAGGTTATTAACTGATGTTTGCAAAACACTCATCTCCTTTAATGAGAAGCACTCAGCGCACAATATTATTAATCGTACTGTTAATTGTTATTTGTGCTACCACAGCACCTAGAAGCCCTTGTCATGTCTCTGGACTCCATTGTGCTAGGTGCTACAGAAACACGGTGCAAAGTGTTTACACGCTAAGTACGAGACAAGAAGAACAAATGGATACGGCCTGGCAGTTAGAAACATGGAAACACAGAAACAATGAGGCAATACAGATCAGCACAACAGACAATAGTGTTGCTGCTATTTAGAGCCAGATGAAAAATGGTAAATATTTTCCATGAACATTTTTGAAAGAATCTGGTTTTTGTTCTGAAAGAAAATGAAAACCAAAAGGCATGAGTAAAAAGCCCAAAATAATTCGGGAGTTTCACTTTTTGTAAAAGTAATGGAAAAATGTAAACAAAATAATGGAAAAATGTAAACAAAATGACTTTTTTTTCCACAAAGACTATTCAACCAGCTCTGCTGTTGTTATTAGCATTGTCTCTTCACTGGATGCTTCCGCCTTCAGGACACTTCACCCTAAACCCAGCTATCATTAACACCCCTCTGTAGTAGTGTTTAAATAGCGCGTTGCTTCCTACTCATATTTCTCTCTTATGTAAACCTGTACACTAACCAAATTGCATGCCAGGGGCCCAGTTCAGTAATGTTCTTAAGAACAAGGATAACCTTAAAGACTTCATATGTCTGGTGAACGAGGGTGAGGAAACATTGACTTCAGTGCAGCTACTTGTGTGCTTAAGTACTTGCTAAATCCTCTGTAATGCCAGCCTGTAAATGTGTCGTCTTGAATGTACAAGCTACAATTAAGAGCTATTGAATAATAACAACTATGCTATGAAAATGTCCGAAACAGTTAGAGACCTGAAAATGCTAGTGAGCTTTTCATGTTTCACATAAACATTTGAAACTGGAAGAACTTTCAGTTCTCATAAGAAAATCAGAATAAATGCTTACATGGATTACAGGGGGATCCAACAACCCTGAATTACATTTTTGCACTTGACAGCCTCCCCTTTTTTACATGTTGCTCAACTCTAAACAGGGAAAATAAAATCAGCTTTGTTCGTGAGCATATGCTTTTGACATTTTTTCTTCTTGAAGCCTGTGAATTATTAATAAACTAATTTCTCTTTATAGTTCAATCTTTGGAGATGTAAAGTGCTCACTCAAATGCACTGAACGGCAGGAATGCTTCAGCTCCAATCAGCTCATGTCTTCTTTGGAAATGTTGGCCTTGAGGTATCTTTCAGTCTTTGAAATCAATCTTTTATTCAACCAGGAATTTCTGATGGCTAGGAGGGCTAGTCTGTTAATTCTGCCTAATGCCCTGTTTAAGTTCAGGGCATTTCCATCAGCTGACTTTCTGCTTCTGGTTTGCACATGAGCTATTTTTTTCCTTTCTTGCTTTTTTCAATATATGGAAGATAAAATTCCTTGTCAAGCAGTGTAACAGTGGGGATTGGGATGACCGAGGATGACCTCAGCGGCACAATCAGTGTAAGATCGTGCTGGTTTTTTGCAGCCAGGTTAGTAGAGATTGATCAGCATGGCTAGCTACTGTATGTTGACACAGAGCACATGAAGTACAAAGCTCCTCTTGGGACTCCAAATCTCTGAGTTATTAAAGCAATGAACATTAAGTGGCGCTTCAAATGGACAATAATGAAAACAAGAGACAAGTGTATAGTAGTCATATGAGGACCTCTTTATGATTTCCAAGACCCTTAGTAATTGCATGGCCTCAATTTGCCTTACGGTGTTGGTGGCCCACCTGATAAGTTTCTTTCCTCCCTGGTTCCTGTGGCTGAAGAATTGAAAGTGGATGGTGGTGCTTGCTTCCCATCTGGTCCTGCTGCAGGAGAAGGGGATGGGCCCATCTTATAAACTGCAAAAATTCCCTGTGGTGGGAAGTCCTTCAAAAGTATGGGCATCTAAGCAATCAATTTATTTGCTTTACTTTAGGCACTGTAGTCTTATCATTCCTCCATCAAGAGCATTGGGCATTAATGGTCCTATACAAGTATCCCGCACAGGGTCTGTGGAGGATAGGAAGGGGTGTGGTCAGAGCAAGTTGCACTCCAGCTATTCTGGATGGCCAAGCAGCCCACAGGCAGCTGTGAGAAGCTGCTGTAATTTAGAGCAACACTGAAGACCCAAGAATTGAGGAGGTGTAAGACCTTGGACATGATAAGGCTCTTGCTGCTCCAGATGTGACTTACGATAATATTGCTCTGTGTGTGAAGCAGTTTTCATTGCTCAGGAAGGTGTGGTGAGAGAGACTTGAGGTCTTTTGCCCTCTCAATAGGTAGGGCTGGGGACTATAAACGGGGTGGCCACTGAGCACATCTCCAGAACAGTGGACAACCTGGAAGTGACCCTAGGGAGGTGGTGGGATCTCCATCTTTGGAAACATTTAAAGGCCCAGTTAGACAAACCCCTGGCTGGGATGATTTAGTGGGAGTGGTCCTGCTTTGAGCAGGCGGTTGGACTAGATGACCTCATGAGGTCCCTTCCAGCCCTAAGATTCTATGATTCTATGACCCTGCCCTCACTGGTGTGAAGTCACACGCATGGGTATTTATTATGGGGTTCAAGTGCCCCATCTGGGCATGAGTCTGCTGACTCAGTTGCCCCTTCTCAGCTATTCTAAAGAATGCACATATACATGTGTGGTTCATGTACACCCCATTCACCATGATGTGGGGGGCCCATCCTTGATTTTTGCCCAGATCCCCATATTCACTAAGACCACCCCATGGCGATGCCTGCTGGTGACAAAACAGGTTTAGTAAATGACAAAGTCATGTACCACCACTGACTTGGCATCCGATGATGTGCAAAATAAATCTAACTCCTTAACCTGTATGCTGGTGTTATTCCTAGGGGAGGGACAAGAGGGCAGCTTTCATCAATGTCAACATTTACACCACCAACAGACTTGAACCTTTATGCCTCAGTTTCTCCATTTGTGAATATGGGATTATATTTAACCATAGGGCTGGCTGAAAATTTTCCATCAAACAAATGTTTTGGTTGGAAAAGCTGCTATTGAAACATGGGAAAGAGGATGGGTAGGAATCTCAAACAAATTTAGAATTTATGGGAGAATCTATCTATCTATCTATCTATCTATCTATCTATCTATCTATCTATCTATCATTTCCTGCAAAAAGTAATTGGCATTTTGAGATCTGTTTCACTTGTAAGGAATAATTAGTACATTTACCAAAAATATCCTTAGTATAAGTCTATTGGTTTCAACTGGCCAGTTAACTACTTTATGAACAATTAATGCTTTCAATATCCTTGTTCCAGTCATGAATTTGGCCCTATATCTGTAATGAACTTTGAAGAAGTAATGTGCTGTCCAAGGGTGATATCCTGACTCTTGGCAAACTACCATTGACTTCACTGGAGCCATGATTTCACCCCTAGTAATGTGATTAAGAATATTTCAATACCTACTTCTCTAACCTAATAAAACAAAATGGCATCCAAAAAAGCAATTTAACTTCTTTTTCTCCTTACTGTCTTTGGCACCCCAAATTATAGACCACCAATCTAGAACTGTGCAAATAACTGCTTTTTTGGTTCACTAGCTGAACCAAGAAATTTAAAAAAAAAGAAAGAATTCCAGTCAAAAAAATTCTGTTCAGCCTAAAACGAAGCACTTTGTTCCATTGTCAAGGCTTTTCTTTAAAAACACCTTGTAAAATAAAGTGCAGGTAAATTTGACACAAGTCTTTTCAAATTAAAAAATCAAAAAGTATTGTTTTAAAAATGTCAAAATGAAACGTGTGCGGGTGGTGGCGCCGGGGGGGGGGGGGGTGTTGTGTTTTAGTTTTGGCTAATTCCATGTGAATTCCCGAAATGTTTGGGTTGACCCACATCTGTATTTTTCAACCAAAAAATCGTTTTGTCCAAAATAATTTATCCAGGCCTATTCCATTCTGTTTTTTCTTTTAACAAATGTATTCTTTACATTTCCTTTTAAGGGGGAAACACATAAAATAAGAGAAAATGAGTTGCTACAGAGCAAATAAAAACTGTTTTTAAAAAATCACCAAAATGATGGAAAATATGTCTGTGAAAAAGCAAATGATTCCTCTTAAAACAATGTGAGGCCAACAGTAGAAGTCCCATTACTGGATGATGTGTGTTCCTTTAAGTGGCTCTTTCTGGTCTCTGAGGTAACAAAGTTGTCATGTGATGCAGCGGTTGCCATGGCAATAATCTGTAATTGTGCAGAAAATGCAGTGAACTAGTGTGCAACTCCTTAGTGAATTGGATGGCGAGAAAAATCAAACCCATGTAAGCCTTGAATTGATGGTGGTCTGAAACGGAAATGGACAAGGCAGTCCAGGTTAACACATGCTGAATTTGCTATATTTACTCACTCTCAACCTTGCATCTCTCTCTTTAAAAAAATGTTCTGCTCACTTTTATGTTCACAAGTGGTATAAATCTTAGCGCGCTCTGCATATACTTCCATGCATCCTCCTTAGAATTCAGGGCTCTCCTTTTACGAAAAATGAGGTTGCAATTGGTACTCCTGCGGCAGAATGAAATTATAAGACCCATGGTTTTCCCGTCATTCTTTTTATGCACAGGTGAAACAACAGTGGTAAATGTTGTGGCTTACTCAGATTACAAAATGGATGGTTTCTTTCCTTCAAGAGCTGCACACAACATCCACTCTTTCTTCCTCTGCCTTGGGATGTGTTGTTCGACTGGTAGCTTGGTAACAGCATACACACATGTAAACACACTCATCTGACAGCAGCATCCCTTAGAAGAAACTAACTGAAAACAGGGTTGTAGATGGATCAGAAGATCAAGTTTGTGAAACTTCCTTCTGTGCATCATTTAAGGCGGCAGAATTTACAAAGAAAGCCTTAATTGGTTAGGAGCATTAACCCATGAGATTATTGGGCTAAGATTTTCCTGCCACCATCCATCTCAGAACGCCAGAGGAATCCCATGAGAACTTGCCTTCTAGCCAAATCCCAAGGGACAAACATCTGGCTCTAAGATGCAGTTGCCCTGTACTTAACCTGGGGCCATTAAGAAAGATGATCTTTCTTAGTAAATATTTATATTATGATAGACACAAAGGCCTCAGTCAGACTTGCTGCTCCACTGTGCTAGGCACTGTACAGACACAGAAGAGAGACAATTGCTACAGAAAGAGCTTTCTTTTTCATTCACCAAAAGTGGGATGAACTTCTTTACCTCAGGACGAACCCCATGCAGCAATCGGATCTGATTCCATTCCCGAAGGTCTTCTCTCGCCCGGAGAAATCGATGCTTTGTGTGCTCAGATTAGCTCAATCGAGCCAATTTAACTCAACTGAAACACCTCGCTCTGCACCAATATAGGCACAGTTTAAAGCCTTTAGTGTGACTTTTGCAGGTCCAGTTATAACCTAGCTTTAACTCAGTCAGTTCAGCAGGTGTGAAAGTAGAGGGCTAGAGGTTTCGAAATGTTCATTGGATGACATTCGTTGACTCAAGGCAACATCACCCCTTTAAATGCTAGTCTAGCCCCATCTACCCTCGCACTTATGTCGCTCAGGGGAGTGTCCTGATAAAGTTGAGTCATGGTACATTTTAAATGTCGACTAGCCCTAAGTGTAGAAAATGTCAGGCCAGGGGCTGCACTGCTTGAACTAATTGGGGTTTATCCCTCTTACTACAAGATCTCATGTGCACTCATGTGAAGAATTGGGCTATTCCTGAGTCCAGTCAGGGCTTCCTTAGATTGCTCACTCCTGCCTGCCTTCCCCCATGTTGCAGACTGGTTGGGAGAGTGTGATAAAGGAAAGTGACAGATGGCTCAGTGCACATCTCTGGATTTGCTACTTTGAGACAGATATTAAAATGGGGAGTCTGATGCATCTGCTGCTGGAGCCGTGATCTGAACCTCCTAAAGACCGGTTTCTCTGGAAATTGTTTATTTGAAGAGGAAAAATGCATCCAGCATAAAGCAGATACAGGATTGAACCTCTCAGAGTAGGTCTAGCTGGGAGCATGCCGTGGGTTGAGAGACACACGCTAACTGGGCTCACGTGAGCATCCTTAAGATAGCAAATGGAAAGTTGTAGCCCAGGTGGTGGAATAAGCGAGGTGCCCAGGTATGAGTCCACCCTGGGTCTGCAGTCAGCTCGCTAGCTCAGGCTGCCCCCATGCCACAATGTCCATGTTGCTGTTTTACATGCACTGATTTGAGCAGCTATAGTGCATCTCTGGCTTGCCCGGGCTCACTCCCAGAGGCAATGTAGATAGACCCTAAGTGGATGAAGGGTTGGTGATCCCTCTTTAGTAGAAGGAGAGCTTACTCTCCAATGACCTCTTCGTTTTCTAGAGAAATGGAAATGCCCCAGTCTTGTACCAATGATGCGGATGGAGCAGGCTGCTTCTATTCAAAACAACCTGCTAATGGTCACTTCCCAAAAGGGCTGAGGTTGACCAGTCAATCAGCAGCTATTCCATTATACGCCCATCTTCTCACCATGTCCCTGTTCGTTAAAATAGGAGCCATCTCATGGCTCTCCAACGCTGCCAAGCTCTGCCTCCAGAAAGCCAATTCACTGTCAGCAGCTTAATTCAAACCTTTTTGCTGCTTTTCTCCTAGAAGTGGGCTCACTGCCCTCACGCCATGCCCTGTGAGAAGGTGGAGCAGGAGGAACGACTGTGGGAAACCAGGAAGTAGGTTCTGAAATGCAGACATTCTGAAATCTAAGTGCTTAGGAATGCTCTGACCTCTTCGCCAGTGCACCACCACTGTTCAGGGACCATATCATGAGGACTATTCACCCATGTATTCAGTCTCCACACACAGAAATAGAGAGAGAGAGCGAGAGAGAGACCACTAGATGGCCAATTGAAGGCATTCTCATCTCTAGACAGCTGTGACAAACTGCAGCTCTTTTCTACTTGATAAACAGTATTGGGCACTTTTGTAATGTTAGCTGGAAATGCACTTCTGCTAGCTCACAGGACAGCGCTCCAGTGTTAGAGGGAGGAACAAGAAGAGTACAGAAATCATGTGGTGACAGGCCAGAGAACAGAGCTCAGAGTGATAACACACCCACAGAGTTTTTCCTGTGAAAACAATATCCTCCCAGCTCTGTCTGAAATGCATTCTGGCTTCCCAGCTTAAAGGAACAATTTCCCAGGGCTATATTTTAGAGGTTCAGTTTGCTTTTGTAAACTGCCCACCTCTTAATTCATCACCACCTTTCTACTGTAATAAAGTGACTCAACAGTCATTCAGGCACTGAACCCACTTCCCTGGAAGTCATCAACTACCATTGGTATCATTTATTGATTTTATGGATTGGTTAATAGGGCACAGGGTAGGAAGCCCGAGCAGTAACCAGACCCTGACTGTGCTAGGTGCTGGGCAGACAAGCAAAGAGAAAGATGGTCCTTGCTCCAGCGAGTGCAGACAAGATACAATGGGTGAAGAACAGAAAACCAGAAGTCACGATTCCACCAGAGGGATGGCCTGGGTCTAGACAGAGAGATGAGCCAACGACACCCAGATTACAGGCTGTGTGACTCAGGAGAGTGGTGGTGGAGGATGACAGAGTTACAGAAATGGAAGTGGTAGGTGAAGGCGTGGTGTGAGGAAAAGATCAGAAACATACTTGTAATCAGGTTGAGCTGAAGTTGTCAGCAGGAATCCATGAAGAGATGGAAGACAAACAGGCTGAGATGTGAAAAGAGAGAAAATCATCACCATGGCGTATTTGAAGCCACACTTGTGGTTAAAGGAGAGTAGCGGCCAAAGCAGAACTTGGGGGGTTCCACACTGCTAGGGAAAGAAAGGGGAAGCAGAAGAGACACTGAAGGAGCAATCAGAGCTCTAGGAGGAGCGGGGGGAGAGGGGGAGGTGGCTAACATTTGAAGATTGGGGGGATCAGACTGGCAATCTCATTTCAGTTTTTAATTGCTGAAACCTGTTACATTTTCACTTTCCTAAGAAAACCTGAAAAACACCAAAGAAAAATGTTGACAAAATCATAAACGTGGTTTTATTGAACTTTTTGATGGGACCAGCTCTCAGCACAGGGTTAGGGGTCACAGCTTACTTTCCCAGGTTTTTTTTTAATGGACGCAGTTCCCAGGAACAAACTCCTTCGCAGTATAAGCAGGTTCCAGCTGTCACTGATGGCTCTGTGCCAGTAATTGTTGTACGTGACGGTAAACCTCCAGTATCTGTATTGAGCTTAATTCATCATTCCTCTTAGATCAAAGTACTCTGGGTAACTTTCATCACTGCTAAATTGGCTACTGGTGTGGACAGGGATGCAGGGAATGTTGCTACTGACATGCTTTGAGAGACCCAGATGGAAAAACTTGCAGCTAGGCCATGCCTGCAATATAGGCCTGTCTACACCGCATAGTAAGCTCCGGGCTGCATGAGATGTGCCTGCAGACTCAGTGTTCCGCTTCTTCTCTACTTCAGGTCCGAGAATAGATTCATTCACCAGTTTAGAAGAAGTGTAGAACCCGGAGGAACACACAGCATTGTCTGTGGTTAATTAAAAAACCGAGACATGGTCATAATGTTTTCATCCTGTATAAAATACCGCTCTGTTCCCTAACCTGACTGAGAATAAGTAATGCAGCTATGTACTTCTGAATAGTTCTGTGTGCACGATCTGTTTGCATAATACGCTGCACTCTCCTCAACATCTGGTCCCTGCCCGTTGCTCTCATACCCTTAGGTTTATGAGCACTAAATTCACTCCGTTGTTAATGCAGAGAAAAATACAATCCAAAATGCTTCATTTTTACAAGCATTTTTTGGTGGGAGTAGTGACACACGGCCAACTTCTGCTTTCAGACTGAACCCAGCCTTTGCATTTTTGGGTGGGCCTGAGAAACAATTTTTGAGGCCCCTCCCTTTCAGGCCAAACATAACTAATTCCTGTCCGCTTTTATCACTCCGGTATGGACCAACTTGGCCTAAAGATTTTAGGGAGGGTCAATGACATGATTCCTTGGATACTCCCTAGACTTGTCCCTAAAAAATGTGTGTGTGTGTGTGTGTGTGTGTGTGTGTGTGTGTGTGTGTACTCTCTATTTCCTTTCTTTACGTCACTGCCAACACATGAAAACACAGAATAAGGCCCTAACCCTGCAAAGACCCATGCACAGTGTCACAGTGGTGCCATGCATGCAACTCTGCAGAACTGCTGCCTCTCCACAAGAGCCTGGCCATGTGATAGATAACTGTAATCATTTACCCACAAGCCAGATCCATCTCTTCCAGTCATTCATAAAAGAACAAACAAAAAACCTGCCAATTTCAAGCCACCCAAAAAGACCCAGCCCCTCAGGGACGCCCAACCTCACAGCACATAGAGTACGCAGGTCCTTAGCAAAGAGATGGCCAACTCTTGGCTTACACAATTGGCATGCTGCTGGAGGCAAGGTATGATCATTTCACTGTTGCTTTGTCCTCCAACCCATTTCCTGGCTTGTCTTTGGCTACCCTGGTGTCACTCATCATGTGTTAAGATTGTAAGCTATTTGGGACAGGAATGGTCGGTTGTTACCTTGGGTCATAACCGCCTAGCACAACTGGGTCTTGAATGAGAGACTACTACATCGCTAAATCTAATATTGATCCCACTAATAGCTAATTTTGGTCTCCTTTGCTCAGTGACCAGAACAGATACGCCTCTTAACTAGAAGTAAAGAAAAAAGCCAAATTAAATCATTCTAGGACCAAGGCATGTTTCTGCACCTTTGGTGAAATTCAGCCCAAGAGCTGTTACGGGAGTCACACCTGGCCCACGGAATAATTGAGTCGGACCTGGCCCATTGAATAATTTTTTTCTGCCTATGACTTTTGAAAAGGGAACCTGTGTGGTGTTTACATGTGTGTATATATATTGGGTAAGGAGCTACACAAGACAAAAATTCTTTCTGAATGACAGCTGAAATTCTATGAGCCAAAGCTTTGTTTCTAGTAAATCAGAGCTAAAAGAGATGGTGCCATTGTAAAGATCTGGGCAGACGACTCCCAAGCTGACCTGTTATGGTGTGGCAGCAGTTCAGATTCTGCATTACTGCATATAGGTTTCCACAGTTATTTTTCTGTTGTTACCAAACATTCAAACTAAAACTATTCTGTGGTCATATAGACAGGAAAAATGACGTCATGCTTCAAAAACCACTAAGCCAAAAAGCCTTGGAATCTACAAGACAAACTGCATTCTAATTAGGAATAAGAAACAATGACATTGGAAATGAAGAAATTTCCTGGATTATTTCTTTTTTCTAGTCCTACCTTGACTCCACTTCAAGCCAAAGCCCTGATAAGTGCACTGCGCCCGAAAAAAATCACACACCTCTGAGGTCATTGTTAGGGAGTTCAAAAAACATGTTTTTACACAAAATAAGGGGGGAAAACCTTGTATTGAGTGTCATGTCTCCAGAAATGAAGAGCTCAGGAATTTGTAGCACAGGGGCTGCAGTATAGAACCATCAGGGGGTTCCTCAGTTTCACACAGCTATTCTTCTCCTGACTTTTCCAACTCAGAATAAATCAAAGTCTCTATTTTAAATATTATAGTTTAATACATTGATTAGGTGGTGCCCTCACAGCAAGGTTGGGTAACTCAGTGGAGGGTATATTCATTACCTGGGAATAACCAGAATGAATCACAACAAATGCATCTTTCTGGTACTCTGCAGATCTGTTCGGCTCATGGTGGTGAGGGTTAGCGGTAGTCAGAGAAACTGCAGCAGCATCATATTCCAGAGGAGATTGTAGTGCCATTGAATTTGAAACACTTTATGAGATCAGCTCAATTCTTCTGGACTATCATTTCAGAAAAGAACCAGGAAAAAGGGCCCAACCATATAGAAAGGACCATTTTCAGCATTTTCAAAATGAAACATTTTGATTGATCATTTTTAAATGACTTTTGGTCTCATTTCTTTAAAATCTGTATTATGTATATAATACTTTTTTAAAAATCAAAATCAAAATGAACTCTTTTTATCCACCCAACAAGATCTTTTACAAAAAAATTCTTTCACAGAGAGTTTCAGAACATTGGGTTCTCACTCCTAGTCAGAATAAGGCCAAATTTCAAAATCCTGTGCAAAATGTACTTCCTTCCTTTACTCAGCAATACAACAAAACCGACCTATGTGGTGTGTGTAACATTTGCTTGAAGGGTGAGTCCTAAACAACATTGAAACACCCACTTGTGAAAAGTCTCCCTAATAAATTACTGCTCTTGAGTAGCCTCACCCCGCGTCTAACTGTTAGCCTGATTCTGCGACTCACAAGTTAAAGGGGAAAAGTAGTCATCCACATCACTCCAACACTCCCAATGTGTGCCCCATTAGAGGATTTGTAACTCATAGACTTTAAGGTGAGAAGGGACCAGTACGATCATCTAGTCTGACCTCCTGCACAATGCAGGCCTCAAGATCTGACCCACCCACTCCAGCAATAGGCCACCAACCTAGGACTGAGTTATTTACCTCCTTCAATCATGATTTAAGGACTTTAACATGAACATAACATGTTCAGGCAAATGCGGTCTCCAAATGCTTCCGCAAACACCCACCTCCCAGCTGTGCCCCCCCCCCCAGAGGATAAAATAATGAGAATAGTCACAGGGGACGCAACAAAGAATTACCTGCCATCATGCACCTGCTGAAAGGTTGAATTAACTGTCTGGTCCTTTGAGAAGCAGAATAAATCTTGACATGTTTTGAAAGGGCATCAGGGTTCCCATTTTGCTGGGTTCTGCCTCAGTCAAAGCTGGTTTTCTAGAAGTGCCATTATTAATATGGAATCTGCACCTTTCATGCACCTGCAGGCTTATTGGTTGGTATAGGTCTTTCGTAATTCATTTGATTTTTGATAACATTTTGCACCGTGGACAGCAGCTTTGTGAGTGCTGGGCTGAGACCACGGAAAAGGCCTCAGATTGCAGGAAGAAACTTGCTTTTTTCCCAGAAGGGAGAGAGACAAACGTAGCTTGAGAAGTCAGGTGAACAATCCAACGCTCCACAAAATTGGAAAGAGATTCTGCCCTCGGTTACAGCTGTACTGACCCACTGAAACCAGCGAAGGCAACAGAGGTGACTCAGGGCAGAATATGCCAAAAAATTTAGATTGAATATGCTACATGGCGAGGAACATATTTCTTTTCCAACTTCAGTGGGAGCAGGGTTGGGTCTAATACCATGGATTCCCCCTGCCTGACACTGTAAAGGACATACTGGGGGGGTGGAGGAGCAGGTTTGGAGTGGGGCATACTTTGGCCTTGGCAACCCCCAGAAGTAAAAATGCTGATAGATGTTCAGAGCCACTTTCTCTTCCCCAGTCTAAAGCTGTGTGTGAGTGAGAGAGAGAGAGAGAAATGTGCTATGTATGTTTGTCACTATATGAATTTTAATTCAAATCTGAATATTAATCATCATTTATAGCATCTTCTGATTTACTTTTTTTTAACTGTCACAACAGCAATGATATCCTCTAATAGACTGTTTTTCCTCTGCAGCGCTTGCTCATGGCCGCCACAGGGGAGCGGATATGGAACTACAACCACCAGTGACAGGTTTTGACACTTCCTGTATTTTGGTGTTCAGTTGCTGGTTGGCTCTGGGCTACAGCAATCCCCTGTATATAGCTGTGTAACCCAGATGTGAAGGGCCTAATCCAAGTCCATGGAAGTCCTTGGGATTCTTTCAGTTAGCTTTGCATTGGTACCAAAAGTGCCGTGTTATTGATTCTTTTATTATAGTTATTATTTATTATTTGTATCGCTGTAGCCCCTGGGAGCCCTAGTCATGGATTAAGATTCCATTGTGCTCTGTGCTATACAAACGCAGAAGAAAAAGACAGCCCTGCTGCAAAGAGTTCTCTTAGAATTTCACAATGCAATGAGCAAAATGTTAGCTAGGGTTAGGTAAGATGTGGGGGAGAAACTGTAGCCGTACATCTCTCTGCCACCTCCCAGAATTCAATGAAATCTCTTCTTCCCTTTACAAAGAGAACTTCAGCATTAAACAACAGAATCCCATGCTCTTCAGTTCAGATGAACAACATGTCTTCTCCAAAGTGGCTACTGCTCCAGTTCTGAAGCAATTATTAACTTTTCTTTCTAACCTTCCCTAAAAAAGATTTTTAAGCAGTGAGAAACAGATTTTGCCGTTTATAAATAACAGTCAAGTACTGAAACAATTCCTTTCTAGATATTTATTTAGTACAGTTACTGTTTTGAAAACTAATGTGTCATCTCCAGCCTTGACTGATGCAATAACAAGTTGTTTCTACGGTCTATTTAGGAAAACGGATGTTGGAATTTTATCAGTAGTTTATTTTTGCCATCTGATAATTACCTTGATCTTGGTTATGACAAGTCAGATAAAAAAGTCAGATGAAAGAGGACCTCATCAGAACAGCATATGCTATTCCTCATGGCACTCTAGACAAACAAGAACAATGAAACAAAGTTAGGTGAATGATAATGCTAAGCTTTCTCTTTTCTCTGAATACATTTCTTTCTGTCTCCAAGCTTCTACTCATTTGCTGTTTGTAATGGCCCCTGTTAGTCATTCCTTGTTATGGATGTCGTGTAATGAAACTTGTCCAAAAACATGTCAGAGCTTTTGTAAGTGAGATGTCTTTATGCTGAGTACCAACATTAATAATCATACAGCGGTTCTCCCTTAAACCGTCTCTGTTTCATTTGTGCTTAGGTAAGATTGCCGCAGTACTGAGAAGAGGGGACAGCTAGGGAATAGTGTGAATATTGCACTAACTTTATTTAGTTGGAAAGGCAATTGAGAATGTTCTGAGCGCAACCGCTGTCGAGAAGAAAAGTTCACTTTTAATACGCTTGATTAATGTGATTTCAAATGTTGCCAGATGCTGTCATGTACTGTAGGGCTTTTGATTCAGCGAAGATAACATTGAAAATGTAAACGATCTGTACTTATCCAAGACTAAGACAAAGCAGGAAACATCGGGTGTCTGTTTTCTGAGTGTCTCTTGATGCAAGGATTTTTTTAGTCTTATATGCAAAATTCCACTGTATACCTATCTCGGGTTTTGTTAACCATGCAAAGAATTCTGCAACTGCAATCCCTTTGGCAAACATGTGCCTGCAAATTATGATTTCAAAAAGTCCTGATCTTGCCTATGAGAAAATTACTCCCTATATTCTTGATATAGGTATGCCAACAAGCACAGGGAAATCAGCAGATCTTGGCTTCCCACAGCTTAGAAGAAAAGGCTTCATCTTCAGGCCATAGTAAGCTTGAACGCTGTCGAGGAAGATCTTATTTTGTGTGTGTGGTGTGAGAGGTCTACAGAACATCAGCCTTGCCCCCAAGTGGGAAGCCACTCCAGACCAATCAATTATCCTGAGCTCAGTTGTTCTGGATTTGTGCAATCTGGTAGTATGCGGTACCAATTTGGGAAACGGCTGCCTGCTTGTGGAAAGTCTCCCCAGCCTAGCACGTGCATGTGGACTGAAGAGGCAGACACGTAAGAATGCTAAAAACAGAAAATAAACAGAGCCAGGGTCATAACTAAATTACAGGATTTAATTTTTAGTTCTAATATATTTGGACCCAGTACCACTGAACAACCCCATCCAAGATCAACATCCCATCTTGCTCAATGCTGTACAGAGTCAGAGATGTTTCCTGCCTGGAAATGCTTCCAATCTATGTAGACAAGACGGAGAGTGGGAGAAAGGAAGTATCATTTCCCACTCCTGTTTATAGATGGGAAACTGAATCTTAGAAAAGTTAGGTGACTTTAAGGCCTGTCTTTTCCTCAGTGGGGAACATGAGGCTTTTTGCTTGGCAAGTACCATGATGTAAAGTAATAAAGACAATTTTTGGAAAAAAAAATAAAACAAGGCATCTCGTTTGAGGAAGCAGAATAGGCGTAACAGCATTAATACAATGCATTTAAATAGGTGCTCTAACAGAGACAAATGGGGGAGTCAGAGACATTCATCTGAAAATAAATGGCAGTTCCCCCATTGGCTACAAAGTGAAGCAGTTACATTTTCAACCTCCAGCTGCAAGGGACTCCGATGAGCATTTTCCTATCACAGATGTTGTGCAACAAAAAATGCCGCATGCCCAAGGCATTAAAAGAAGGGGCCAAACATGAACAATGATTTGGATTCACTATGATGGCATTAGTCATAATGAAACCTACGCTGGCATTAACATGTGGGTAATAGGTCTGGCACTTCCCGAGGCATCACTGCTAAGAAAGAGTGAGTATTAATAGAAGTCTGAAAAAGAGAGAGTTTCTGCCTCTGCATCGTGGCTGTTCTGCCTGTCTGGGGGCAGTGGTTTCTGGTCAGCTCTCATAAAACACACCAGGCCAAAACCGTACACTTCCTTTCAAACAAACAAACCCACACTCCCAACATCGTGAGGGGGCTGTGCCAGGCCTGGGGGCAAAGTCTGGAGATTACTGCTCAGAAGTATTAGCCCAGTTCCAAAGAGCAGATTGGTTCGACCGTCTTTATTCTCTCGTTGGTTTGTTTTCCCATCAGCATTCGTGCAAAGGGGTTTGTGTTTACTCAGACGTTTGGGGAATGGGAATACCAGGGGGACACTCACAGAGCTGGCCATGCTCCATCATCGTTTTTGTTGTTGTACCAGCCTCTATAAACCCCAAACGGCGATCAAGGCTCCCTTGTGTACAAGTGCGTTGTAAGAGTTGAACCAATAAGGAAAAAGAAAGAGTAGACAAACCAACCGCACGCCAGGCAAGCCTGAATCAATCCAGTGTGTGAGAAATTGCTTCCGTCTCACTAAAGCCACCCCGATCAGTTATTTTTGCTCTTTGAAGTCACTGAGACCTAAGCTTATGTTTCAAGATAAGCATGTGCTTATTTGCTTTGCTGAATCAGGGCCATATTGAACAACAATTAGTCACTAATCAAAGATATAGGCAAAGTAAAAAAGTTGCAAACCTCTCATATCCTGAAATACGTCTGCCTCAAGTTTTCATCAAAGAATACATATGCAAACATCTAAGTCTGCTCAGGGCTGATTCACAAGCAGACACAAGGGCTAAATGCTTTAGATCAATTCTGAGCTATAAATAATTCGCCCAGTTCTAATCAGGACTATTTTAAATCTCAGCTTTGGTTTTAACTACCAACCACTTTAGCCCAGTGCAAACCCTCAGCTCGTTGAAAAGATGGTTTCACAGCATAGCTTCCATCATCCGTTCTATTGCCATAATCCTTAAACAATGAGCAAAGCGCACCTGCTCGAATTGAGAAAGCAATCTGACTGGCTAATGAAGAACCTGCAGTAGGTAATTATGAGATTCTAGCCACATGAGGTGAAACTAATTAACCAAAACATTAAAATCACAATAAAAGTTAACCATAGTTATTTAGCGCACTAATATCCAGCAAGGTGTGCAGTTACACTGTCATGTACATAATTCTCAGGTGCGCCAATTCACAAAGCTCTGCAGGCATTCACAATATGATATCATAATGATACACGACTCCACGCTGCTGTGCGTTATTGCTTTCACCTACGGTATATGCGACAACTCCAGTCCCTTAGTGTAGGAGCCTTCCTCATGAACAGGAATAAAAATCATTCTCCCATCTTTCCTGTTTTGACAGTAGGACTGCAGGTCTGAAAAAATAAAGACCAGACATTGACATTTGCAGACACACCTCCCAGCAGCACTCTTGAAGGGGAAGTGCCGGAGATGAATCCAAATTGCCAGGACTGAGTGCCTCAATAGGAGGGTCAGACTGAGGATCTGTTTACTTTCCATTCTGAATCGGCTCAGGTGGTGTGATGCAAACATATATTGACACAAAAGAGAGTGAATATTTGGTTCATGTTTGAAGATTAGGACTCAGCGAGATTTGGTAAAGGTGCTGGTGCCGCCATCAAGCCGCCCCTGACTTCATGACTTTCTACACACAAATCTGGACTGAAACTATGAAGGGGATGGAGGGATCATCTCAAAATGTGAACCTCTCTAACTCTGCCTTTTCAGTCTCTTGTGCACCAGTCCACTTCAGTCTCTATTCACCTCAGACCACTGCACTGGTTGTATAGAAATGGAGGGGCAGATTCTGGCTGGCCTCTACGTAACACAGCATTCAGTGAGGGTGCCAGGAGCTTCAATCTTCTCTTGCAAACTATATTTAAGAATCCTAGAAGGTTAGGCATGGAAGGGACCGTAGGAGGTCATCTAGTCCAACCTCTTGCTCAAAGCAGGGCCAACCCCAACTAAACCATCCCAGGCAGGGCTTTGTCAAACCTCTACGGACGGAGATTCCACCACCTTCCTAGATAACCCATTCCACTGCTTCACCACCCTCCTAGGGAAAAACTTATTCCTAATATCCAACCTAGATAGATGTTATATATAACAGTTTTAAGGGTCTCTTTCATGCACATGGGTTTCTGAATAATGCAATACAAATATGTATGCATGGTGCAGATTTTGTGCATTGATTCTGTCTAATACATAAGGCAAAAGGTCTGAACTGTTATTTAGCTGGAGATAAAATACAGTACTAATTTTATTTAGTTAAGGTTGGTCCTGCTTTGAGCAGGGGATTGGACTAGATACCTCCTGAGGTCCCTTCCAATCCTCATCTTCTATGATTCTAGGATTTTTCAGGAGTTAAAAGGACTACTTCATTCCTAAGTAGTGGGAACGAGATAAAGCCATGAGGCTAAATCAGCTTCATGGGAAAAAATCAAAAGGCTCTCTATCTCCTCCCTATAAAGCTGATATAATTCTAACTTATTGGTGGTGCATTACTGGTTTTTTCACTGATATTTTAAATAAGATTTTCTTATAATAAGTTGCATATATGGCAGAAGATTGCCCGTGGAATCTTTTCAAGCAATGGCATATGTTAAGCAGCAGTGCTTTGTAATATAAAATGCAGTATAAGTATGTATACCTTTTTATTTACATATGCCCTTTGGACATGCTCATTTTATTTATACATATCCTAAGAAAAATGACACTTACAGAGCTGCCAGCTATAAAGTGTTAGAGTCCCATGGTGAGATTTGAAGGAATGTATTAAATTACATAGACACTATGTGGAGTGCCTTCTAGAGCCAAGGGAGAAAATTCCTCCAATTTGAATGATTATAATTAATCTTTTAGTTGATGATAGTGTTTGTTATGCTTACAGAAACCACATAGGATTGGAGTACAGAATTCAGTTCACAAACAAACACAAATGTACGTACGGTGGGACTACATAGGCATGCCTATACACAAGATATGAAAGGCCTATTTCCATGCTCCTCCTCGTGTGGAATTTCTGTTAAAGCTAAGGGGTGTTTCAGAGGCAAATGCAATAGCTTTTGTAAAAACAGGTCTTAAGCATGAACTCGGTAGGTAATTTGTGGGCTACGAGGCAATACATGGAGATTAACAGGTTCAGATGACATCTTGAGAGCCGGTAACTAGGAGGCAAAGCTGGATAGATCAGTATGGAATATCACCAGGAACTGAGATATGTGTACCCAGGCTTAGACACACATTTTCTATGCTGTGTATTTTATATTTAATGAACCACACAAGATTTTATAAGGAACTACTATTTCAAAAAAATATTTTAAAGTGACAGACCTCTGATGCTGTTATAGCCATGAAGAATAACTTTTAGTTACCCTCTGAGGATGGAATTTTTCTTACTTTTATATCATTTATATTAATTTGAAAAATGAAGAGTTATATTCCAGAATGGACTACGTCAGAAGATTCAGACCTGACTCTGAGCAACGAGGTCTGGATTATGTGTGGGGATGTGTAAAACAGAGCCTCTGAAGCTGCTGAGGTTCAGTCCTCGCTATTATACGTGCTCTTTATGCAAAATTTGATATAAGAAGAAATCCTGACCAAGTTTTATGGGAAGTCATAAACTATTGAGTCATGAGTAAGGCGCAGGATATTAGGACCCTGCCAGGATATTAACAACATTTTATAACATAAGTGTTTTATAACTTTGATGTGTATTCAACTTTTTGGTTTAAGGAAATAAAATTTTAGATACTCTGAAAATGACAGCTCTGAGAATTACACATCTCACCCATTGTAGACACAAACTCTGAAGTTTTACCCATGAAACAATAAATTACTTTAAGCCACAGTTTATCTCTTGGGAAAGAAAACCCAAAGGATCAAAGACTGAAACTCCCCCCCCCCCCCCAAAATTTAGAAATGATCACTTGCCTGGGGCTTATTTATGGTGAGGAGCCAAATCCTGAACAGGTCTAAATAGAGCTGTTTTTACAGCGCCAGCCTTTCCACTAATTTATCTCCAGCTCTTGTGTAGCTAAATTTCTGCAGAAGCCCATACCACGACGAGTGATCACTAAATGTCAATACATTCCCAAGCTCTTCCTCGGGCAGCTCACTGTTCCGGTAACATGTCATCTTATCACAGGCCTTTCGACACATAGCATTTCATCTGTGGCATGTGGCTGCAATGCGATGGTTTGACGTGACATTTCACTGCGTGAATCTTGTCACTTAACATTTGCGGGCAGTGTTTGGTCACAGATGAATGGTTGCACGACTCTTAGCCACTCACAGGAAAAGGCCTTTCCTCTTTGTTATAGGCCCACCAGCCCATGCCCATGTTGTGTGGAAGTGCAAGTGCAGAGGACACAAAAGCCTTTCCCGCCTTGCACAAAAGCCAAGAACAATTGCAACCCCCGGGCTCCACTGAGCAAAAGAAATACAACTTTCTAGCACTTGTATGCCAGAAGCCACCCACCCTTGTGCAGCACCACAGTGGCCCCCATAGATGCACTCCAGCAGGGAGACAGGTAAGGAATTAAGACTCTGCAAGATCCCCAGTGCAGAGATGTGTCTGTCAGGCACAGCTGAGCCCTATGGCCTGATCCAAAGCTCATTCAACTATGGAAAGACTCCCACTGACTCTACTTGAGTAGGCCATTGGGTGTGTTGAAGCATCTCTCACCACAATGCAGCTAGCCAATGGGTGAGGCTGTCCATGGAGCTACGGACAGGAACTTCCTCTTGACTCCCCGCCCCCAGATATTTAGTTTATGATCTGAAGTGTGGTATTTCCTCACTCTTCATTAACTTTCACCCCTGTAGCTATAGATGGTCTTAACCTATTAAGTAGCTGTACACAGAGAGCAGGGTATGAGGGAAGGTCTACAGTGAGAGGACACGAAGCCAAGGCTTCTTCGGCCATAGACAAAAAATAATTATCAGTCAACTTGAAACGTGACCTTGATTCTTCATTATAGCAGTCGCCTGAGTGATGGTTTAACATCTGTACGTGAACACGCTGGATCAGTAGTCAGGAAAACATAAAAGTAACAATCTACACTCGGGCTCTAGTTTCTGTCATTGCTCTTTCAGATATTTCAGAGAATGAAGTAATGTCTCTAAGATCAAGGTCATTTTCAGCTGCATCAATTATTTTACTTTCTCTTGGCAATGGTACCTACATACCTCGGCACAGCACCGGCTGATAGACGAATGATACACTGGAAAAACTGACTATTTCTCAACGTTATGGAGTGCCTGTTTCATACATTAAATTGGTTTAATCATTTAAAATTTTACTACTCAGCTTGGCAAGGACTGCATAACAATATTGCATGTTACCAATTTAATGCATTTAGAACATATTTAAGTGGCTTCCAATGTTCTTAGTCACAGTCATTCAAATGAAAGACCCATATTTCAAGTAACAAGACTTCAGCAGCGAGATGACATGAGTGGTGGATAATAAGTTAAGCCATCTATCAAAATATCAAGTACGAAACAGATGGTGAGAAGAAGATCCAGATCCATTTATGAGTCTCCTAACATGCTCACCGATTAAATTCACCACAAGGATGCACCGTGGTATCTGAGGATTGCCATCTTGTAGCATTCTTGTTCATTACAAGCTAAAGTGGGGAGTAATGGAGTCAATTATAAAGATTCCATGGGGTTCTGCCAATGTCACTGGGAGCAGAAATTGGCCAATTGTCTCTCTTTATAGATCCTCACTTGCTAGTGTTGAAATCTCAAATACAGTCCATGGATTGTTGAACTCCATCATCTGGCTCCACTAGTGGTACATAAATAAGAAGTAATTTTGCTGTCATTTTCATTGCCAAAAAGCACATATATTTCTGTATCTTCAAAGACATCCCCTACCCCAGAGGCTTTTCTGTTTGGCATTCTCTTTGTTTAACCTCTTAGGTTTCTCTGTTCATAAATAATCTAATTTTTTATTTTTTTTAACTCAATCAAGCTTTATCCTGCTGAACGGAGGCCCTCATGAACTGGTCTTTAATAAGGAGGTTCTTTTGTGTTTGTGGGGTTACCCGTTACACCCGGTTCTTAGATTAAAGGGAAAATCTACCCAGATTTTATACATGTTTTCTAGAGCCTAGATTAAAATGTTAAAGGACCCCCATTAAGAAGTTGTATTTTTAGTGAAAGGCTTTATTCCACTGGCTGGGGAATTAATGTCAGTTGGAAAATGATTTCCCAGTGGTTTGGTTCTGTAGCAAAAGTCTTCAACTTTTATGTATATAGTCTTTGAAGTTGGAAATTGTTGTTAGACTATCAAATGTTGTTTGAGGTGTCACTCATTTTTTCTTTTTGTTATGGGAATGGGATCTTAGCAGAGAATTACTGAGGCAGAAAATGAGTGCGTGAGTGACACCAAAGAGAAAGGTGTTTATAGGGCATATACAAGGTGAATTGTTGTGGAGCCTAAAACTGTCAATATAATCTCAGTTAATTCTCTGAGTGTCTGTTTTTTTCATCCAAAGAAGGTGGGGTTAAATCTCTGAGGATGTAACACTTGCATCTGCTCTCCACTGTGTGGAATATTTTCTAAAATATCTTTTTGCTTGTGTAACTTCAGCTCTCTGGTTTTTCTGCGTCACTACCACAACTCTAATGGAAGCTAGCTTGACTTGCCCAGAGAATGAGTTTACTGCCCTTGTTAGCTGGGCAGATGAACTGCGTGATGGGTCTCTGTTTCCAGAGCTTGTGTTTTCTGTCATTACACTGTTTCTCAACCACAGTTGTTTTACCATGGAGCAGATAGCTGGGACAAGATATAGGTAGAGTAATTCCCTGTGAAGGAGCTCTGCAAGTGCATATCTTTGTGCAAGCAGTGATCTCTTGTGGGCTCAACTTCACTTCCGGTCTGGAATAAAAAGAAAGAATTAGAGACTGGGAAGATTAATGGAATTAAAATGCTATGGAATGCTTTATTGCTGGATTGTACACATTTCCCCCTCTCCCAATCTCTTGCTTTTTTATCTCTTCTTTTGCTTGTGGAGTCTCGGTGTTTATTTCACTGGGTAGCCAGCACTTGCCTCGCCTGTCCAGAAGAGTTGCCCCTATGGATAAGACCATATGGCTTTAACAAACCCCTAAACTGTGTCCCAGCATGGAGTAGAATGGATCAGGGCAGAGGGGGGTGTCCTGTATAATTGTCAGTTATTCTGCAGACCTGCGGGGGAAAACGGAGAGGATCTTGCAAGGCCATTCAAATATACTGGGTACCTTCAGCCTTCCTGAACAGACGTGCAGCTCAAAGTGGTGCTTCCAGGAATATCATCTTAGCATTTGACAGTCCTTGCTCTGACCCCAGTGACAGGTAGCGAGTGGTGTGGAAAGGCACAAGTCAGACAACCCCCCTGAAGAGAGTGACGCTGATTCCATGAGAGAAGCTGATTTCAGGGTAACCTGGTAATGCTTAGGGTTTACTGCCACGATGCAAGAAATCCACATCCCAAACACTGCCATTCACTAAAGAACACAGAGCACTGATGGATGGCATGGTTTCCATGCCGTTATCATTAAGCCTCCTTGGGAAGGAATGCAGTCAGGTTTTCAGGATGTTCACGTCTCTGAGGGCACAGGAGATGGCCAATAAAAAAAGGGATGGCTGCCTTGAGATTGGCCCCCCTCCTCCAAGTTCTTCAGGCAACAGAACGGCATTGGCCATGAACAACCTGCTCGTCTTGGGTGCAGATGGCTTTAATAGTCATTCCCAGATGTTCTGCCTCTTGAAGGTCAAATTCACCTTGTATAAATGGGGCTGGAACCATCTGGGAGAGAGAGCGAGTGAGGAAACAGACATTTTATTTGAAGGAATGCAATATAAGAATGCCCTTCTTACCTGTTTTTTCCTTACCTGTATACTTAAAGAGAACAGCTCAAATGGGGATAACCAGAGGGCACACAGCTTAGCAAGCAGGATATAGACCCTTTCGCCTATAGGGCACCAGCTTCAATCCCTCTTTAGTCAGTATTGACTGGAAGATTTTACCTTCTGATTGCTAGACAGTGACCTGTGTGCAGTGACATAGTGGTGTCAGTCCAGGTTCCTGTGGCTTCCTACCCGCATCACCAACCCTATGTTTTTCAGTAGTTAACATCTCTTCAGGCTGCCTCAACTGAGAAGCCAGGTCCAGAGAGGAAATGGAATCTGAGCTTTTCTTCAGATCCCAGCCAAGACACATCAGTGGGGCAGTGGGTGAAAGAAACTGGTGAACCCTCTTTATCTCTGCACCTGGTTTTAGACACACAGAGGACCCAAGTCTCCTTTCCAGGCAGTACACTCACACCAAGATTAACCACAAAAGAACACGCAACAAAAATGAGCTCTGCTGAGAATGACCAGATTTCACTGTTCCTTTCAAAATGGCTCCTCCCAAATACTGACTGGGGCTGCTACCTCTCTATGTGCTGGTTTTCCAAAAATATCAGGTGTCATGGGGTAGCTGCCCTACACAGATGAACAAAGGGTTAACAAGAGTCTGCTATTAGCCCACTTTGCTTCACTTGGTGGGTGTGTCAGTTTGATTTACTACCAGATCCAGCTGGGGGAGAACAGGAGGCAGAGCAAGGAAGTGAAAGCTCTCGGGAAGGTCCAGGAGAGAGGCAAAGAAACTCAGCAGGTAGGAAGTTCCCCTTTCTGGGATGAGTCTGTGGAAAACTATCTAAATTAATCCCTGTACTTAGTTCTGGATAGAGAGGTAATTCTGAGGTGTTGCTGTTCTAGTAGATAAAGATGTGGCTGGGAGTATCTAGGGGAAAACCAGAACCCTGGAAACCAGCAGAGAGACTATGCTTGGTACAAGCTTTGGGGAAATAGCACAAGAGGTTTGTAGCTAGGCAGTGGCCCCGGGACACAGTTTTGCCCTGTAAGAAACAGCACTAGGTGCTTAAGGGTCCCTGAACCAGAACCCAGAGTAGAAGATGCGTCTGGGCTTCTCTATCAGCCTCAAAGAAGGAGCAAACAAGCCCAATGTAAGGACTGTTGAAGCTAGGGTGGGGGCTGAAGGTGGAGATGGAAAGACAGGCTGACAGAGAGCCCTAGATGGGGCAGAACAGTCTTTTGGAGTGGGTTATTTTTAACTGTGTTTTTGTTCCCTGGAAAGGGTGGAACTAAATTGGGTGCTGAGTCATGAGAAGAAGCAGGCGGCAGGTCTGGAGCTAGTAGCCAGCCTGGGGAGCTAGAAACGAGAGCTTGCTAACATGTACCAGCCTCAGTCATGAGGGCACGCCCACCCTTCCACAGTCAAAATGTTTGTTTTACATACATATCATGATTCTACAGTTAGAAGTCAGTGTCCCCAAATCCAGATAACCATTTCATCCCCTCTGTGTAGTATCAGTAATAGTAAAACGAACTCCATGAAAACAAATAGTTTAATGACAATGTTCAGCCAACTGGATTGTTCTTAATTATGGCCTTTAGACAAGAGTCTTAAAAGGGACTAATTTTGACTATCTCCATTTCTGGTGGCTCACATGGAGATACTTTAAAGGTTCTGGGTTCGGGACAGTGAGCACCTGCCCTCTGAAAATAAGTCCCTTTTGAGATGTCTCCAGTTCAGCAACAAAAAATGACACAATATAGCTTGTCCATTTTGAAAATCTCAGGGTTCATCTTCCCACTACACGTGCCCAAGTTCCTGTTTTCTATCACTGATGACAGATCTGGTTTTGGATATGTGGCTCCCAGGTACCATTTTGGAAGAAAAGTGTGAAAATTATACAAGTGACTAATGTAGATTTTCCTGCAGAAATGGCAAGAAATTCTAAAGTGATTAAAGAAAAATTAAGGTGCAATTAAGCAACTGTTTGGGGGTAATTTCACACTAGCGCTTCATAAAAAGAAGCCATAAAAAGGACAGAAAACTCTGACATTTATTCCCCTATCATTCTTGTAGATTGAAATATTTTGCCTTTTTGGTCTTACTCTGATTTTCTGAATGTTTATCTTTGATCCATGCTTGCATATTACATGCTGCCATCACTGAGCTAGTGGGAAGAGAGACTTTTGGTGGGCAATTCATGGTTCTTTGAAGATATATCAAGGGGCTCTCTCTGTACATCAGGCAATGTGACATTGGTCTTGGGAGTGGGTTTAGGATTGTTGTCTCTTGTATGTGTAGATACTGAAGGCTAGATATTTACACCGTGAAGGAGGCATAGGATAGAAAGTGAATAAGCCATTTGACTGAGCTTTCAACAAATATGGAGAAAGAATTGAAATGGAGAGATGTGGAATGGGGTTTGCATAGGGCAATCTTCAGGGTGGTGGGTGGTTTTTTTTTTTTTAAATTTAATTTAATTTTATTTTGTAATTGTATCGTGACTCTTGTGCTTGTTGGTCTTAAAGTCCCAGCTCCAAGAGTTTTGTGAATGGAAATTTCAACTTCCATTAAAAACTACAATTTTTAGCTCTCATGGTTGTGGAGGAAAGCCAAAAACCATGCTCCTTAATGATTAAAAGACAACAGAAGGCAAATAAAGATCCAACACTTAAATTCTCATGTTTTGGGGCTTAAAAATCACAATAGATTTATTTAAAAAAAAAAAACCCCACCAACACACAGTACTGTCTCTTGGTTGACTACCTCATTGTTTTTAAATCTTTTAAAGGTCACAAGTTCCAGTTTTCTCTGAAAACGCACAGTCTAGAAATGTATTTGGTTTTTTAAATGACACTTGAAATTCTTGCATTCACAAGATTCCAGGAACTGGGGTTTTCAGAAGATGATTAGCTGTCTCATAACTCACTACAAAAGTTGGCAACACTGTCTTTCCTTCACTCCCTTTGTCTGTGTGGACCCACCAGTCCAAAAGCCAGTGACGGTGCTGTGAAATAATTAGTCCTGCTACCCTTGTGATTAACAGGGTGACCAGCGAGGAGCAAGTTCTGGCCTCTTCACCTGGGCTTGTTAAATGTGGTCAGGAAATTCCTACCTTCGAGTTCCTGTTGCCACCACTTTCCCATTGGGCAAGAGGAAGGTCACCCCTGATGAGGAGCTACGTCCTGCTCAAGTAGGGACATAAGATTGGTTACAGGATTCCTGGTCAGCTCTGGGTCCATTGGCTAGCTGGAAGGAGATTATGTACCCTCAGCTGCCAGAAGGCGCACATACCGATGCAGCAGATTGAGCATGGCCCAGACACAAGGCTGACCTCAGGGATGGAATGCTGGCTCAAGGAACAGCCCAGGTCCACATCTACAGCCAGCATGGTGGGGAGATCTACCCCCAGCAGAGGATGCTGTGAATAGCTCAGGGAACGTGTAGAGATTGGCTTTCTGAGGTCAAGGTGGAAGGGTGTAGCTTATTAGTCAGAGAACATGCCGATGGAACCAGCTGACTTGCAGGTGGATCTGAGGAAGTATACGATGGAGCCACCAGGCTGTTCTGTCAATAGCCTGGTATTATTGTACATTATAATGATCTTTTGTCCTTGATGATCAAGGCAGTGATTTCCGAGTGCACCATGTGACTGGGGTATGTGGAAGTTGAGACAAGGGGGACAGTGCCCAGGCAACAGTGCTGGAGTTGTCCCAGCTGGGTAGTGATGGGTAGAGACTTGTGTCAGAAGTCATCATGTGAGGTTGATTGCCTTTGTTCTTATAGGAGGTGAAAATGATGGTTTAATCTGGTGGCCACCATGGTTTGTCTTAAGGTCTAAGTCCTAAAGCCAAAGGAGTCAACGGAACTCTGTCCCTTGACTATAGTGAGCTTTGGATCAGGACCTCAGACTGCCCTGCTGCTGTCTGACCCAGACAGTTCAGCTTGCCTGTCATACTGGGAGTTAAAGTCCTTAATGTGCCAATCTGGGCTTCAAGGTCAAAGCTTTCGGCAGAGGATTGTGGACTTAGAAACTTGCTCTTCTCCTTTGATGCAATAAGGCCTGAGTTTTCTGGTCTCCAGAGTAGCTTGCAAAGCCTGTAAAAGTTTACAAATTTCTTCTGGAGGAACACCCTGAGTAAAAGTCTGCAGGTTGAAGGGGAATGGTGTATTTGTGAAGGATGGGAAGGTTAACATGCCTACTGAACTACTGAAAGTCTTCTGTGCCTTTTTAAAAATTGAATTGTATAGGCACTTGCAACCTTGGACAGGTACATTTTAAAAACAAAAATAAACACAACAATGCAGAGATAAGTACTGTTGCCATCAGAGGAGAACTCACCATTTTAATGCAATTCCCAATTTAGTGCAGCATGATCAGTAAAGCACCCTGCAACATCAAAGCATACAGATAGTCAAGTTATTAGATGGATACCTGGAAAGAAGGAAGGAGAAGCCAGGACACAATGGGACTAGTAAGTACACAACAAAACTGTTCAGCTCTGCAGTGTGGTTTTCTATATATTTTTAAAAATGAAGAAACAACAGATGTATCTGCCAGAAGTTAAGTACATATCTGTTAAGGATGCTCTTCTCATGTTCAGGGTCAGAAAAATATGTACAAATGTAGCACCGTGGTGATTGACAGAAAATCCTCAGTTCTGGCACTGGGAAACTTGTTTTCTTGACAGCACTTTGTTTTAAGGCTAGAGGCAGAAAAATGTCTTCTGCTTGTCCTTAAACGGGAAGGCCCTTTGTTCAGGATACTTATACCATTTGCAGATAATGATGTGCATTGCAGTTTCAGCTGTCTGCATATGCATTTTTATGTTTTTTATGACAGCTCTGCGTACTGAAGTAAAAGGCCATTTAGAGCTGTCAGGAAATGACAAGCCTTACCCTTTCCATTTACAATTCTGTTAGCATGCATTGTCAGGTGGATTCACCATTCCACCGACACATGATTTTCTTTGAAACCGACGTATGCGTTTAATTTAATACAGCAGTCTCCCAAAAAAAGAGAGCCTTATTAAGATTTCCTTTTCCATTTATCTTTTACTTATTTCCCTTTCATGTGGCTTTTTTCTTTCCTCCTTTTACTGTTCTGTAAAGAGAAACCAGGAGAGAGAAAATTGCCTTACCTGGACCATTGCAGTGTGTTCTGGCATGCCATCCTGTGATGTGGTGTGAAGGAGTTGATTTTTAGTCCATTTACTTTAAAAATTTTGCTACCAGTATGTTACAAATATTGAACCAGCCTATGAAAGTAAAATGAGCAAAATAACTGCAATTTGCAATAGTGACTTGAGAGATAATATAATCCTCAGCCTCACAGTTGGCTGCTCCAGTGAGATCTATTTCTATCCTGATGGACCAGTTTCTGGTACACTTGTTCCTGTTGAGTAGCTGCTTATTACTCAAGCAACTCTGCTGATTTTTTTTTTCCTGTTAGTTCGGGGTATTTTCTAACCACTGTGCTATAATTCACCTTGAGAGGTCCAGGTTTGGCTGTTACATTCACTTGATGCAGCCATTGTTGGTTTCAAAGGAGCAGGTCTGTGAAGATTGTGACCCTACAGGTGTCTTGCAATATATTAATTTATTAATTGTATTACAGTAGGACCCAAACACCCCAGCTGAGATCAAAGTATATTGGGGGAGGGATGCAAGACCCCTGTGCTAAGCACAAGTAGTAAGAGTCGGTCCCTGCTCTAAAGACCTTGCAGCTTAAACAGATATGTTGACAAGGGTGGAAGGAGAAACAAAGGCACAGAATGAAGCAAGTTGCCCAAGATCTCATCATGACAAGCAGTTGCAGAGCCTGGAACAGAAAACAAGTATTCCTGACTAGAACTCTGCGAACAGCTGATTAGTCAGTTTATTGGCTGTACTGAAAGTGAGTGAGAAGAGAGACAAATCATTTCAGGTTAGCCCAAAATATATATATATATTTTTTTTTTTTCAAAATTTATGGTGCATTGAAAAAGATGAAAATTCACTTGGGATCAAATGAAACATTTTATTCAATTAAAAAAGAATAGAAAAACTTGAAATACAAAGTCATTTTTAATTGGAAAAAAATCCAACCATTTCACTTTTAAAATATCAAAATAAAGTACAATTTATTTTTATTTGGTTTTGAGGTTTGGGGGTGGTGGTGGTGGGGGGGGTTGACTGAACCAATTTGACAAATTTAACATGGATTCACAAACTGTTCTGGTTGCTCCAAATCTGCTTGTGTGCGCTTACCTGTGTGTGTATGGGAGTTGTGGCTGAAAATTTGACCAGCTCTACTCCTGTTTAGACCAGGTGTCTACTCATCTGGAGAGAAAGGGAGAGGTAGAGTATTCAAGTGAAATTAAAGGAACAACGTCCATGTAATATTTATTATGTTTTTAAGTACTGGTAGTATGTTCAGTTGACCTCGAGACAGAGCAGACAACGCGTTCCCCAGAGCTTCTAATCTAAATAGCATCATGCAATCTAACCACACTTGAATGAGTAAATTGAGAAGATTATTATTTAGGGATTATTATTTATTTATTAATTTATTAGATTAACTCGCACTACTTAACAATCAGAGTGGCTAAAAGACTGGATAGTATTAAAAATAACAGGAGGAGTGTTGCCAGCAGATCGAGGGATGAGATTATTCCTCTCTATTCTGCACTGGTGAGGCCACATCTGGAATACTGTGTCCAGTTTTGGGCTCCCCACTAGAGAAAGGATGTGGACAAATTAGAAAGTCCAGCGGAGGGCAACAAAAATGGGGCGGAGGGCTGGGGCACATAACTTATGAGGAGAGACTGAAGGAAGTAGGCTTATTTAGTCTGCAGAAGAGAAGGGCAAGGGGGGGACTTGATAGGAACCTTGAACTATTTGAAGGGGTGCTCCAAAGAGGAGGGAGCTAGGCTGCTCTCGAGGGTAACAGAGGACAGAACAAGGAGCAATGGTTTCAAATTACAGCTGGGGAAGTCGAGGTTGGGTATTCGGAAAAACTGTCTCACTAGGAGGGTGGTGAAGCATTGGAATGGGCTATGTTGATTAGACTAGCAAACACAAACTCACTGGGGTTATCTTTGTCTGCACTGCAACCCTCCATTTGTGTCTTTCTGGGACCTCCAGGCTCACCACTTACAGCTGATCTAATATATCACTTTTTTTATTCTCTTTCAATTCGTTTTATAGACTTTATAGGCTTTGCATTTGTGAGGTCTTGTCCTGCTTCAATTGATTTCCATGGTATAAAACTTCAGTGATGGAAGGATCAAGCCATAAGCTAACAGAGACAAAATAAGTCTCCTCCTTTATCCCAAAGGTGTAAATTGTCCGTGTAACTTAGAGGAAAACATAGTTGTGTGGCTCCCATTAAATTAACTTAGATCCCACCATGCTTTACCCTCAAGTGTCTATTAGGCTGCACTGAAGGAGGTAAAGATCCTTTCTGAAAGCCCCTTTACTTATGTTTCTGCTTATTCTGGGCATGAGCTGGATTAGAAACTCCCTGCACTAGTCTCCATCCCTACCATCTGGGCTGTGCCTTGTTGCTCTTAAAGAAGAAAAGAAATGCACACAGTAGTTCTGTCTCTTCCTCCTCCTCTGTCACTAGTTAACATTTTGCCCTAACCTGGAATACTCTCCTGGGACCAATTATGCTATTCTAATGTAGACTCTCTCTAATAACTATCTTTAAAGGATTTGTTTATTCTCCTCATCTGCACTTTGACCTGATATCAAATTTCTCTTCCTTGCAATTAAGGAAGCGACGCATTCATGTCTGTGTTGATCCCTGCCTGACACAGTTGAATGTAGACCGAATTCATCCTGCGGGCAAGTCCATACTATTAGACTATGAAGCATCTACTGAGGGTACTTCCATTTTTGCTCCAATCCTCCCACTGAAGTTCTCCAGACTTTTTATTTTGTGCAAACCTTTTCCCTCAGTTTGTTTGTAATCCAGAAAACTACCACGTTTCATCCATTAAATTCTTTATTGCTATGAACCCTTACCTGGTTCTGGACTGAACCACCAATGTAACAGGTTCATCTTGGGCTTCAGAATGCAGGTTGAAAGAGAAATGAGGTCTGGAGGCTCAGGTTTGTTCTGATGGCACTGAAATACGTTAAATTGCTCCTCACACCTTCAGGGTGCACATCAACTAGATTCAGCTACTAGGGCATTTCAATATGAATGTGACGGAACAAAAAGTTTAGGATTAGTTTAGATCCATACACTTGAGTTGTTCCTCCTTCACTCCAGCCCTGCTCCTGGGAATATAGGGGTAGTGTAGAGTTTGATTCCTTTTTTGGTCCATCATTTAACTAATCACTGTATCAACAAAAGTGGCTGAAGACAAAGAGCAACTACCATGTGATTGATCTCAACACAGGGTAGACCTGAGATGTGCACGCTTCCTCATTACTGCTTTTCAGATGCGTTGGTTAAACAGTTACCAGGTGTATTTAAGACTCTTCAAACTGCAATCTTTCCATTTTCAGGGGGTTTCCAGCTCCTCTCTGTGGGCAGGGATTCTATAGGGAAGCATGATATCCGAAACCATCTGAGCCAAGAGTAAGGTAGAGTGATTTGTGCATCAGAGTTTTAGGGAGCAGCCTCTTTTGTCTATTTTCTTCCATAGCTTTTGCATAAAAACACTGCTCAGGTCTCTGAATACGTGTTACAAAATGTTACTCTTTTTCATTAAATTCAAAATGGTTCAGATGACCCTATTTTTTTTCTTGACTCTCTTTTTATTAAATATATCATCTGAATTGCCAGTTTTCTGTTATGTCCCTGGCATGCAGACAAGTTAGACAAGCATAAATACTCTTGCTGGAAGGTTGCAATGTAAGATTAATTTATTTCTTAGGATTCAGAACCATAATACATAAGAACCCCAATGCAGAGAGTGACGGGTGGGCTGCTCCCTGGGACAGGGAGGCACGAGTCACCGCACCTTACTCTTCTTGCCTCGCTCCCTGCAAATTGACACCCAACAGAGCCCAGTGCATGCCAAGAGGATCAGGAAACCCCAGGAGAATTTAAAATGAGCAATCATTATTTTAATCATTTTCAACATCCCACAAGAGGTAGAGAGGGTTGTGCTAATTCAGGACAGAACAACACAAACCCATTGTTGTGGTACACAAAGCACAGAGTCAAAATATTCAACTTACTTGAGCTATGTCTACCCCCATGGTTTCATCCTGGGGTCTGTGGGCCAAAAGTAGTCTGTGGGGGCTATCAAAGGGGCTGGGCTGGATGCAGAAGGGAGGCACTGCCTAAGACCCAGGCCGAGCATGTTGCTGTGGGGCCAAAAGACAAATGCCGGTTCCTTGCCGAAGCCGAGGAGATGAGACAACAGTGTGCCCTCCCCATGGCTGTAGCAAGGAGCACAGCAAAGTGCTCCACCTGAGTCCCCAGGCACTGGGGTTCCCACTTCTGGGGTCCCTGCTGAAGTCAGGGCAAGGGGAGCACTGATCTCCCATCCCCTGTCTGCAGAAGGAACCTTGCCGGAGACTTTGCCTGCGGCTGGGGTCGCCTCTAATGGAGGACACAGGCTCCAGCAGTGGGACACTACACTGTTAAAAATAGCAATGGAGATGGGAAGGGACAGCTTGGGCAAGAAGAGGGCATGTGGAAGATGTAGTTGAATACGTACCTGCACCCTTCAAGTATGTCTATCCTGCTTGCCTAAGCTCTACCTAACTGGCTACCCTACAAACTAGAGAGGCTATGGGAGTATATGCTCTGTATGCTACCGAAGAAATTGCGCTGTATGTTGCAGGACCAGCCTCTGACTGAAGTGCCATTTTTCTTTTTAAGGACAGGTTCAGTGAAATCACCTCTGAACCATGAACTGTGTATTGCAGCCTGGACTCCTGCCCCGTCCTCATTTACATGGCATGAGTGGGGAATCACATTTCATGCAAATGTCATGGTATCTCCTAGAGAAAGGGTCTTCATGACTCACTGCCATCATACATTATATACTGTATAGCCATTTACATGTCTCCATTTGCCATGGTTCAAATGTGGTTGTAATTGTGAAAAAATGAGATGTTATCCAGACTGAAAGCTCTTAAAAGAAGTTTTGTGTAGGTGGGAGCTGAGTCACAGAAAGTCTTTGCCATATAATGATCTCTCGACTCAACTGCTGGAGCATCTGGTGAAGACTTTCTGTGACTGAGCTCCTCCTGACCCAAAACTCCTTTATTATAGCCTTTAATTTGGCTAAGATCTCATTTCTAATAATTGGTCACATTTGAACCATGAAATGTGCTGCTTTGCAGCAAAAATGAATAATTCATGTTGATAATCTACATAGAACTGTAGGAATTGACTTTGTGGATGAGACTACATGTCTGTCTAGTCCAGTGTCCCGTCTGTTCCAGTAAAAGGTGCTAGATGCTTCAGACGAAGGCCTACAAAACCCACAATGGACGAAGATGGAATGACCTCCCTATAGGAGATATTTCTTCCTCATCTAGGCAATGAGTGAGGTGGTTTGTGTCTTGAAGCATGAAGGCTTATATTGGTATTGTCATTTTTAATTGTGGTGTTTTTATTTTTTGTTTATGGGAGTAGTGTCTAGAGGATGTCTGCCAGATCAAGGGCTCCTGATTCTAAGCACTATATGATATAAGGAAAATGAGAGTCCCTGCATAATGAAGCTATAGATGTTCTCTTATCCATACCGTCACCAATTCATGTTCAGCTATGGCCTTCAGCCAGAGTTAGCTTTCAGCAATGTACTGAAATCCTTCTTGTTCTTTCTCTAGCAAATCCATGAATCTGCCAGCACTTGAGAACTTGAAGTAGTGGGTTAGCTAATCCCCTCCTGATTTCAGAGTTTCTTAACCCAATTCCCCTGGCCTTCCACTTTGGAAAATGTGCATCTGAACAATCCATGCAGGGAAGAGTATTTTCTACAGGCCAGTAACTGTGCAAGTGCCTCAGTGTATCTGAAAACTTATGGATAGACTCAAAGGCTATGTCTACATTGGCAAGTTAGTTCAAATTAAGGAGGCTTCATTAGAACTAACTAAAGCCTTGGCTACACTAGGCTTTAGTTAGTTCGAATTAAGGGCCTCCTTAATTCAAACTAATAAGTTTGAATAAGGTATTCGAACTAAAGGGTTAATTCGAACTAACTAGTTCGAATTTACCAATGTGGCCATGTTAACTAGAACTAATTTCTTAGTTTGAACTAACCGCCCATTGAAATGAATGGGGATTGCTAATTCAAACTATGTTTTCCTAGTTCCAATTAACCTAATTCAAACTAACTAAAATTAGTTCGAATTAGTTAGTTCGAACTAACTAATTCGAACTAATTTTAGCAAGTGTAGACATAGCCAAAGTGTGGGGGGGCAGCAGGGGGCTGGGGAGGGAATAAGCAAGATGGCACGCAATCAGCTTCAGAGCCTGCTCGCTTCTCTACAAAGTTATGCTAAATAAAATAAAGTGGTGATTTCCATTTGTTAATAAATAAGTTTTGCTCAAGTTATTCGGCTTCTTTCTCTTTGAAGATAAGGATTTTCATCTCCAGCCTTTTGGAAGAAGCTGCCTCTTTTCATTGTTTGAGGACAGCCTTTTTGTTGCATTTGGGTTCTGCAGTCCTCTTGGACCCTATAACTATGCTTATATAATTATTGTTGCATAAGTGGCTATTTTACACTTTAATGACATATCATAATTTAAGAAAAGACACCATACTTACCAGTTGAGGCAAGTGGTGCTGTCCATGTGCCTTTAAATGGATTTTAATTATGGTTATGAAGTACCATTAGAATTATGGATAAAAATGATTGGGTCTGACTCTAGTCTATTCCTTGTAAATAAACAGACCTGACCATCTTTTTCTTTTCCTTATTAACTTTGCCTTTTGGGAGAAGGAAGGGAGCCAACACCATGGATATGTCATTGTCGAGAATTGTTTTTCTTTCTGTAAGTCACTCAAATACCACTGCGATGAGTGCTGTGTATGAATTCTTAGATAACGACTACTCCTTTTATGGACCTGATCCAAAGCCTATTGGAGTCTTTCCGTTGACTTCAATGGGCTTTCAATCAAGCTTTGTATTCTTATTTGGCAAAGTCTCTTGTGTTTTTTCAGTTTTCACTTTGTTCTTAAGATAAAACTCTCATTTGTGATACCAGAAATATGGCAATCAAGTGAACTAGCAGCACAATCTTCATTCATTTAATAAAGAGAACTTTCAAAAGATAATTGAAGCGTCGCCTTCACAACGAAGCTTTTAATTCTGTATATTAGAACTGGCTGAATAATACTTGTACTGATCATGTTGTTCAAATAGTCAATAATGCTGGATTATATTGAACATATTCAACTTTTTTAATAAAAAAATCAGTCAGCTCTCCAGCTGAATTAAATGTTTGCTGAACTGACTATTAATTTAATCCAGTGAATATCGCCAGTGTTAACTAATGTGACTAATCTATTTTCCAGTAATCAATCAGAGCAATTTTACGTGTACCTTATACCATTTGACTGGGAAACAGAATAAGGTAAATAAGAAAATCTTGAGGCTGCAGAAATAAAAACATGATAGAACATAACATGTATGATTAAAAACTGTGATAAATAAACAAGCATACAGAGGTGTACTTTCTACGGGGAAGCAGATGTGCTTGGATTTCCCCCACCATTTCCCCCCTTGCCACAGCTGGCTCCATCAGATGTGCTGGAGTACAGCCAGTGTGCCAACACATGTGGTGGCAATTGAATTTATTGGTGGCCTAGAAATTGACAAGCACGGTCTGTGTCCTGAGAACTCTGGCCATAGCACATTGTGGTGGTATAACATAAAAATGACAGGGTACAAAATCCATCCAAGCATTCCTTGATAGGGTAGTGATTTGCCCATTGTAGACTCAAATCCTGCAAATAGTTGTGTATTCGCTTGGTTTTATGCACATGAATCCATCCCATTGAAATCAATAACACTACTCATGTGCTGAAAACCTAGGATGTGGCTAGCCATTTGCAGAATCAGTTTGAGGATAAGTACATTCCATCTTGTTCATCCATTTCTGAGCGTTTGAACTGATCAGAAAATGGGGGATTTTTTTCCCCTGTGGAAAACAGTAAAACAAGAAAATTCCTCCTTTGTCTATTTTTTAGCAGAATTTTTTGATTGTTTTGTTGATGATAGGGGAGGGGAACAGCTGAAAATTTTCAGCAGATAACTTCTTAAAAAGACGAGAGTCCTGTGGCACCTTTATAGATTAACAGATTTCTTCAGGCATAAGCTTTCGTGGGCTGTAACCCACTGTGGGTTATAGCCTACGAAAGCTTATGCCCGAAGAAATCTGTTGGTCTATAAGGCGCCACAGGACTCTCGTTGTTTTTGCTGTACACAGACTAACACAGCTACCCCTCTGGAAACTTCTTAAAAAGGATACTTTTTTGCTTGGGGGATTTTCAGGTGTACAATTAAAAAACAAACAAAAAAAACCCACTGAGGAAAAGCAATTCCTATTACAAATTTTCATGTTGTCAAAAACTGTATTTTCGATTAGAGGTGAAGTTTTTACAGAAGTTTTGACCATCCCTACTATATATGGCTTCATAAGTATTTTTTTCTGGGTAGGGTCACTTTTTGATGGTTTTGTCAGTTGGCCTTTGGATTAGATATTGGGAAGGTCCTATTCCTGCTCCTAGTGAAGTCCATGAGCATGCCTATTGCTTCAATATTACTTTGTGTAGCTAGCTGCAGAATAATCTTATCTTCCCTCACTTTTCCTCATTGTCGTTATTTCACCATTATGCGGGGACAGAGTATTCTCAACCTATTCTTCCTGTTTTGAACCTGAAATTCCACCTAACTAAGAAAAGGAAGGATTCAAGGGTGCCAGTACTCATATCTTGATAGTAAATTTGAAAAATGCCTCTCCCACCCCTCTTCCTGCTCAACCCCTCTTCTTCCAGCAGCGCGTTCTTTCCCTGGGCAGCATGGCCAGCAAAAAAGATTCTGGTACTCCGTACCCTTGCGCACCACCACAAAAAAGGCATTGATTACAGCCAGTCTGTATCCACAACACAGTCAGTCTTAGATGTGTGAAGTTGGATATACATCAGGTTCTTATAATGGCACCCAAATTGCTCATTTCTCCATACCCAATGGAGTTGCTTTTTCTGTTTGAAACTTCAACAGAGTCTGAGCATCAAAATAACAGACAGTGAATGATTATTTAAAAGGGGTATACATTAAATGAGATGTATTTTCACAACTTGTCAGAGAAATTAGAATCATGAGTGGGATGGTTGGAGACCCCTCCAACGCTACATTGAAGTTGGCATGCTGCTCAGAACAGGAATTTGGAGGTAAGGCTCCTTGGGGGAATCTCTTTAGGAATGTAGCTGGATGTTCAGAATTACAGTTGAGATGCACAAGTTATTTATGCTGTTGCCAGGGGAATATTATGGTCACTGTAATATGTGCTATTACAGAGTTACCAAGTAACTTTTTGAAAGTGGTGTCTACACTGCTAAAAAAGATGCATTATCTCAGGATAACAAATGTGTGTGAGCTATCCTGAGGTAAAAATACAACGAAGGCAAGGGACTTTGGCTCATTTGTGAGGTAAATTAGGTTAGGGCAGCCCTAAACTCTCACCTGAGGCTGACTTTCACCTTAGCTGACTTTGGCATAGCTCAAGCACACGGGTTACCATGAGGTAACTCACCCTTTTGATCAGGGAAGGAAAAGTGTATGGTAATAATTAAACCACAGTCTCAACCGTAGGGCCAGTAGGCACTGAAGCCCTATTTCAGGGAAGCATCTCTATTCAGGAAGGAAACTTAACCCTTGATTAGTCCCAGGGAATGCCTGAGGATGGTGTAAGAATTTGAATTGACTTGAGTGGTCTAGTCTCCTCTGCTTTGAGTTTGACATAGCATCATCTTTACCCACAACTGGAAGCTGGCTCTCCATCCACCTTTGTGTGTCCCATTGATCTGCTCGCTTTCAGGCACCATGCTGACTACTTTCTCGTCACACTGGTTGGTTCTGGCAAGCCCCCCAGATGCAGGTAACTCTCACTGTAGCCTTTGGGAGTTCTGGGCAGCGAAGTCTTTGCAGGGCCATTGAAAACACTGAAGGTCTGTTAACAACAGTGGCCAAACGTCAGGTTTGAAACTTACCCTGTGACCCTGTAATGGGGATTTCTCTGTAGTCTTCCATGCTCGCTGTTTAGAACAGGGGTCCAGTAGTGTGGACACTGTGTGAACAAATGATTTTTCATTTAGCAGGTATTAAAGCAGAGGTTCATCAACTGTGTATGCACATTTTATGGTTTACTACAGACATAAAAGTAAATAAAACCATAGGTCAACTTGCAGGATTCCTATCCCATTACTTCATAGAGTAGAAATTGCAACTCCTGCCTGGAGAATGAAATGGAATATTTTATTAAAAGACTACTAACTAACTTTAAAACTGACATAGGAGCTGATGTCACAATCCTCTCAGAAGAGACTTACAATTGCCTTAAACTTCTTCCAGAGCTGAAATCATCTGACACAGCTCTGGCTAACTCTGGATGTATTCTCACCTACATAGGCCAGTTCACTACAGAAAAAACTTATAAAGATAAAAGCTGTGCATTCAGAGTGTATGGGATCAAAGGCCAACAGCCTTCTCAGTCTGTGTGGCCACCATGATGGGCCTAGCGAGAAAGGTGGAAGAACTTGATGGAGGATTTGATAATACTCAACTTCTGAAAGAAATCCAATGCAAATGAGCTTAAAAAACCATAAAGTATGCAAATCAGACAATGTACCGACATCCCTACCAGAGAGATTCTGTAAGAGATTAGCTGCAGATTTATGCTAATTCAGAGGTCATCATTATCTGTTGGTTGGGAACAGTTTTTCCAACTATATAGAAATAATGTACTTAAAAGGCACAAAAAATCATAGTGTTATCAAGACACTGAAGTGCACTTTTGCTTATTTCAGTATTCCAGAGCAACTAGTGACTAACAATGGACCACAGTTCACTGCAGCAGAATTTGTCATTCCAAATGAAATATGGTTTAGGTCCTATTACAAGCAGCCCACATCACCAATGAGCAAATGGAGAGGCTGAGAGAGCTGTACAAACAGCTAAGAAAATCCTGCAGCAGGAAAAGCCATTTCTTGCTCTTCTGAGTCGGATCAACACCAATATCGGTTACTGGATACACTACAGCACAGCTCATGTTGGGAAGACTACTCTGATACTCTTCCAACATTGGAACTATAGTTCTATCTTGAGTGGCCAAATTAGACACACAGGCAGAAAGAGCCTACCAACATTTTTACAACAGAGGGTCTGAAGAGAACTGCTGGCTCTAAAACCTGGTGATCATGTTCATATCAAACTGGATGGAGGAAAAAGCATGGACATCTCCAGCTGTTGTAAAAATAAATAAAAAATTCAGAGCCTGGATCATAAGGGATGGAGATCCACAGTGGAAATCTCAACAGACACCATCAACATCTACAGATTGTTCCTCCAGAAAGAGATAACAGAGCATCGAAGGATAATACAATGAACACATCTGGTATATACAAGCAAGTTCTCTGACCAGTTCATTTTTGGTAAAGAACATGACAAGTAGCACCTTGAGTGCCCTTCCCAAACTAAGACCACGCCCTCTTTATTCTAAGAGCTACTCATAAACCTCATAAGAGACTGTCTCTACTTCCCCAAAGACCTTACCCTCTAAAAGACAAGACACACGAGTTGGAGAAAGAGTTGGCAATGGCCTGCGGAACACTTGCTGAGTTGCTCGAAGCTGGCTGGTTTCATGTTTGCTCTCCTTCTCCTTTCCAGCTGGTAAATTGTATTAAAAGGCAGCTGTAAATACATTAAATACTTTCCTAATCCTACTATTCCATGTGATCAGCTGCCACTGTTTCCACAAGGAAGCTGATCAAGAACGTGAAAGGAGGTGATCTGTACAACTGTAAATAGAGGAGAGGTCTGCACTGGATTATCCCTCAATGAAATGATTCACTCTAGGAAATGGACCGAGAACCTCTGTATTAGAATACTTTGCCCTGGGAAGAGTTAGATGAAGCATTTGTCTGTTGATTACTACTTACTGATTACTTAAGAGCAAAAACTTGGCTCTGGGTCTTAGCTGGGCAAATTATGTCATTCTTGTTCACAAAAAAGAAGAGTTTACAGTACAGATTCTAAATTAAAACTGGTGGTTCAAAATTAAAAGCAGACAAGGCAGATGTGCGTAGAAGAAATTTATATCCACATCTTTTGGGAATAAGCTAATAGTTCTGCCAAACTTTAAATCAGCTTTTCCTGTGAAGGCTTCAGTTGCACCACACCTATCTAAGCCACATTGAATGATGTGGAATTAAAATGTTACCAGATATTTCCTTCACTTCGCCACGTGAAAAATGAAGGAAAATGTTGATGAAGCCCAGAATTGCAGGGAGCCAACAACCACTTAACATTACTCAAGACTTTACAGCGAAGGAGAGGGTTGGGATTCCAAGTGACCATCACCAGCTTAATATGCAGTCATGTAAAATACTAAAAATTTGATTAGAACCACATGAAGCTGTAACATCCATTATTACTCAGTTTTCGCAGAGATATTGCAAAAGGATAACAGTACATTTTGTATCCTGCTCATGTACATTACAGTGCTTCTCTATTGTTCTGTACTAAAACGGCTAGAGTGGGTCCAAAATATGAAGGGAGTGGGGAAAAACAATTTTCTGGGAAATTTTGAAATTTTAGTTGTCCTTTTTAAGGGCTCAAAATTGAGCCATCTTCTGGTTTCCACAAAAGTTGACATTTGTATCAATATTCTTATAATTAATATTCAGTAATTATATGGAATATAACTGATTTTAAAATGTTGATAGTGTCATTGAAACTCTTGACCTCCATTTTTTTCAATTTTTGCAAGTTTTTGCAAAATTCCATTTTCCTTTTTTTTTTTTTTTTGGGTCAAAGGTTTCGGTTTTTTGTTCTTTGACTGGCTCTGAACTTTACTGGGAGCCATGTGGGTGTATGACAGATACAATGTGAAATAAGCTTATCTTATGACTTTTGAGCAATTTTACTCTGGACTGGTGAAGCCATGAATGGAATATTTAATAGGAGAGCAAATAAGAGTTCTATATCATCCTTCAGGTGAACACATTTTGTGTAGCTATCCCATGTTAAATAAGAAGTGTCTTGAATCTGGCTCAGGGGGTGGGTAAAATGACTTTTTGTTTTAAATGTCTCTTCAGTAAAGTCAAACACCATAGTCAAAATTCAGAAAGGGAAAAAAATAAATTTTAAACACACCTGAACAATCACATGAAGTAGCTTCTTCATATACTACAAATATCATATCTTTCAAGCTAGTTAGCTTGAACCCACTTGGCATTCTCCCTTCTCCAATAATATAAAGGTTTTTTTATAAAGTTTCTAGATCTGCAGTTTCATGACAATGTGAATAATAAATCTGTTAGTGGTTCAGGAGTAAAACTAAATAATCCTATAGAGAGCTTCAGGCCAGTCTAATTTTTGGGAGGAGTTTTTTTCCCAAGGATGGGGGGGGGAATGAAATACTTCACACTTTTTATTTTAATTTTTTAAATGGCAGCTGTTTGAGTCAGCTGATGGGTTTGTGATATTAGAAGTGGCTCTGGGAGAGTGAGATTTGTGGGCAGGATACAGGTGGAGTGGGCAGAGGTGCGTGTTGTATACAATTGTATTACAGTTTCTCATAAGGCTGTCTTTATCACCAATGTGGAATGTCTCTCTCTCCTCTATAACATCTTTCTCTTTTTTGCTAGACTTTTGGCACAGGGAGTGCCTTCCCCAACCCTTGGCTCGCCCGGAAAGGAGCATCTGTAATATAGCTGCCTGTGTTCTGTTGGAGTTTCTAGCAGTGCTTGGAACCCCAGATGGGGCTATTCTTGACAGGGTGGGTCTGGTGTCTGTCCTATCTTCTCTACTTAATGGCTTGCCGCCACTCTCTCTTGGTCTCTGCAGGCACAATGCCTCTAGCAAGCAGTCCCCATATGGAATACCACTTCCCCCAATCCAGCTTAACTTTGAGTATAATAGCCACAAAGGAGTCCATACTAGCGGGTAGATTCTAGCTAATCTAGTAATAGGACTATAAAGTGTAGCCTTCATGGACTTGTCCAAAAGAAATCATGCCAAACCAGCTTAATTTTTCCTTCTTTGGATAGGGCTACCGGCATAGTGGAGAAGGAGCAAGGAGTACAGATATCTTGGTTTTGACACCATCCCACATGACATTCCCATAAGCACACTAGGGAAACATGGGCTAGAGGAAATTATCATAAAGTGGTTGCTCAGCTTGTTGAATTTTGCATTCAGCGAGTAGTTATCAATGGTTTGCTGTCAAACTGGGAAAGCATATCTAGTGGGTCCCTCAGGGGTCCGTCCTGAATCTGGTATTAGTCAATATTTTCATTTGTGTTGAATAATGGAGTGGAAAGTGTGCTTCTAAAATTTGTGGATGACATCAGGCTGGGAGGGCTTCCAGGTACTTTAGAGAACAGGGTTAGAATTCAAAATGACCTTAACAAATCAAAGCACTGGTCTGAAATCAACAACCTGAAATTCAATGAAGACAAGTACAAAGCACCTCCCTTGGGAAGGAAAGCTCAAATGTCCAGCTACAAAATGAGGAATAACTGGATAGGTGGTAGGAAGTAGCATTGCAAAGGATCTGTGCATTATAATGGATTATAAATGGAAGATGTATCAACAAGGTGACGCCGTTGCAAAAGTGGCTAATATCATACTGGGGTTTGTTAATGGGAGTGTCGTATGTAAGACAAGGGGGGTAATTTTCCTGCTCTACTCACCACTGCTGAGGATCCAGCTGGAGTGTTGCATCCAATTCTGGGTGCCACACTTTAGGAAAAATGTGGGTAAACTGGAGAAAGTCCAGAGAAGAGCAACAAAAATGAGAAGATTTAGAAAACCTGACTTACCGGGAAAGGTTCAAAAACGCTGGGCAGCTTGAGTCTTGAGGGGGGATCTGATAAGTCTTCTAATATGTTAAGGGCTGTTACAAAGAGGATAGGTATCAATTATTCTCCATGTCCACCAAAGGGAGGACAAGAAGTAATGGGCTGACCCTACAGCCATTGAAGTTAGATGTTCGGAAAACTTTCTGACTATCAGGGAAGCTAGACTCTGGATTAGGCAGCCAAGGGAGGTCATGGAATCCCCAATGCTGGATGCTTTTAAGAAAAGGCTGGACAAATGCGTCTCGGGGATGGTTTAGTTTAAAGTGGTCCTGATTAGACCAGAGGACTGGACCTAATGACTCCTCAAGCTCCATTTCAGCCCCATGTTTTTATGATTCTAGGAACAGAGATCCTCCCAAAGAATACCCTGGTGATGTCACCTCTGGGCAGTGGTAGGGATATGGCTGGGGCGGTGGGTTTGGGTTTGTTTTTTCCTCAGGGCTTTTTGCCACCATTGGAAAGGTCATGGTGGCTTCTGAAAATGTAGAAATCATTCTGATCAGGTGCCGTACAACGCACAGTGAGTCCTAGCCCTGCAGCAGAGCAGCTTTTATAAGCCCCAGCATGCAAGAGTTAGGTGACTCTACCTCCTCTTTCAGCTGTCAGGAGGATGATGTAAAAGTCTAGACTGGAGTCGGATGGGAAGAATGCACATTCCCTTTGAACGGGCACGTGCAATGCACAAAGCTTTTAAAGCCAGATACATAAAATATTGCAAATCTTAGCTGTGTCTGGGACACACAAATCTGAGGGCAACTCAGGACCACCCCCTACGCCCCGTCTAAAATTTAAACTTTAAAATTTAAAATTTGCTGCACACAGACCTAGCTTGGGATTTTACCCGCCGAGTATTTTCCTTCTAAACTATTATAGATCAACAGGCAAATGCTGAAGCATACCTTGAAAGACTATTAATAGCTGTGACATCTCCCTGCTGTTCTCAGTTGCACGAATTGGGGGGAGAGGGGAGCTGCCAAAGAAATGGCATAAAAAGTCTTTTGGGGGGCTGTTTCCACTGCTTTTCAGAACCTGAATATGGGCAAAATGCAAAAACTCACTTGGCCCAACTGTCATTTACACTTCTGTCCCTTTATGCCACACTAGCAGCAGAAAATGGGACAATCCGCCCCAGGGCTGCGGGGCCTCCCCAGCTGACGTGAAACCTGCATAAAGACCTTTCACAAGCCTGCTCCCCATATGTGGGGCAAGCCCTGAGTTGGGTCAGGATCATGGCCAGAATTCACGACAGCAATTGTCTGTTTCCTAGGGGCCATGAAAAGCAGCACATAAATCAGAGCAGCCCAGAGGCTGCTCTAACTGACCCCAGGGCTAGCGCTGTCTCTTGAAAGGTCTCAGAGTATATGGAGTACAAAGATGGTTTAAAACCCCTTTCACCCTTTCCACCACATCCCTGCCCAAAGCGTAGGACTGGGACATTTGAGGGTGTGGTGTGGTATTTTCCAGAGTCGGGTGGAGCCAACGGAGGGAACCCATTCTTACCAGGGAAAGCTTCCTTTGAAACCGCGAGACCCCTGTTCCTCCCACCACTTTGGCTGTTTTCTGATAATATTATTCTCTTTGGTCTTCTGGGAGTGCTGCCACCCTCATTAATCAAAGCCACCCGTTGCTTACCAGTACTGAAGTATCTTTGCTGTATCATCAATCATAAAAGAAGCAAAGGGTGTGCTCTGAGTAGCTAAATCGAGTGAGAGACAGCATGCACACAAGAACGAAAGAGAAGGGGCTTAATTATACAGGGGCCTTTGGTCTATCGCTCACAGTGGAAACATCTCTACAACTTTGTTGGCTGCATCGCCTTTTAAATCCTTGTAAAGAGGAGTTAAGCTAGAAACCTTCATTCTGTTGTTCAGGGTACCCCACTGCTTTTCAAGCTATTATTTTAATAAGGCTTATTGTACAATTAAGGCACCATGGGCTTTAAATTACATCTAAAATAAAATGTGGCAATTGAAGCATTAAGTGTGTGGCTGCCTTTGGAGAGTCAGACGCTTTGCATTAAGCAGCCTCCTGCTCTGAAATGGATAGTGACAGAAGGCCTGGCTTTGGGGCCCTCTTTTCTCCTCTGGGAATGCCCCACACTGTGTTTCTCCGAGGAATGCAATAGCTGCTTCTCCCTTGCTCTAGGTTCCTGCAGGTGCTGTGTTGGGCCCTGGAATGCCCCAAAGTCCTCTGGCCTAGACAGAGGACCCAACCACCTCTTAGCCCTTTTAATAGCTCCTTAGTTGTGGCAGGGAGCTGGCTGTCTAACTCCCGCTCAGCCTCATACAGTGCGGTGGCTTACGTTAAGCTCGACGCTGTTGATGTGGTCTGCTGTGATATGGGGAATGACTCTCACTCCAGATGGTTGTAAAGGTTAACGAGGAATTTATGCAGAGCTATATACAAATCAGACTGAATCTTCTGGGTGGAAACAACAAACCACCAGCATACATTCAGCTTCCTGAACATGTGTAGCTTGGTTACTATGGGAAAACATTACCTCTGCCTCTTGCTGGGGGGAGTGTGCAGCACCTACCGTGATGTGGTTGGGTGAGGAAGGTGGCTGGGCTCTGCTGTAATACAAATAAACAACACTAATCCCCTAACCTTAACACATGGCTCTCAGTCCCTATGTGTGCAAGAGTCCCCCTCGGTGTACTAGGAGCTTGAGGGGAGGAGACAAATGTCGCATTATGCCAACTGTCCGCCCCTTGGATCCAGGAGACACGGAGTGGGAATTCTCTTATTCATACCAGGCTGTTCCTACGTGCATTGCCTTCTCACTGTCTCCAAGGGAACTATCCAAAGGATAGCTTTAAGACCCTTTTCCGCTATCAAAGCAGCCCAAAGGCAACTTTGAGCTGTGACAGGGTGTGACCTATTGCACGTGACCAGCTATTGCTCCAGGAGAACATTGTGAGGAAGGGAACTGCTATGCCTACAAGGATGCAGCCAGATAAATAGAAACAGGTCTTTCCTCCTTTGCTTCATCCCCTCCTTTCCAACAGGCAAGCCAATGAATTGATCTCCCAAGAAAAGGAGACAGCCCATTTGGCTCTCCAAATGGATATTTGGCTCTCCAAACAGGTCCACTACAAAATTACAGCTGGTTGGGCGGAAAAAGTCCCTACATCATTGGCAAGAGTCGGCACCCCACAAATGCCATGACAGGCAGTTAGGCCCTCTCGTGGCAATAGGTCACTGATGGCCCAGGACCCTTATCTTCCTCTTGCTTATATACAAGGCACCAAGCCCTACCCTGAATGGGAATATAGGGGATCTTCACTAAGCCATCGCCATCAAGCTTTCCAGAGGCCAAGAATCTGTTTTCATTATTCTTTGTCTTTCAGTGACTAATAGGTCAGCTCAAGGCATTCACCTCCTTCCCTGCTGAGTTGAAAGGTTGCCAATTCCTCCTAGGAACGGTGGTCAAGAAGGCAGGGGGACTCTTTTTTTTTTTCTTTTTTTTCTTTTTTTTTTTTTCTTATAAACAGGTCAAAGCGAGATGCAGAGTAAATTTAAGAACTTCCTGTCACTGTTCTGCATGTTAAACTGGCTGATTGCAAGGGAAGAGGGAAGTTGCTCCATGTTCTCCATTGGAGCTGGTCTCCCGGCATGTTTCGCTGTGATTTTCTCTGAAGTATTAGACCCAAGAGGGTGCGATCACCCCCCTGAATTTAACCTCAGCTAAGGAGTTTGCCTTCTCTCATGGGGGAGGAAGGGGAAGGTGGCTGTTGTCTTATTACCGTAACCCTCACGCATAGGTAGTGAACCTGGTGGGGAAACAGTTACCCCATTGAAATATAATTGTATCTGTTGATGCACGTGATGATATGCAGTAGGAAACGAATAATGTGCATAGCATTATCTGCCAGGAGGGCTCTGTCTTGGTGACTGTTTCTTGACTTTTGTGCAGTGTTTGTTCGTAATTCTCCTGGATGCATCAGCTCCTTATCTCAAGCGGTGTGTTGAAATACCGGTCTGCCTACTCGGGTGTGAGGATTTTTTATATATGACTCTCCCCTTTGTTTGTTTGTCCTGCTGCTAAGACTTCTTGGTGAATTTCTCTAAGTGGGATACAGACTCTTGAACTAAGACCGTAGGATTTGTCAGCAGAAGAGCATGGACTGTGCACAGGAGGCGATATATAGAGCCCTGCCAATCTGTGGATACCCACTTTGTGTCTCTGGCCCATTTTGGGGGTCGCATGTGGACGCAAGCTTTGTATCCACACGGGGCGCTAGCGGCGCAGCTGGCAGCTCCACAGGGACATCTGAACAGCTCCATTGTTTCTGTGCAAGATTTCCCCCCTCTGCGTTTCCTCATAAGAAGATAAATATAAACAGACCGTGTAAGCAACAGGCAAGCTGGAATTGGTGGGCCAGCTTCTCAATTGGTGGAAATCGCCATACCGTCACTGACTTTGCTGATTTACACCACTGAGCGTCTGGTCCAGTGACTTCTAGTAATTGATACAAGTTCTATGTTGACTCCAGGGACTTTTCCACCTCTCCTCCAACTAGCACAGATCACATGCCGGAGCCTTCATAAAGGCAACCCCTTGGCCTCCTCCCACCCAATCGGAAACAGCTCTGTAGAGACAGCCGTCATAAGGTGTAGACGCCACTGATGTCCTAGGCTTAAGGGGGACTTAAATAATGCATAGGCTTGGTACTGGCCCTCAGCACAGGGGAAACCTTCACCCCCAGTCTCTGGTCGAGTAAACCCTCCCTAGGCCACACACTCTGTATGTTGCGTCCAGTGTTCTCGGCTACAGAGCCCAGCTCTGCCCTGTCTGGGCTCCAAACTTTGAACTGCTCCTTCCCAACTTAGAATGGGACTTGGCCCAGTTCGGCGGTGACTCCCGGTTCCCAGTCAAGTCAAATGAACCTCTCCATTGGCAGTACTGACCGGCTGGGGCCAGACCAGAGGCCCCTGCTCCCATGCTGCAATTCTTCTCTTTTCCCTCTGAGGGAAAACCACTAGAAAAGACTCCATAAAATCACCCAAGAGACCTGGCTTTCTCCCCCCCGACCTGTAAACTGAGGCTGCCTTCCCCACGGCTACCATTTTCTTACATAACGCACTTACCTGGTGTGGGGGCTGCTAAGCCCAAACAAGAGTTCAGCTTTCCCTCTGCAGCATTAAAAAAAAAAAAAAAAAATCATAAATCCTGCTGGCACCGGGATCCTGTGCTGCTGAGCTGTTCCTGCCAGTTCCTGTTGTTAAATCATAAGCATCGGTTTCAATACTGTAATAAAACACTGCATTTGGTATTTTACATTTCCCCATTAACCTCCTCCCCCCCCGCACCTATTACATCATTCCTTCTCTCTTCTCCAGCCTGACATTCCTTGACCAGCTCTCCGTTTCCCACTCTTTTCCTTTCTTTCGGAGCCCTTAGCTACCATTTGTGCTAGTGTAATAAAGCACCACATGCCTTCAACAGCTTGAGCAATTTTAAACCACGTGTGCCAGACACCAGCACCACCCGCATCTCCCTGTCCCATCTCTCTCTCTCTCGCACACACACACGTGCAAGCATTCAATGGCCGACTGGATTTTTTTCACAAGTTCAGCTTTCTAAAGATTCCAATGTTAAGGAATCTACCTAAAACCTTCCGGTTTTGCCTGATAATAGCTGGCAGAATGTTCCATCGTAGCAGGTGCTGTGCAAAAGGCCTTCTGGGCAGGGGTAAAAATATCAACTTCATGGCAGCGCTCAGTAGGCGCCAAGTGAGGCCCTTTGCAGTTGCAAAGAATGACAGCAGGGTAGATATTGCCATGTCACGTACTGATTACACTTCTTTGCCAATCCCACATGTTCCTTTTCCCGAACAGGGGTCCTGCTTCTCTACTGGTATAACCCATCTGAAATCAGGGGAGTTGCACTGTCGGAATTTGGACCGATGATTGATTGTTGTGAACTGTCAGGAAGGAAAGGTATTTTGAAACCAATCTCGTTTCACTGAGCAAAGGTAGCATGTTGTGTAAAGTTGTGCAAGGCAGGTTTGGTGTGAAACTGAGCAAGGGATGTACCAGTCAGACAGCATGTAGCTCAGCGACCCCCTAGATCAATGGACTTCTCTCCCAATCAAAATGTAGCTTCACATGTTAAAGGCCTAATCCAAAACTCACAGCAATCTGCATAAAGATTTGCAATCCATTGCCGTCAATGTAAATCACCACAGACTTTGGTGAGGATCTGGTGTTGTGACTTCTTAGCAGCAGTGTAAGCATGGTTGGACGCTGACCCCAGGGACGTTTTCAACTATTCTGCAGCGAGCAGAGATCCCACGCCAATGGGCAGTGGATCAGGCACTACTTGATTTGGAAGTTTTTATGCATTTCTAGTAATTAAGTTATAAAGCCCAGAATTTCTGCATAACATTTAGCATTTGTATGGCATTTTTATGATATTAACTAATTAGTCCTGACATCTGGCAGTTGGATGGGAAACTATTATTTGTCCCTGACTTATAGAAGGGAAACGGATAGAAAGGTGAAGGAAACTCTCCCAAAGCCTAACGGTGAGTCCATAGCAGAGCAGGATTTGGGCCAGAATCCCATGCCTGTGCATGTTCCTCCGGACCACACTGCCTTCTCTAGCAACCCTGCCGTCTTCACTCCATGTGCCTGTCACCGCCACTCTTTGCAACAGCTAAAGAGCACCCCACTGACCTTATTCAGTGCTCTAAAGTTAATGGCAGAAAACAGGACAGAAAGGTGTCAAAGTGATTTCCCTTTCCTACTGTATTTCTTTTCTCTTCAGGTTTTTACTTCTGCTGTCAAGTACGCGGAGATTTTTAATTGCTGCTATTTGATTTTTGTTTTCCCTGTGTACCAATTGTGCGTTCCTGACGTGCCCTGAGCTAGGACTAAGAATAGGTCGAGGTATTGTGAGCTTTCCTTCTTTACACACTCGCACTCTGATCTGCCAGTGATCACAACTCTGCCTAGACCCACCGGTCTCCCTAGGGATCTGTCTGCTGCCACCGCCTCAGGCCTTTCCTGAAGAGAGACTACTAATTGGGGAAAATTATGTTGCATTACGTGTGGTGATTTTGTGATGCGGACTGGTGTCTACAGGGAGCCCGGCTGAGTCCCCTACCCTCAGGCCCAACCTCTCCATGAGCATATGACTCACTAAAAGGTTTGCTGAACCTGTTTCCAAACTGCTAATCCTATAACACATGCTTGTGCTTTGCATTTGAGAGGCAGAACTTTAAAGATTTGGGCTCAGAGTTTAGAATTCTGCCTCACAATCGGTTAATGAACAAGCACCTTAGATCAGTGAACATTTGATCTGCTGATGGAAATCCAGCCTTTGCAAATATTCTAATTGATGAGTTTACTTTTAAAGACTCAAGGGTCTTGTTTACCCTTCAGAGGTTCAGTCCAGGCATTGTTATTTCAAGGGGAAAAAATGCTTTGACATGTAGGACTAACTCTGTCACCTACATTTTAATCTTGTCATTTTTTCCCTTCTATAGAAAATGAGCATAATAAGGTGCCTATTACGCTTAGAATAGGTGGGCAGGGAGGGGGAAGACAATGAATAAAGTGTGACCTCATCCACTCTTTCCTTTTAAAATAATACATATCCGCAGTTACTATCTGTTAAAGGGACGCTGAGCCAGATCCACACTTAGTGAAAATCATCCAACAGAGTCCAGGGGCACTTTTAAAGACTAACAGATTTATTTATTGCATGAGCTTTCGTGGGAGAAAATCCAACTTCATCAGACACTTTGTGGGATTTTCTCCCATGAAAGCTCATGCGATAAATAAATCTGTTAGTCTTTAAAAGTGCCCCGGGACTTGGTTTGTTTTCTGTAATAGACTAACATGGCTCCCCCTTTGGAACTTGAAAATCATCAGTGCACTTTGACTTCACAGAGGAACCAGCTGCTGTCTGGCCCACTAATGCATCTTGGTCGGTAAAAGTAATTTAAGGTAATGAGGAGAAAATGTGTCTTCCCTGCCCTTCGGGGCGGGGAGGCTGGAGGCGGAAACGATCTTTTGAAAAATGACTGATCTAAAACCAACAAAGTAGAGCAAATGATTCCCCAATAGCTTAGAATCACCCCCATGCATCTACCTTTCTCCATATACTCACAGATATCTCCTTTCTGGGTGACCTATGGGGCCTAGGTTTTGGGGCAGCCAGAACAATGCATTAATTTCTTTTAGCTGATTTCAGCCAGGCTGTTCTGACTCTGTTTAATATAGTGTAGCAGTGTAAAGATGGGGGAGTAAGGAAAATATGCCATCATATTAAAACTAAATCCAGAAATAGCATCTTATAAATTTGGATTTTTCTCTTATTATTTATGGGAGAATCCTGTCAGGTGCATAAATACGATATATTTGTAAGCTGGCACTGGGATTTATATCAAAGGGAGTCTAACATATACTTCATGTACTCAGTCACAACTATAAAGTTATTTCATGTACAATGGGGTTTGTCTTAACTTAGAAGTCAGTTGGGTTGTTTTAATTCATTTCCAAACCTCCTATTTGGGGGACAGACAAAGGAGATTTATTTAATATAATTAACTCTAAAAGATATCTTTAGACAAAGAGTTTAAAAATCCATGCATCAAGAAACACCTCTAGTCATTTCAGGACATGCAGTTTTCTGCAAATGAATGTGCATTTTTAAAAAAAGGGATTTAATCCCCTCCCCTCCCCCCACAACCACCACAAAAAAAAGCCCTGACTCTGTTTAGAAGCAAATTCTACCGGGAACATTTGGAAATAAATCCCAGAAGGTAACAATCCCTCAAATAATTAAACTGGGAGAATGTCCCCAGAGGGCAGCCCAACAAAATTTAGTAAAAATAATTGCTGGCCAGTGTGCTTGCCCTATTTTGGCTGAGCATAAGCAGACGCACAAAAATAACTTACCGAGAGCAAGAACATTCCTGCGTGAAACTGGCTAACAACAGAGCCATGGAACTACCTGGCCACACTGCTTGGCTTTTGCTGGCTCACAACACGGCTTTTTATACCTTAACCAATATAAAATAACAATCAAACTATTTACAAGGCTCTGCTAAATATTAGCTTTCTATCCAATTCTCTACGAACTGTTCAGTCTCTCTAATGTGAACCATACAAATTCCTCATTACTTTATATAATTCTGAAACTGCAATATTATGGTCTACTTATATACATACTTTTTAAAAAGATTGTGTGTTTATGCGCAGATAATGATACAGGGCATTTTATGCTGAAAGATCTAACAATTAATTCATTTATAATCCCCCCCACCTCCCAAAAGAACAAATTGAAACATTAATTTGCTGGAGAAAACAGGCTCATGTTTGCCCTTAAGATAGCAGGCAAAATTACTTCAGCATGTGGACCATGGTTATAAAAAGTTAGATGCTTAAATGTTTGTTGCCTGGTGACAACTATTAGTGAAGGGAATTGAGTGAGGAAAACAGATATTGTTAACTCATCAAAAGTATTAAAAGATTTTTTTAAAAATAGATGTTAGGGAGTCAGGGAGGTCTCTGGGTTGTTAACAGTCAGATGTAACAGAATTATCTTTTGCAAGGTTATACTGTTACAGAGAAGTGCAAATGTCCCTTTAAGAAAAGAGTGCATAGGAGTCCTCCAATAAAACGCCAATTTCTGTGTCAGAGATCTCCCCTCCCCTTGTTTTATTTTCTCCCCCTAACATTTTGCTTCAGCCAGTTCTCAAAATTCCCTTTTCTGCAGGCCTCTGCATTCTTTAATGTCACTGGTCTCTCATTTGCGGGCTAGAACAAAGCTTCTTGAGTTAATCGAAAAGCCCCTATTGACTTCAACAGGGTTTGGATCAGACCCTTGCAAACAAATTAGGACTTTAAGAAAACTCAAGAGGGCTAAATTCTGCCTTTTGTGGTACACCATTGTAAATTCAAAATAACTGCTTCATCCTCCGTGCAGTCGGTCGGGATTCATTCTGGTGTTAACGAGCGCAGAATTCAACCATTCCAAACTGTCTTAAACGGATAGTTTGTGCCATCACCCATTGTCTGAAACAGAAGGAAAGCTTTTCTCTACAGTTAAAGATAGACCTACTCCAATTAGATGTCTTTTATTTTTCCCATCTGTGAATGTCCTTTTGGAAACACCTCACGTTGAAGGTTCGATTTCTTGTTTGAATGTGAGCCTCGAAGTATATTTTTTAACAGTGCAGTTATTTTAACAATAGGTTATCAGATCCATCATGCAGTCTGACTAAAAGCTCATATTTATTTCCCTAATTTTATAAACATTTAATAGGTCCTTATTAAACACATCAGCCAGCATGATTTAATAACACAATCAGTCTAGAAGTTTAAGAAAATTGAAAACAGGATTTGAATGTAATACAGCCACAATTACCGGAGATTATAGGCAATCATTTCCATATGTCTGCAATGGGGAGCTGCTAATCTCTCTTTGCGTGGAGGTGATTTCCTCTGGAACACTTCCCAGCCTTCAACAGCACTAGTGCTGAACAAATTAGATTTGAAAGTCCCCAATTTTATGACTAAGGTAATATACTCTGTGTATTTAGAGGGAAAAAAAACTGTGTTCCTATTTTAACTGACTTCCAAACACTGGACAGAGACCTCAGCTTCATTTAGCGTGGGTATGAGATTGTCTTTCAAGGGTAAGCACATGTTTTTGCCAAGTCTTTCCTAGATCCCGTAAGTCTTCTCCATTCACAACCGCTAAAGAGTTAGCATTGCAGTGTGGTGACATCACGGCTTTGGAATGTGCGGCAATTAGTTCTAGAATAGTCCATTCTGCTTGTCACCAGGGGACGTGTTCCTTTCTCCTGCTAGACTTTTTGAGCCCTAACACCTACTCCCGACCCTGACCTACCACTTTGAGACCCTGAACAGTGCCGCTTGTGTTGTGTGAGAATTTGTCTGGTAAACTAGGCATTCTGTGCACAGCCTTCGCTCAGCTTTGGCCGTCCCTGTTGAGAATGGAGCTGCAGCCGGGGGAAAGTTTCCTGTTCTAACCAGCCAGAAACATGGTTGACCTCATTACAAGCCACTGACTAGATGGGATGGGTGAGCCACAATGATTGCAAACCTCTCAGCTTCTTTGGGGGGCTTCGAGGACCCACCACATCATTAAGTTCACGTTTTGTCTGGGAGATGTTCATATTAGAGACCATTAAGGAAGGATTAAAAGGACTCCTTGGTAGGTGTGTTTAAAAAAAAAAAAAAGGGGCATCAGTAGTTATCTTATGCATGTATTATTTTTCCCCCTGGATGACTCCTTCCCACAAATTAACCTCTCCTAACAAATGACAGCACACGTTAGTGTCCGAAGGCCTTTGATTATCTCATAAGCCAGGGTCCGCGGTGCAAGCACCTGTAATTGGCACAAGTTTTACAAGGCACCTGAAATTCGTGGGTGGTTTGTTTTTAAATGGTGTTTTGCTTGTCTTAAGCCGGTTCCTTGCCATGCCTGATAGAGGTATGAGATTGACCCACAGTCCCCTGCAATGTCAAAGGTAGAACCCCAGCTTCCCAAGTGTGAGTCCTACACTCGCTAATGTATCAATCTGCCTTCCTGCCAGAAAACAATTTGAAAGAAATACCGATGCTGAGAGTCTCAAACACTTAGCCTGTAGAGCTGGAGAAAGCAGAGAAGAAGGCAACCCTCAAACAAAGCTTAGCACATCAGTAACATGGAGAAATCTTTATTTCAAAGAAGCAGATCCAGCCTGTAGAAAGAGTGAAGATATAGTTAGCAACAAGGATGGCCATTTAGGTCCCTGACCAACAGGATGGACAAAGTGATGGAAGGGACCCAAAGGACCCAGTGTGTAAATGAAGCTGTGAAAGGAAAGCTGTTGGCACTGGGATATCATGGAGATAGACGCCGTTTAAACACCTCCATAGAAGGAGATCTAGATCTAAGGGATTCAAGGCAATGACTGCTGTTCGAATTAAATGTATATGCTAGATTTGTTCTGGTCCCTTCTAGGCAGCACAGTAAAGCTTTGCTGAACAGAGCAAAAATTGCTTCTCAGAGCTGTGCAGCTCCCGTTTGTGTAGTTGCACCAAAGGGGGAGAAAACTTTAGTTCTTGTAATAAAACAAATGTACAGTACCTGCACATTACAGCCTTTGTAGTAGCTTTTCTCCTTTGAAAAACAGCTCTAATGTACATTATATGTCTCATTATAAGCCTGCTCATGTATGTATTCCAGACGGGAGCTAGGAATTCTAGTGGCAATTGCTAGTCTTACGAAAATAAGGATTGGGGCCATTTTGATTATAAATGTTGCTCTTAAGGAGCTTATAATTTGAATGTCTCCAAGTTGAAACATGGACTACATGAGTCATTAAATCGGCGATTCTTTTGCCCACTCCAAACAAGCAAAAATCTAGCTGTGTTTTTGTGTGTGCATGAGCGGAGAGTATATTTGTTTTTAGAAAAGTTGCTTGCCTTGATCAGATGTTTCATAACCTTCATTCTGCATAGAAAAAAAAATGAGTAAAAGAGAATTGGTAAGGCATTTACGGTGTTTTCTACGCTTTTCACATTTTGAAATAAAACATTCCCCCAAAATTACAAAAAACAAAATAATTAGCTTTTTAGTATGATTATGATATACCAGCATGGAAACGGGTTTCCCACAACTTTGATATGATCGGTAAGCTGCTTTTTTGTTTTTAAAAAGTCCTGTTAATAACTATTTCCATAATTCACATTAAAACATAAAAGTATAGCATGGAAAGATGAAGCTGTTGTATATCAAATCCAACTCTTCTGAGGAATTTTCCTTTTTCATTTTAAATTTCTCCAGATAAATCAATGTGAGCCCAACAAAAATATTCCGCGTTATAGAGACTGGCAATAATTATAGCAGCATCAGTAATGAGTTTACTAGGTAAATTATTTCTTATTGTTGATTAAATAAATAACTGAATCTTAAAATCGGCCTCTGTCATAACCAGTCTGCTAGCCTCTCTCTTTGTGGTGACACAATTCTTCCTTGGGTCAAGCAAGTCCCATACTATCTCCAGTGCTGGCCTGTGGCTTCAAGGCACAACACGCGTGTAGCAACAGGATGAGCTAAAGACCAGTTTTTCGGCTGAATTTCCTGGTTTGCTCTGCTGCATAAACTGAGTCTAAAAGCTGTTACTTACCATTTGTTTAACATCCTTTGACAAGAAACATGATGTCCTTGAAGGATCTAGTTACTGATAAGCTATCTAATTAGGTCAAGCCATGCAACAAAGGACAATGACAGTAATATAGATGTTAAGCATTGTATCCTGATATTTTTTTCTCTTGGCTTTGAGTTCATAGCTACTGTATTCTTGGCGGAAGTATGTGGTGCTATTGCTCTAACAATAATTCTTAGTTCATGCACAACAAACAAAGGATTTCAGGCATTTTATTTCCTTGTCAGCTTCAATAAATGAAAATAATTTACCTAAAAGAGCAAAATGTTCAATTTCTGAAGCTTTTTGTTTTGTTTTCTTGTTTTCCAGAAAGCAAACTGTTACTTTATAAGCAAGCAAACAGAAAAGGCTCTTTCTGCATATCTTATTAGCTCATTTCCTTTGATTCCTGCAAGTGATGTCATGGAGGCCAGCTGTTGTTTCTGAGACGATTTTCCTTACTCATGTTTCACCAAGTAATTTCAGGCCCTAATGGAATTACTTTGACTGAAGCCTAGCTTTTTCATGGTTCACCTCTCCTATCAGCTGATACCAAGAACTCTTCTGCAGGAAACGTGGAGAGCACATAAAAGCAATTAAATATATTTTAAAACATGTTTTTGTTTTGTTTCCAGTCATTCCCGGCCCTCCCAGATCACTACAGTTCTGGGTATTAGCTCTCAAATCCAATCAGAATTTATTGACCAAAAGCACTTTGCATTAAAAGGAAATTTAAAAAAAAAAAAAAGTGAAATGAATGGAATGTTCTCAGTTTTTAGTCACAGTGCATATTTTCACCCTATACTTCCAAGAACCTCCATGTTTGGATGGCAGGTAGGTTACTATATAGAAGGAAGTTGCCCCAGGGTGAGAGTAGAAAAATACCTTCTCTTTATTTAATTTTGATCCATCTTATGCACTGGTTCTCAACCTTTTATGGGTCAAGACACAGTGGGCAGTGTGTGCGACTCTACAGGACACTCCAGCCCCCTCCTCAGGCACAATCCAGCCTCCCCTCCACCCCACAGCTAGCCGCAACACACCAACCACTGTGCGGTGACACAATAGTGTGTCCTGACAAAGTGGATGAGAACCACTGATCTAATGTATTTCTGTGGCTCCTAAAAACATACTAACAGAGACCTAGATCCTCAAGGATATTTAGGCTCCTAGCTTCCACTGAAATCAAAGGAAATCAATGACATTCATTGAAATCGATGGAAGTTGGAACCTTTGCCAACCTGGGCCTGAGTCCTGTGTCTTTAAAGTCATCCTCATTGCAAGGATTTGAAGTAGAGAAATATTAGGTAGGGGCCCAGAGACCGAGGCTTTATCCTCAATGATGCTTAGAATTCCAGTGGGAGTCAGGTGCATCTGTTTGCAGCATTGCTGTAGCAGTGTTAGTCTGAAGATACGACAGAGAAGGTGGGCGAGGAAATATCTATCATTGGACCAACTCTGATAGTCTAATGAAGGGACCATTTTCAAGCTTCTCACAGAGCTCTCCCTCTGTCTGGAAAAGGTGTTCCAAGATGGGACAGGTTAATAAGCATAAGGGGTTCACGTATAGAGGAGTCCTATGAGTGAAAAGGTGGTAGTTGCCCACTTCCTTTTGCATAGTCTCCTACAGCTCATGAAAAATGTCACCAGCGCGTTTGCTGGGTCATTTCAATATCTGCTGTTGGCATTGGGCCTGCTCCACTGTTGTTAAAGTCAATAAGAGTCTGTCTAAAGATTTGATGGGACTTGGATTGGGTCCATTACAGTGAATATTCCTTTAGTTACCCTCTCACTTCCTTGAGTGGCCCAAAGCGCAACCTCTCCCCTGACCTTTCAGCTGCACTTTCTCCTCTTCTTCCTATTCCTTTTTCAATGAAGTGAAGTTACTGTAACAGAAGAAAGGGGTCTGCCAGGAGGGAATCAGTCAGCAATGATCACAATCAGATGTTGCAGTCTACCTACTACCATGAAGAAATAACCTTGCCTTTCAATGCTTTTTTTTTTTTTAAAAAAAAGGTAGAGCGATTTTGGACGGCTGCAGCCAGCACTTTGCCTTCCAAATAATGTCTTGTCGCCTGCCAGCAGCACTGATATAGGATTTAATAATGATGGAAAATCTGGACCCTTTTGTATCAGGAGCAGAATGTGAAGCACACTGCTAATGTGCAGGAGAATCAGGGATGGTATGTGCTGCAGTTAAAAGATTTGCATTTTACCTTTGGGACCTGAATTGGATTGTAGCCTGGAGCAGGTATGTAGCAGCCGTAGCCTTTCTGACTGATCGATTTCCACCACTTCCTCTCCCCAGAATATGCAGAAAAGCAGGTCGCAACAATTGGAAGGTGTTTGGCCCACAGGGGGGAATTAGAATCCATATTCTGCCCCAACGCACATGCTCCACCCCTCACAGGTGCCTGCTCTTCAGTGACTGCACATTGGCTTGACTGTATCACATCTTCAAAGCACTACAACTCTGCCAGGCCATAGAGAACTTGGGTGCATGGAACACAGGCAAAATTCATTTGTTCCTTCAGGTTGGTGATGGATAGTCTGTCACTGTTTATACAAAAGGCAGAACCCTAATTTTTAGGTATTAGTTGGTTAATACTGGAGCCGTAGTGTGTGTCCTATGACCAGGAATGGGGAACATCAAATGTGTGAAAGAGATTAATTGTGTGAACAGATGTTACTCCTAGGATCAATTTGTCGGGGGGTTGAGGAGGCGGTTCCCAATGGCTCAATGGGAATCGGGGTGATATGGTGAAAGAAATCAATCTGGTCTATGTGTGGCTGGTTGATCCGCTGCTGCTGTTCAACTTCTTCTAAACAGTTTCAATGACTGCAACCAAACTCCATGAGCACGTTTGCACTTTAAATTTTCATCTCCGATAGACTGGCAGCATCCCGAGTAGTGAGCAAAAGATGCCCTTTTAAAAGGGGATGCAAAGAATGTTCCTTGTGTGTGCTGAAAATTTCTGCAAGGTGTGAGAACTTTTTTCAACAGTGGTTGCAACGTTATTGTAGCTGTGTAGATCCCAGAAAATGAGAGCCACAAGTTCGGTGAGATGTCTTTTATTTGACCAATGTGATCTGAAGAGAAGCTCTGGGCAGCTCAAAAGCTTTTACCTTCCACTAACAGAACTTGGTCCAATAAAAGATATTACCTCCTCCACCTTATCTTTATCCTCTCTGTATTTTATAAACGTGTGAGGGATACAGAAACAAATGTTGCGATAAGAAAGTCAAATTTTTAAAGCAGCCCTTTCCTGCTACACACTTTGATAGTAAAGGAGAAACAATTTGATACAGTCTCCACTGATTTCTGTACGTGGACCTATAGGGTTAAATCCAAATAGTGTAATAAGGGTATCCCAGGGGTAAGCCAAGTCACGTTATCTAACTCAGCCAGGGCTTACCTGTTTACCTCCAATGTCTGACTATGGTTCCTTGTCGCTGATTTGGAAAGCATCTTCCTACAGAGTTCTGAGCGTTATCATCATTCCAGCAAATGCCAAAGGGATGTGGCCTCTTTGCAGATTAAGTGTCACCTGGCTTGTATATAGCCTGGTCCATACGGTTATCTGGCTGGATATTCACTTTGTGTCCAATGAGGGTGATCTTGTCACTTTTACATGCCTTTATTTTTTCTAACAGTCTGGCTTTCTGCAAACTGGCCTGTCTACTCGCTTGGTTTATAGCACATTTAAATGAAATTGTGGCTATACCTATATAAGAAAGTTGATAGGAAATTTCACTGAGGGGAGAACTGGGACCTGCGTGTTCATGTTTCTTGATCCAACATTTTATCTCCAGTGCAACCGCTAGTAGGTGTCAATAAGTGGCTGATCCTTCAAAACACTTACTCTAGAGAGCAGTGTTTACAGCTATAAGCCACCTCACTGAAATGAACGGGACAACTTGAGTCAGAAGCAGAATAGCTGGTAGTTGGTTTGGAGGCTGAGAACCTGCAGCTATATCTACACTGAAGTCAGAGGTATGACTCCAGCGAATGTAGACATTCCCAGGTTAGCGGGAGTACCACATTACGGCGGGCACAGACAGCACAGGATGTATCCGGTCAGTAAATGTCCTGGGGGCTTATTTGAGTGGCTAGCGCACAACGAAGTCTGTGCTCTCCTGGCATCTCTCTGAGCAGTACTTTTACTAGCTTGATCAAAGTTATCTCCAGTCTGCCGACATACGCTGTAATCACACCCCAGAGTTCCCTGTAGACACCCCCTGAGGCAGGAAGGTCTTCTGTTTAGCAAAATGATCCTTCCTTACGAAGGGCTGGGCAAACCAATCAAACCAGCATGAAAACAACACTTTCTCATTTTCTCAACAGAACTAGATGTGATGAGTCTTAAATGTCCCAGATCTGAACCCGGAGGCCAAACGTAGGGAATGCCTTTTTCTCCACACAAATCTCCACAAACTGCTAGTCTGAAGGGAACATTTCCCTCTAAACTAGTAGCCCAGGCTACGACTCATCGAGGCCCTCTTAATTCTGTCTGTCACTTCCTTACCCTTCATAGAGCCTCTGAGTTCAGAGTGAAATCAGCAATTGCTAGACAGCTCCAAAGTTTTCCGCTAAAAACACAGACAAATCAAGAAACCCTTCAACATCAGATTGTGGTCTTTATATATTGTGTTAGCAATAGAAATCTAAAACTATGGAGCCAAAAAGAGTTGTTTTCCCCGAATAAAGACCACAAGCTGATTTTAAAAGATACCTTGGTTTTTGTGTTTGTATAGATAAAATATGGCTGGGATCCTCTCTCTGTTAGTGTTGTTATGAACAGTTTGTGTTAGCTGTGTACAGAGATACACACTGTATAATGCAAACAGGGAGCCTTGGGCAATTGTAAAGACTAACCAATTTATTTATCGCATGAGCTTCCATGGGAGAAAATCCCACTTTGTCAGACTCTTGAAGATGGAGAATTTACAAGATGGAATACATTTGTTAGTCTTTAAAAGTGCCACAAGACTTCTTGTTTGTTTTGCTGAACTAGACTGACCTGGCTTACCCCTTTGACACTATATCTAATGTGAAATTCTTAATCGTGCGTGTGCGCGTGTATGTGCGTGTGCATGTGTGTGTGTTATTTATAACACCATTAATGTCAACTGGACTTCAGCAGATAATTTGTTGCTGCATGCAAGATTCAAAATAGCACTAAATATCCACAGGAGAGAAATATAGTCAAAAGAAAATGGCCTAAAGCAACCTACCCTCAAGTCAGAGCACCTAGACGCTTATGAGGTGGCTGTGTTATGAATCCAGGTCTGACTCTGGAAGGTTAAATAGTCAAAAAGTTCTGATTCTGGGACTCAAAATTAAAACCCCAAAAGATTAAGAGAAGATGGGTCAGTTCCTTGCTAAGAGGTGTTTTCCCATCTTATAGGTATTAAAGAAGAGATTGTATGCTACGTTCTCCAGTGATCTCTATATCTGGATACCTACAGTTAAACCAGAATCATGTAACATACAACACGATCTTCTTCAACCTAATTGCAGTCAGATCCTTGTGCCATCTTAGCCCTTTTATGGCTAAACTGCTCATGGCATTGTTCTCCTAGCCAGTACCGATCACCTGTCCATTGCAGCGAGGAAAAGAGGAGAAAAGTAATCTGAAGTGAAAGAGCTTGAAATAAGAGGTTTTCAACAGGAACCATTGTGTCTAGAAAGGTCAAGTGCAAGAGAATTAAAATATGTGGGGTTGGTTAGTGATATTAAAGGCTGATTTGTAAATTGCACAACTGGACCTGTTCCTCAGATAATGCACCTTGTATAGTCGCTAGAAATGAATAGATGTCTTTGCAGTGCCTTTTATTCTCTTGAACCTGAATGCCTGACCTGGACCACTTCGAGGCCTTTCTTGGAAGTAGAATCATTACGTTTTTAAAAAAACTCTTTTTCTTTTTCCTCTAAGGAAGGAGTTTTAAAGAAAAATTAATTACATAAAAATAGGTTTAGGTATATTATCAAACAAGAATCCTTCCCCACGTGCTCACTTCAATACCAAAAGTTAATAGCAGCCATAAATCCATCAGTCCGTATCTTCCAATAACTAATTTTGGCATTCAGTTGCAGCTGCCATTGCATCTAAATCCATTCAAGACTAGTATCTGCAGAACTAAAATATGCTATAAATTATAACTCTCAGTTTCCAAACTGCAGTCTAATTTTGAAAAAAAAGTCATTTCCAGACCTGGTGCCCGTGTTTGGGCTCCTATATTCATGTTTAGGCACCCAAGTGAAAGTGATTTGATTGAACACTAGCACTAGTTTAAAAAAAAGTCAAATCTGGTTTTTGTGAGAAAATTGAATATTGAGCTAAAATAATTTTTTCATGAAAAGTTTCTGCTTTCTGGGGGAAAATCCAATTTTTCATCAAAGAAAAGAAAAAATGAAAAGTTTTCAGTTGCTCGCCAAACATTTTGGCGTCTCATCTTTTTTGTTTTTATGGAAAGTTGAAGTTTTCCGTGGAAAACTTTTTTACAATTTTTCTTTTCATTTTTGTGGCAATCTTTAGTGGGTAATATTTTCTCCCGCAGCTCTGCTGAGCATCTACGAATCTCAGTGACGCAAGTGGGAGATGCCGGCATAGAACACTTTTGAAAACCAGGCCATTTTCAATCAGGTTTGAAAATTTTGGCTGAAGGCTTTGTTCTGTGCGATGTTGGCCCGCCAGCACACCTATAGACTTCAATGGGCACTCGGGGTGCTTAGCACCTAACAGAAATCATTCAGTAACCGTACCACCCCCAGTCCTCATTTCTGAAAGCAGGTGCCAAAGGAAAACTTCAGCCTAGTCTTTTTCCTCCCTCTACATCATTTTCTAATTTTTTGCATGAAATAATTCACAGCTATTCACAATGAGCACCCCTCTCCCCCTTCAGCCCACAATTATCTTTGTCAATTTCACATGATGGTTATTCACATTTCTGCTATATCAGAGACACTAGATTTCAGGTATTCATGAACACTGAGAAGAATTTTTGATGAAACCAAAATGTTTTTAAATGAATCTATCTGGTATTTTTAACAGACGTGTCACGAAAGCGCATTATCCTCTCTCTCGCTCTCTTTTTTTTTTTTTTTTTTTTTTAAACATTAACAAACCACAAGAAAAGGCAGAAAGAAGGGGAGAGAGAAGATATTTTCCTATACTTTTAGTTTGGTGACTGGATGTCCTTTGTGCATTTGCTCAAATATTTTGTGGTCTGTATTTACATCTACATTTACCCAATTTATAGCTTTAAAATATTGATAGTAATACAATGTTTTCATGGAACCAGCAATTCCTGCAGAAATTCCATGAGAATATTAATTTCATCCCATGTGGGTAACACCCTTTGGCTGCAATCCTGCATGCACTTTTGTACACCACTCGAGTCTGTGCACTGGGCTGGCACTTTGGAGAGCTGGATTCAATTTCTAGCTCTGCTACAGGCTTCCTGAGTGACCTTGAGCAAGTTAGTTAATTACTCCATGACTCAGTTCCCCAGCACAAAATGGGAATAATACTATAGACATACCTCCAGGGGTGACGTGAGGACAAACCCATTAACATTTCTCATCTATTATAGCATCTAGTACCATAAAAAAGCCCAGAGTCCCCAAGACCAATATTTAATCTTAGAAAACAACGTTCAACAGCCTTTCTCGTCATTGAGTCCAATGAAATCACAAAGCTTGTGGCAGAAGAAGCCCAATGGAAATGTCCTGTAGCTATCCCCTGCTTTTTCTGCTCTTGTTTGCCATCCTTTGCTTCTGGCACAGAGTAAATAGGAGCACATGGAAGCTCTTTTTTGTTCTGTGTTTGTACAGTGCCTAGCACAGTGGGGCCCTGATCCCTAACTGGAACTTCTGGAGGGCTATTATAATATAAATAAATAAGAAGAAAAATAGTAATAAATTCCACTACAGAGCAACAGAGAAAAAAATGTTGTCTTAGACAGAACTGCTGATGCAGAAGATCATGAATACTACTGCTCAGTACATGGAGCAGGAGCACCTTTACGAGTGGAAGAAGGTCTTGGCTTCTGTGAGTTTACTGGGAATTAAAACAGATTCTTAGAGATCTCAGCAGGGTCTTGAAGGAAAGGGCTGGAGAATGACAGAAATGGGAAGAGGGCTACCCACAGTTCTCCTTGTAGGCAGGTGAAAAAGGGCTTCTAAGTGACCTGAAATGGGAGGCAGCAGTAGGTTCGACCACTGAAAACTGTCAATGGCCTTTTTATTATTCATCACATTTATTATCCTAACTTGTAAGGACCAGCCGAGACCCCTGCTCTATTGTGCTGGCTGCTGTACAAATACAGAGGATGAGCCAGTCTCTGCCAATCAACAAGCCAGACAGTGGGAACTGGAAAGGAGTATCATACGCAGCTTTTCACTCTTCTCGGGCATGAAAACCTAGGTGAAATGTGTGCTGAGCAGGCTGAGTTTCTAGGTTCCCTTGGCTGCCCAGTAAGATTAGCATGTTTCACCCAGATTCAACTGTAAAGCATTATCACATCGATTGTGTTATCCTTCCAGGATCTGAATGGTCCCGATTCCTGCTTAAACCAACGGCAGTTTAAGCTCATAGGATTAAGCCTGGAGTTTGGAGAGGGAATATGATCGAAAGAATATGCAGAATAATAGTCAATGAAGACAAAGAGGAAAACCTCCCTATGTCTTAAGAAGAGGTTGTAGTATTATTATTATGAGAACCTGCACTATGGCCTAAAATATCATCTAAGGTATATTGCATGTGGCACTGATGAAAAGGTATAGGTATACTTGCCCTGCTACAACACATCAGAACTACCATATGCGTTGCCTGTTCTTCATCTAAAACATTGTGCACCAGAAAGGTCTATTTCTATTGATTAGGTTTCTCCTCTTCATCACAGCGATGCAAGAGGCATATCCCCCATTCAGTCAGTTCATGCACGTCATCTCCTCAAGAGTATACTGGATACTCTATGGTGTGTAAGCGAATTGATACAAAAAAGCATCCACTAGGATGTTAGAGTGGTTGTGGCTAAAAAGATCCATCATGATTTATTCTATGCACACTGGTAGACAGCTGATGTGAAGTCAACAGCTGAAGGGCAATGAATAATTCAGCACTTGGATTCATCACATCATCTCTCTTGCCATGTTATTGCTATTTTTACGTAATTGCAAAGTGAAAAATAAATTGATGTCATAAATAAACCTGTGTCATTTGTCTTGAAATGCATTTAAGACTTATAGGTCCACCTCTCCTATTTTGTGAGCCTGATGCAATCTTACTGTATGCAAAATTAAAAATGTGTCCTTATTAATATCTTACCTAGGGATAGATTTATGCAATCTATGCTGCCTGACACCTTTTGCGTCCATGTTAGTGACCTGCATTGATGGAGGATGATGTCTCTGAATTGCTTCTTTAGAGCATTTGAATTGCGCTTGCCCCTGCATTTCACTATCAAAGCCTTAACACAGAGGTAGATCAGAGGTGTCAGACTGCAACAGAGAGGAGGATGTTTTCATTACCATGAACGGACATGGATAAATAATGTCTGGGGTAAGGTTTAAATCCCTTTCAGTTGCCAGGTGTTAAGGGATACAATAATGCAAGTCATTCAGCAGATGGCACTTAATTGCTTATTTCTTTGCTATGAAAGATGGGCCCAGCTTGCGAAGTTAAAGCGGAATATACTTCACTGCGATGCAGCAGATCAGCATAAGGAGCACAGACCTTTAAAGCCCATCAGAAGTGACTTGAGCTTTAAGTTGTGCAAAGTTCAAATAATGTTTATTCAAGATACACGAAGTGCAAACCCTAGCTACCAGCACACGCTGCTTTTGTTGGGTTCTGGCAGCTTCTCACACCTGGAATGTGGAGAGTGTCAGCAGAAGACTGACAAACTCTTTAAACAGGGTCTACCCTATTCCTACGCATGTCACATCGGTTTTGTACTGGCTCCCCTCAGGGAGGTGAAATTCACCCCAGGGGATTGGACCTGAATCTGAATTTCACCTGTGTTCTTGGAGGCCTGGTTAGGGGGGTGCCAGTTCAGCTCTTCTGAGGGTCCTTCTGCACTGCATTCCAGATCTGTAACTTCCACGTGAAGGAGACATACCCACACCAGCTCAGATCGAGCTAGTTCACTAAAAATAGAAGTGTAGCCATGACGACATGAGCTGCAGGAGGGATTAGCTGCTCTACGTACATGCCCAGTGCCTTGGACTCAGGGCCGCTAGCCTTTCCTGCTTGTGGGGTGAGACTTCTATTTTTAGCATGCCAGCTTGATCTCAGCTCGCACAAGTAGGTCTCCCCATGCTGGAATTTATCCATGTAGAGATAGGTCTGAAAGTTTGGTGGGGAAGAAGATTCTGCTCCATTCTTCTCATTCAATCCCATCTCTGATTTCTTCTCCACTCTCTCCCCGCTCACTTTGGATCATCCCCTTGTCTTTTCATGTAACTTTCACGTAGATCAAAATGCTCTGGACATTTCAATGAGGTCTCCACTTTGTACTTTTCTTACTTATGTTATTCTGTGATTGCAGAAAAAAATATTGTTTTAGTATCTGTAAAACTTGAAATATCCTGAAAGATCTAGCCACTGGTTTAGGCCTCTGATTTTCTTGTTGTCCGTAAGGCCACAATTGCTCCTCTGTTCTTGATTTTGTCCTTCAGCCTAGCCCTAGCTGAACATGATGCCAATGTGAGCAAATGCTATTTCTTAGCAAAATTCTCACTCAACACTGTAAGCTTTCCAAAGAAGAATGAATGCAATCTGTGAACTGAACAAGCAATACAGATAGATTAGAAGAAATGCTATGCAATGCCCAGCACATGCCATTTTAATATCTAAAGATGATTGCTTTTAGAAAGGAGACAATAGGTTTAGCGCAGAGGTGACAAAACATATTCGTTTCCCCTTTCCTCTTGGTAAACAAACTTCTCGCAGAAATGAAATAAAGTCTTATGGTGCAACAGGGATCGTAAGGGGAAGACACAGGGCTGGTGCTGTCTTCAAGGTAGGCACTCACCAAGAGCAGGGTGAATTTCATATTGACAAGTCTGCCAAAATTCAAGGACTCTGCATTTTTGTCACGGTGCCACTTGTGTCTCTCTTCAGGCCAGGCTGGTGGAGGATCTTTCGGCTTGGTCAGTACCCCAGGGGCACATTGGTTCTTGGAAGCTGGGATAAGAGGAAACGGGGCTCTGGGAGAGACGCCAACTGATGCTGAAATCGGAGAGGAGAGAACTTAGAATAAAGAGGTGAGTGACTCTAAAAGGCAAAGAGGACTTGAAAGGGAGAGACAAGAAGAGAAGCGATCCTGGAAAAAAACAAAAGGAAAGAAGGAAGTGTGCACGGGGTAGGAATAGAGGAAAGGAGGAACGGGGCCTACAGAAGTGGGTGGAGAGAGGGGAACGGGGCACCAGGTAGAGTGTGATGTTAGGGCTTTCTTGTTGACCGAGTCATGATGCCACATGAAACTGCTCACACTGGCTGGCCGCACCCATCAAGCCCCAGTCTTCAACAATCATGAGCCAGGCCTCAAAAAACTGTCAGATTGACTCAAAATTCCTGAGATGTTTTGTAAAAAATAACAGATGTCTTTGTGCCTTCTGGGTTTCCAACCTTGGGGAGTCGCATTTTTCCAGCTTTTCTCCATAATCCTGAGGACTAGAAACTTACCCTTTTTTTCCTGAGACAATCTGCAGTTCCCTCAGAATCATTTGACTCCAGGAGCTTGAACTTTATTGAAAACACTAGCTTTCACAAGACTGATGATGAAAACCTCAAGCACAGGAAACGCTATATACGATTTGACCGCCTTGATTTAAAACGAAGTTAAGACAGTTGGTGAGTGTGTGAGAGAGAATTTTGGGAACCCAGGAGCCCTTGTTCTACTGCAAAGGCTTTTGCGTTATTTATCATCACTACTGGTCTTTTCCCTCTACTGCTTCTTTAAGGCAGCTTGTTTGCTGTCCTTACTCCTGTGACGATGCCCCCTTTCCTCCTTGCAGCAGCTGGTCTGTTTCTGCTCTGTAGCCCAGCCTTCTCTGCTCTCATTCTGTCCATCCTTTCTGTGCAGTTCTACTGATAGGGAGCCCACAAACCACAGCCCAAAGAAGCCACTTCTACTTTTAATCTCCTGACCCACCCCAGCACAGCATGGGCCACTATTTTCTTAACTCCGCGTAAGAGGATAAGGACCTACAACAACTGCCGGCTGGTGGAGTTACTCCTTTAACTCAGGCAGAAGAGATTTATGCTTTGTCCCGGAGAGTCCTGAATTCTAACCCCACTGACAGCCCAGACATGGGGTCATTGCTCCACACAGATGGTATCACAAGTTGGCATTGCCAGTAATGGCTCCCGCCCTGCCAGTCCCCACAGAACCTCACTGATCTGGGGACTGCAACCCTCAAATGGATTCATGTGCTAGTTACCTCCGGCTTTCAGATCCATGTGGCTTTCAGTTATTCGTGTGAGGCTTTGCAGTTTGGAGTAGTGAGCATCTTCTGTACTTGTTTGCAAAACAAATGCTTTGATATTTATTTTTCTAGAGAATAAAATTATAAAACTGGATACCAGCTGGCATGTATGAGTACCTACACTAACAAATCAGCAGGTGTGCAAATAGAATAGGGGGAAATCTGTAAAGATATTTGTACCTGGTCTTCAAGGAAATTAAAAAAAAAAATTAGATATGAAAAATACTTTATAGACTCATAGGCTATGTCTACACTGGCAAGTTAGTTCGAATGAAGGAAGCTTAATTCAAACTAAGTTAAGCCTTGGCTACACTAGGCTTTCATTAGTTCAAATTAATGGCTTCCTTAATTCGAACTAATAAATTCGCTTATACTTTTCAAAGTAAGGGTTAATTCAAACTAGTTAGTGGCCATGTTAGTTCGAACTAACCGGGACATTGAGCTCAAAGCAATTGACTAATTCGAACTAAGCAATTTGCTAGTTCGAACTAAAATTAGTTCGAATTAGTTAGTTTGAATTAACTAATTCAAACTAACTTTGGTAAGTGTAGACATAGCCATAGACTCATAGATTTTACGGTCAGAAGGGACCAGTACGATCATCTAGTCTGACCTCCTGCAAAATGCAGGCCTCAAGACCTCACCCACCCACTTCAGCAATAGGCCACCAACCTATGACTGAGTTATTTACCTCCTTAAACCATGATTTAAGGACTTTACGATACAGAGAATTCACTGGTAGGTGAGCCATGGCCTGTGCTACCCTGGACAGTATCCTTCTAAAATATTTATTTTTTAAAAAGCAAAGAAGTAAAGCCTTTTGCAGATAAACCCCTTCTGCTCACTCCCAGCTATCCAACGCAGATTCTATAATGTTTAGATGAAGATAAATGTTAAGTATTCTGTAATTTTCAAGGAGTACAGTGTTCCTAATCTTAAAAGCACTTAATTATGGTCTTGGGTTTAAGGAGAAAATTTTCACAGTCCATTATTGCTGTGGTTTATAAGTGCCAAGTTTCCAAGTATTTCAACGAATATTTCTAAGTACATGTATTATATTAAGGTGCTTTTTCTAATTTCTATCTATTAATGGATAAACTGTGCTGGGGCTTTAAGGCAAAGGGGTGGGAGGAGTGGCTGGGTAGGCAGAAATCACATGAATAATTTCTTCAGTTTATATGCAAAGATTCCCTGAAATTCACTCCATTCACTTTCTTTTGGCTGGGTCATATGACAAGTAAACCAGAGCTTAGCTGTCCCCTTTCCTTATTTCAATCCAAGTAGCTCGGACACTAAGGAATTGAATAATCCAATATAGGGCCTAGGTGAGAAGAGATTAATCCAAACCAGTAGATGATCCTTTTTTCCTGATGCTTAATATCATATAGTTCCATGGAAAGCTCCATAGACACTTTCCTGATATGTATGAAAACGTCATTTCAAGTGCAAGTCTGCAGGACTCTCTTCCTTCTCTTTCTTTTTCTCTCTCTCTCTCGAGGCCCCTTCCATTCATATGATTCTCTGGTCTCTTCAGGGCAGTAAATAGAAGTCAGCCCAAGTTGGTGCGAAAATCATTTTGCACAAATGCTACGAGCAAAATCCAACCCTGTATTTGTTCTCTCATTAGCATAATGGTGTGTGTTAACGTAGAGAACAAATGTGTTTCCTATAAGAAAGTTGTTTTAGGGTTAGGTTTTTTTGAAAGTGGCTGTCAAACACTTTCTTTTAGCAGGACTGTATCAATGAAACCAAAACATCAGTGAAATTGCCTGTCCTAATGTTTCCAATCTGGTGCGACTCCCTCGGCGAATGATAAACGTTTAAGGTGACTATGCCGAGAAAAACACTGCAGGTCTGTCCATCACTACACCAGGGGCCATGAACGTAACCATTGTGGCTTAGTGCAGATCAGAATGAATCAAGAACAATGGGTTATTTTACTTAACAGAGGTCAGCTTTTATTGCTGTTAACAGGCGGTATTCACACAAATTGTACAGCCCAGGTTCCTAGCTCTCAGGGCCCAATCTTAGCCCCTGCATGCAACATTTTCATTGATCCTTACCTTGAGAAGCAACTTATTTTGCTGCTAGCATTATAATCTCCTTTAAGAGAGTGATCAATGTAACCCTTGTTCTTTCCTCAAGCAAAGGATACACTAATTAAAAATGTTCCGAGGCTGCTACTGCTCTTTCCTCATGTTATATGGCTAAAAGGCGTTCACCGCTTCTATGGTGAGGAAAGGGAATCCCAATAACACGGGAGTTCATAGTCAATAATTGAAGGTCGGTAGAAACATTGCAAGCCAGTTTTCTTTTTGTTTTTATTGCTAACAAGCACAACGGATGAGATGCTGAAAATACAACTCTTTCAAGCCAATTCCATTGGCGGGAGAAAAAATGGAGCATGTAGTTCAAATCTGGAAGACAGCACACATATTAGAATGCAAAAATGAATAGGGTTAGGGCAGAGTAAAATTCTTTGGTCACTTCAATAGGAGTAGTACCTATATTCTTTCAGATAGTATTTATTTAGCCCTTTATCTTAACTTATGGAACAGTGGCCTCAAACTTTATAAAACATTAATTTCTAGAGCATTTTTATATAGCTAGCCCTCTTTTTCGCTTGTAACTTAAAATGATATCTTTCCCAGGATTTAGGCATCTTGATAGAGTCAAATCCATCAACAAACTCCACTGTACGCTGTCAATAACCAGCTAACATGCCACAGCAAAAGAAGATAGAATACCCCACTGAACACAGATCTCATAGGCTACTGCCACCTCCCCAAAAGCCTCAATGAAAAGATTAGTTTTGCTGGGCGTACTGAGAGATAATACATCTGGGCTATCGATATCCTTACATGGTCATATCACCAGGGTACCTGAGAGCCTAACACCCACATAAAGTAAGAAAGTGCTCTTATCCCCATTTTACAGACAAGGAACAGGGAGTCAAAATGATTTGACCAAGGGTACACAGATAGTCTGCGGCAGAGCACAGCAGGGAATTGAACCTAGTCCTGCACAGAACTAAGCCAGTCTCTAACCAGTGGACAGTCCTGTCTCTGCTGATTTTTATCTGAGGTGGGGCATAAGTTCCCAAGGCTGAGGGGCTGTCATAGCAAGTACCCTGGTGACTGCTCCCTCTCTTTTAAGTAAAGGGAGCTCTGTCTCAGTCACCTCTGCTGATCTCCTCCATAGCTGTAAGGCATAAGGAAATCTCTCATAGTAATAAGTCCTCAATTAAATAGCTAAAAGACATCCCTGCCACTCTAGACTTATGGACCATAGGTGTATGAGGCCTATAGAAAATGCATGTGTTTTTTAAACCAAATTAGGGTTCCCAAGGATTAATATTGACTTGGTCATGACTTCAGAGCTGCCCAGATATGAGAGTTCTGTTTGCACTAAGGAATCTTCTTTCAGCTTTATTACAGTTCTGGAGGATCTCTTTTTATAATGAGACCTTTATTTCCCCACCTTTGCCATGGTAGAATTATAGCTGGTGACTCTTCACTTCCCAGATTGCAGTGTCAGAGTCGGGGGGGTGTCAGGAGGACTGATCGGAATGGCTGGCCACGCTTTTGGATTCTAAGCAGGAAGTCACTTCTGTAGTTCATGGGCTTCCTCCTTCAGCCTGGAACACAGAATATCAGACTTTCATCCGCAGTCGTCGGAGAAGGAGCCTTTTCCACCTTGAAGGTATCTCGCGAGCTCTTCTGTGGTGAAGGATCTGGAAGAATTAAATTACATTGCTTTTGCCACCATTAAAAAAAAGTAAAGAGACACTGTTACATCTGGCTCTCTTTTTTTGGCCAGATTCTTCATTTAATTGTTTTCTAATTTGCAGAAAACCACAAATGACAAGATGAAATTGCTAGAAATATAAACATAAGAGTTAAATTGCTCCTGTCAGATTTCTAGTTCACAAACCACGGTAATGTGATTCTGCATATCGGACCAATAAACAAGGAAGAATTGAATAGATGTTGATTTCTTTCTCCCACCACATCCACAGTCCGATTTGCACACATTCATAAAACTTCCTTTGTTTAAGAAAACCCAGAAACCTTGAAGCATACTGCCTTTGTGGAGTAGGGTCTGACAGCTGCCGATATCTCATGCATGTTCCAAGACAGTGTTCCTCAAGATAAACAATCACAGCAGGTGGAGAATTCAGTGCTGAGCCAGTTGAAGAATTTAAACAAAAACTCTGCTAGGTAAATATAGGGTAGATCAAATCCCACAAGCTCATTTCACGACCATTTGGAAATTATTATTTTTTTCCATTCACTAGTAGTCAGGTGATGGTGAAATGTCTGCGACTCCTGAAAGTGTCCCAAGTTTTAGCACAAACTGTTCATTCATCATCTGATAATGCTTTATAAAAGTTTGTTACTTGTCATTAATTATCCCCCTGTGCTTTTTCAGCCAGCAAAAATAATATGTTGTGACTTGGCCAACTAATCAGAGCTCAACAACTAACCAATTGTGAAACCCTCGTTATTATTTGGAGAGACTCTTGTTGATTTGTGTACTCCTTAGGACAACAGGCCAAATGAGAAACCCTTTTTCAGTTACTTGCTGTTGTGAGCATGGCTTGCACGGTTGGATGCTATAATGCATAGTAAATATTCAAAAGCAAATAGTTATTGAAAAACAAACCACTTTGAGAAATAATTGCAGCTCATTGGTCAATATTTATGAATAATAAAACTGGGGTCAGTTTACGGATTATTTCCTAACCTAAAAGCTAGTCTCCAGTCAGAACAAATATTTCGAACCAGCTCTACTCAGTAAGGAAACAACTTCTCCCAACTAATTTCTCCTCTTAAATTGAGGGAATTATAGGTACACTCCCAAGCGTCATTGTTGCACTGTCCTAGCTCAGACGACCAGCTGGGCAGTCCCTTTGGGTAGGAGAAAGGGCCCGATAATGTAATGCTGATGTAGTCAACGGTACAACAGCCCCTACTTTAGGTCATGTGTCAGAGCATGTCCACAGCACGCTACACTCTGGCAACGTTTGCCCGGCAGATGGCAAAGGGGGCCTTTGCTTCTAGGGATTGAATTTAGAGCAGTCCCAAGGCTGTTCTAAGCAATGCTGGAGGCCTCCCCAGAGACTGGGAATGGATTAATCCCAGTCTGCCTTACGGTCAAGTACCAGGTCATTTTTAAGGACACTTCCATTGGGAGTCTGAGGGTGGCTACAATGTCTTGAGTGGGGTGTTGTCAAAATGTTGATTGTTTTGGTTTTCATCCCCTTCCCCTGGGATGTTTTCAGCCAAGCTAAACATTACATGTGAAGTGACTGAAATGCAGGACTGCAAGAAGGTACTGGAGCCCTACCAGGGCGAGGCAGAGACCAGCCAACCAGCAAGGACAGAAACTGCAGCTGCCGCAGAGGAGATGGCAATGAAAACATAAAAAGCCTGGCTCGCCCTCAGGAGCGATGGCTGCTGTTGCTCCAAATGCCAACAGCTTTTCAAACCTAAACCAAAGCTATAAAATGTGAAATCTAACGAACACAAGTTGGCACCCGCCCATGGGTAGCTGTCGGCCTAATAAGAATGAAACTAACTGGCAGCTGGCACTTAGGTGTGAGGAGATGCCAGCATGAGACTCTCACAGAGCAAATTTTCCATTGCCTTCCAGTGATTGGGTTTTGCTTGACTTTGAAACGGTCGGCTGGATTTTGTCCTATGTACCAGCACAGAGGCTTAAGGGGCTGTAAGGCAGTCTGTCCCTGCAGAGTCTCCACAATCCTGGGCCAGTAGGGTTGCAATAATCAAGAACTGTATACCTGCTACTCCCCCCACCCCCCACTTCCAGTAGGTAGGCAGGAAGTGAGTGGAAAGAGGCAGGAAGTGAGTGGAAAGAGACAGGAAGTGAGTGGAAAGTGGCAGGAAATGAGTGAGGTCTTGGCTCCACCCCCTTCCCGCTCCAATGGCACCAGCCCAAGCCGCTGAACTGGTACAGAAGCAGGGCTTGCAGTCTGGTGCTGGTAGAGACCAACCAGGGGAACAAATCTGCTGTCCTAGCGGAGCAAGAGAGGGAAGAGAGTCCTTGAGCTCCCCTCTTACTCCTTATCACATATCAGCAAGTCCTCGGGGGACCGCCTGTGAACTGCACGCTCTGTAGGTTCAGAAGTATTTCTCCATTTTTGTGAAAGTCAGCCTCCTACTATTTGTGATAAACAGGTCAGCCCTCAGTGTCCAGCCCTGAGTGGGAAACGCCCGTGTCTCTTCCAGTAAATGACAAAGAGCCTGGCAGAACGTAGAAGGCGACTGATTGCAGATGCCTTTCAGCCTGCCAGTTGACCCCAAATTATAATTCTGCAGGTTGTAATTTTGGGGCTTGATCCTGCTCCGCTTCAGCTGATTTAGCCAGATTCTCAGCTGCTGTGAATTGGCGTTTCTCTGGTGACTGCAGGGGACCTACCCAATTCACACCAGCTATGAATCTGGCCCACTGACTTCAGACAGGAGCAGAGCTGAGCCTTTTGATTGTATGATTTCTGGATTGTTGTCTTGTACTGCGCACTCCAGGCCTGCAGAAATAATTCATCACCACCACCACCACCACCATAGCAGCACTTCTGCTAACAGACCACTTTTCGGAAGGCTAATGGGGGAGAGTTTGTGTTGCTCAAGAGTGTTAGGAGAAATCCTACTAACATTTTAGGGGTTTTCAAGGAGGCCACAGTGGTGAATGGCAACAGCAGAGATCTGATAAGAAAACATGTTTGCACACTTAATGGAGAAAAGCTGTGATTTCTGCTCTTTGCTTCCTATTTATGAAAGCTTCAGTTAGACACATAGAAGATGGAATTCTATGTAGCCTGTGGAACAAAGGCCAGCTAGTTAAAATATGGTCTGGTTTGTTTATGCAGGCATCACAGGAATAGACAATGTGTGCAATGGCCAAGATAGTCGTACATGGCTGGATTTGCTTGTGAAATTGCAGTCTAAAGGAGTCTGCAATGGGAACATACATCCCATCCTGGGTGGCACATTTTCTCCCTCATCAAAGGTACTAATGGCATGATAACAGAGTAACCGCATTTATACAGCTTCTGCAACACCTAGGGGCCAGTCTTGCACTGAACATCTCCTGTAAGAGGCTGAACAGCTATAAACCCTGTAACTGGGCCTGGACATTTCAGGTTGGTAACTTTTAAATCTATCTCCAGCATCTAGCAAGTCACTTGCCGATGGACATTAGGAAGTAGACAGGGGATCTGTTTCTTTTATAAGTGCATGTAAAATAACATCCAGTGAGTGGCAAAGCAGAATCAGTTTTCTCTTCGCTGATATACGTGTCTGTGGTCAGATGTATATTTTTTTGTTGTACTGGAGAATTTAACAGCAAATTTTGCCTGACCCCAGAACCCTGTTGAGACAAAGGAACATTTCAGTGTGTGGAGAATCTGTCCTCCCCCAGCCCTTGTAATGTATTCCTTGTGCTGTACAGAGTAGGTGTGCTTATCCTCTTCTTCTAGATGTTGAATAGAAATAAGATTGCAATGGGAAGATTTGTCTCCATTTCACTGTTTTATTGCCTGTAGGCCCACTTGGTATCTCTTTTGCTCCCTGTTTTATGTTGCTCATTGCTATAGGCTGCCTTTGTATTTTTACTCTTATGTTTCCATGTGCTCTGGTGTCAAGATAATACAGGAGTCTGTAGTAAGTGAAGCTGTGTGTGTGTGTGTGTGTGTGTGTGTGTGTGTGTGTGTGTGTGTGTGTGTGTGTGTATTGTTGATACCCAGGTCATATTACAAAGCTGGGGGACAGTCGGATTAGACTCTGGGCTTTTTTCTTATTTAAGTTTGAAATGCAGAGGTATGAATCCTTTCCTGGGTTACCAGAGGGACCTTTAATCTTGCAGACAGAGATTTGACAAGATCCAAAGGGCTGGAAGTTGAACCTGAAAATGAAAGCTGAATTTTTAACAATGAGGCCATTAGAACCAATTACGAAACGATACAGTAAACTCTTCATTACTTGGAGTCTTTCAGTCAAGATCAGATATCTTTCTAAAAAATAGTCCAACCAGAGGTTGTTGGGTGTGATATAAGAACCCCGGATAAAGCTTGTGACTGTGTTATACAGGAACTCAAATTAGACGATCATAATAGTTTCTTCTGGCCTTATATCTCTGATATCATGAATCGCAAGTATCTTATTCAGCTTGCGCAATTCATTGAAATAAGCTGCCTAAAGTAATCCCTACTGTGTACTATGAGCAATTAAGCAGCTTCCAGGGGTTACTTTGGCCATGTACAAATTTTTCAGATACGAAATCTACATGTGACTACAGCTTGAAAATTGATGGGTCAGGCCCGTATCTCTGGGATGGCTTAAGGAACACTGTGGCATCAGAAGACCCTCATTTCGGGAAGATACGCTTGTCCTGTTTATTAGGGGATGTAGACAAGGCCATGTCACTAGAACAATACAGCAGAAAGCCATTCTAAGGATGTTTCATTAATCTGAAATGCTGGAAGCCCAGATTTGTTTTTTGTTTTTTTTTAATCACTGATTCATTCTTACAGGGGTCTGGTCTATTCTCTCCTCAGTGGGTGAATGAATAATGACAATGATGAGGGGTTCCACCCATGGATCAGGAAGAGAAAAGCTCCCCCACGCACACATCAGCCTCTCAAACTAAAAGCTGTGCTGTGCCAAAGGTTGCTCACCATAGGAATTGATGTGAGCATTCCCAGCAGAAAACAAAATTGTTAGCTAGGAACAATTCAGAACACAGCACATGGGTAGCATTTATATGCACCCAAATTGGTACCAGGTGTTCCGCTCTATTGTCTATTTTTTGTGGTGGAATAGAAGCGGTGCCAGTTCAGTGATAAAAGGATTCAGTGTCCCATCCCGCCTCCTCCCCCACCATCACCACAGGCTCATGATCCACACCGGACTCTAGCTAGGCTGTTTCTGAGGCCTCCTTGTCATCAGCACCATTAACAATGATTTCCTCACTTAGGGTGTGAGTAGGGCTGTGTACGATGCCAGAATCCTCTGGAAGGAAATTGCTCTGCGTCAGTCTGATGCCATAAGAAGATCTGTAACAGCTGCAGCAGAGATACGTTGGCAATCCTTGCTGAGGTTTGAAAACACACAAAGAATTGCTCCTGCGTACAGACAACTTATACCCCAACCCAATGCCTCTATCACTAGACAGCCAATGCCTGCTTCTAAAAGAACAATATAACCATTTGTACTTTTGCTTGCAAGTTTCATCGAAGCCCGCAAAATACAATCAGTAGTTAGTTAAGCATCTAGGTAGGCATCAGTGGTCCTGTTTTACCGGGAGGGGTAAACTGAGGCACAGAGAAGTTAAGTAAAGTGCAACGCTCTCACAGTGTGTTAGTAGAATAGATGGGAACAGAATGCAGACGTCTAACCCTTTGCTGTACCATGCTTCCTCCAGTGGAAAATCACTTACAGAATGTGTGTATCTCTACTCCAGAATGACAGGGCTATGCTGTCTTTACTTGGCTGCTTTGCCATATACAGCACTGAATTGCTCTGTACTATGCACACTTTCACGGCACACCTAAAGGGGTTTGCTCGTTAAGGAAAGGGTGGGGGAAATCTCAACCTGCATACATCACTCTTCACTGAGAAGGGTAGAAAACAGATTTGCTGGTCAGGAGTCTGGTGGTCCCAGCGTGAACGACAGTGCAGGCTGAATCACCTGCTGGACATGGCTTTTCTCGATGTGGGAGGAGGTATGCTGGGGGATAGTGGGGCAAAGCCTGCATGAGGCTGAGGCTCTTACGCCCATTGAAACAACTGTAGGAGCTTGTGCATTGTCCCTGTGCCGGGGGGAGCTCCTGGTAAGATCGTACCGTCCCAATGCCTGCCACCCATCGGCTCAAAACCTCACAACGGACCCACCTTGCCCCCTTACCGTCACAGGTACAGTTGAACTCTAGGGATTACGTCTACACTGGAGGCTCTGTTAAGTCGATTTAACCAAGGTTGACTTTAAGTCAACTTAAAGTCAACCTTGTTAAGTCGACTTAGAGAGTCCACAGCCCTGAGTCCACACTGGCAGGTGCTAGGTCAACGGAGGAGTGGCCAAGAACTCTGCAAGGGGGGCTGGAGGCTAATTAGGTCGACTTAAGGGCTATCCCCCATCTGCACTGGCCTAAGTCGACTCAATAAAGTCGACTTAAGCCTTAGGTCGACCTTCAGAGGTGGTGTTATTAAATTGACTTAAGGAAGCGCTTAAGCCGACTTAATAAGCGCCCAGTATGGACACAGCGGTCTGTAGGTCGACTTAACCGTCCTTAAGTAGACCTAAGGCTCCAGTGTGGATGTAACCTGTAGGAGATCTGTCCTCCACAGGTGCCAATCGGACACTATTCCATCTAGAGGAAGGATGTTGCTGTGGTTATAGTTTGCACTGCTCCGAAAATTTTCTGAGGAAACGATTTGGTTAAATCTAAATGGTTTGCAGAAAGTGTTCAGTTTCACCCAAGTTACAGTGGAGCTGGCTTGCCTCTTTTCTACCAGCTCACCCACCCTCTCCTCAGAAGCCTGCCTGATGGACAGCTGAGGAACAGGGCATCCAGAGCTCACCGTTCCAGAGAAGCTTGCGACACAGACTGCCTCAGAGTAGAGGACTCCAGAGAGTCCAGAGTCGACAGCTCCAAGGCAGCCTGCCAGGTGGCATTCCTGGGGCCAGGGCCCCATTCCCTTTCACAGAGTGTTTCAAAATGTTCGGGGTTTGCACCAAATCAGAACAAAACCACATTTTGGAATATCAAAATTCTCTGTGAAATGGAATTGTCTTTCTCCACCCAGCTCTAGTGACAGTGCGACTCTGCAAGGTGGGGACTCCAGATTCCATTCCCTGCCACACATCAGACTTCTTGTGAGACATGGGACGAGACACTGAGCTGCTCTGAGCCTCTCTTCCCATCTGTAACATAGGAATGACAGCCCTTCCCTACCTCACAGGGATGTTATGAGGATAAATACATTGAAGATTGTGTGGTCCTTTAGTCTGGTACTGGGGATAGTGGGACATAGATATATATTTTAGGTACCTGCAGTGATACAATAAGATGCAACCATCTGTTGATGCAATAGAGGGGACACAATGAACCAGGCAAGAAAAGTAAGTTTACTAGCATTGGTTGGAGTTTTTTTTACACAACATTTTCTTGTCAGAAAAAGACAAATTGGTGAAAACAAAACATTTCTCAGGAAAGAAAGCTTTGAAATCATTGAGAAAATATTATGGATTTTCTTATTCAAAATGACTTTTCATTTGGAAACTTAAACTTATTATAGTAAAAAAAACAAAATAAAATAAAAAGTGGTCAAAATTGGAAGGAAGAGCTTTGCTCCCATTGAAATGGAGCATTTCAATTGACCCAAACTGAAATTTGTCTGGGATTTTTAGGTTGCATAATTTTTGAGATTTTGACTTTTTGTCCTGATTTAAGGTGGGAAACTATTTCAAAATCTCAGATTTTCACAGGGCAAGAAAGCCATTTCCTTCAAGCTCAAATGGCCAAGCGTAGTATCAATGAACAATGGTCAGGGTAATATTTAGCCCTCCCTTGAGTGCAGGGATCTGGACTACAAGACTTCTCGAGGTCCCTTTCAGTCCTACTCTTCTATAAGAATTGGATTGCTTGCTAAGGTCGCCATAGTTCTCTAGGAAAACTCCTATTTGCTACCTCACTTGGTACAAGCAACCAATGTGCTCTCTGGAGACATTCTGGTTTGTGTAGAATGGAACGCTGAACTTCAGCCAGATGTTTGTAAACCTTAACTTTGAAATGTGGCGCAATACCACAAGCTGTCAAGTTGTGTAAAAACTTAAACAAAGACAAAAACAGAATGTAATATCTACCAGATGAGATTTCTGTGTAATCTTGTTGGAATTTTGGGAGTATCCAACTCCCATGGATTTTGACATGAGCTCTGTATTTTCCTCCCCCCTCTCCCCCACCTTTTTCCCCATGAAGAGTGAAAGGGGAGAAAATACATTAATGAAAGTAAAACATTTTGCATGCACAAATAATGGACACGGGATAGCCCTGGGCAATTTTGGATGTGTATACATTTCTTCACAGACTGGCTCCTATAAAATATGCACACGCTTGGCATCATGTTTAAAATATTGTCAAGAAAATTTTATTTCTGTAACAATTCACTGAATTAGTGATAAGCAGGACAATGTCGCTATATTGGCAGCGTTTTTCACAATGTCTGAAAGCTTCCAGTGACATGTACTAAAGTACAGTCTACCCAAAATGTTTGACAACTAAAATGAAGCCAAGATTTGGGTTTTGTTTTTTAAAGTCATCCATATAATGATATGGATACAATATTTAACTAGTAGATTAAAGACATACTGAGGACTAATTTAGCTGTAAAACAAAAGAACAAAAAGTGAGGAGTTTAAGATGGTCTCTTTGCTTTTAACTAAACATGTTTTTCTCTTATCCTTATCTACCAGTGGTATTTCTAAGATATTGATCTCCATGGTACATGGCTGGGATGCCCGTCATCCTCATTAAGGACCCATTTCTGTGTCTGTATATTAAAGTATAATGCTAGTTTATTTCTCCCAAACTGGATCATTTGCTCTGCTCCGCTGGCAGAAAGGAACTGGATCCTGACCATAGTTAGTCAGCTGAGATTTCATGTAGCGGGGAGTTCTCAACAGGCACAAAGAACGCAAAGCCAGTTCTGGCATCACTGTTCCCATGTGGCATGGGATGATTCCAGAGCCGGAGGATGGGTCAGCCATAGATGGCTCCATAGGATCAGGGAACTGTAACTACTCCCTGACACGTCCTCCGTGCATGCACGCACAATTGGTGCAGCAGCAAGTGTGGCTCATCTGCTTTAAAGCGATGGAGAAACTGCTTGTGAACAGTCCTTTAGTGAGCATAAGCAGTTTTCAGAATATGTTCATGGCATCATCAGGATCCAGATAAGACAAATCTGAAGAGGGCCATGAAATATTTTGAGATTAACATTTATATTAGGTCCCATCAGCAGCAAACAAACCTGGTACGCTCTTGTGACTCGCTACTGATGCCACTAACTGGAAACATTTTGGTTTGGGGGGGTGTTGTCTGGTGGTTGTGTGTGGGGGTTTTGTTGGGGTTTTTTTTTGCTGTGCGTGTAGCAAGCTGGATGGTCCAGTCCCCTGTTATCTTCCACAGGATCTCCTCACCACACTGTCGTCTCTTTCAGCCACCTCACCTGTCCTCCTTTTATTTACAGTGGAACCATACAGTCCCAGTTTCTGCCCCTGACACCCTAGAGGCTCAGCCTGTCTCCTAGACTCCCCTACCCTGCCTGGCTAACCCTCTATCTGGTTTCTGGTGCTGGCCCATATATCAACTCCAGCCATCTTACAAGCTGTTCCCTGTTCCTTTGTGAGGCCGGCCTCAGACCTGCCTTAATCGGGGACTGTAGCTGTTTCCTCTGCTGCTGTACCCCTTAGGCCTGGGCTAAGAACAGCAGGTGAGGGGTTTCCTACCTTTGCCCTGTTATAGTTCGACTAACAGTTGAGATTTAGAGCCATATTTCCAAAGAGGCCTCAATCCAGTCTGTGAATTTTCATGCATAGTCATTTGCTTGCTCAGACAATAGCACGAGCATGTGCAAAGATTTGTGTGCACAAATCAAGTAATTAGACCTCTAGGAACCGCTTTCAAAAATCTGGCTCTTATATGTCTAGGCAAGGTCATGCATGGGAAGAAAAGAGAGAGAGAAATTTAGAGATCTTGAGGCTTTTCTTAGCATAATAAACATAGGATATAACTGGATAGCTATATACATGTTTAGATGCTTAAAAATATACTCATATTGAACCTTTCTCAGAATAAATAGTTAGCCACTTGATAACTGCTAATCTTGAAATAGAGATGGAGCTGAGGAAGCACCCTGAACTATGGATAGCAGCTCACCACTAATAAATCGAGCCAGAACAGATAAATAAATAGCATTTGCACCTGTATGTTCTAAGTTTTTGCAGTACAAGCTCATGAAAAGGTGTAAAGATTTCCCTTCTATGGGATACAGGGAAGTTCCTGCTTTCTTTGGTAGCTGACAGAGAGTAAGTTTCAAATTGTAATGAAAGTTTTGATACCGGGTTCCCAAGGTTTCCACAGGACTTGGCTCCGTCTAACTGAACTCGCTTCTCTATTGGAATGTTTCTTGATTCCTTTCTGATAGATTTGATAATGAAAGTTCTCTCCCAGGGCTTTCTACATGCAGAAGGCTTTCAGGATGGGCTTTATGTTCTTCCTGAAAAAATAAAGATTTACTAAATGACTGGGAGTTCATATTTCTTTCTGAGCTGTTATCCTGATCACTACTTCTCCGTCACTCTCAGCGCGACAAAAATTCTTGGAAAGCTTTTCAGAAAAGGACCCCAGTCATCACTTCTGCTTCTGTGAGCAGAGACAATGCTCCTTGGCCAGACGGCAGTTCCCAGACTGAAGGAGGCCCAAGAGCATCTCGTCTAGTATCCTGACTCCAATAGGGTCAACACCAGATATTTCAGAGGTGTATCCAAAAACACTTCACTAGGCAGATATGGGATAGCGTCCCACCTCACACATACTCATTCTCCCCTCTCGTACTTACAGTTGGCCTCGGACCTCTGAAGCATGCAGCTTAATGTCCCTTCCCCCTACCCCCTTTTTTTTTTTTTTTTTTTGAAGAATTAACTATTAAGGGTTCTTTTTCAGGTGAGTAGAGATGGACGTGTCTTCCAACTACATTGCCAGAAGTGAAAGCCAAAGCTGAAGCCAAACGTGCCCAGTGTTTGAGGGAATTCTGATGGGATGTCTGATTTGCCCATATGTCCTATGAGTTGGGAAGGTTCAATGATGATGAAAATTTGGATGTGAATTCCCCTAACGGAGGCATTTCTCATCTGGGGGCTCTGGAGTGAACTTGCATAGCCTATGCTGGAAGAAAGAAGTGAACTGGAAGCTGCAGATGGAGCGTTAGGGGTAAGGAATGCTGCTGTTATATTTTAAAAATCACTTGATGTCACAAGGCTTATTAATTTAGATGGTCTGTGCTATTTTTTTAATAAGACTGAGAGAGAAAAAGCATGAACTGTAACAATTACCAACCAAACAGAAAGAAAGAAAGAAAGAAAGAAAGAAAGAAAGAAAGAAAGAACAATGCAGGCAAGGTAGGAAGGAAAAAGCAAGGTTAAAAAAAATTAAAAATAGGTGCCTTTGCACAGCTCAAAATGATACCCCAGATTTTCTCTCTGGCTTTCAGCAGTTGTGGTGCATGTTGTTGGCAATGGCTCAAAGAAATGAAGAGCTCTCTCCTTGAGAATTGTCTTTCACAAAATGAAAGTAATTAGGAGAATAAAAGAATATGATGTATTAGAAAATGGGAGCCATAATGAACTACCAAGTAAGCTGCCATGGCTAATTCTTCTTAACAGTTTTTCTAACCACTTTCAAAACATTTCACAGTTTCCATCTCTTTGAAAAATTCTGTCTGGTCCATATGATCTGGGCAGGCATCTCAAACATCTAAGTGCATATCGTGTGTCCTAATGACAAATATGTCACTCTAGCATAGGCAAGGGGTCCAGATGATACAAAGGGAGAGAGAGTTATCTATTTATACATTTTACAATGCCCTGTAAGAGGAGATCTTGGGAACTATTTTCATGGGATGGCTGACTGTGCTGTTGCTGATTGGACTCTGCTAAGTATGGCTAAGACTCCTATTACAGACCACTACAAAGAGCTGTGGAGTTTCGCTAAGAATACAGAATTCATGTTATGAATGCTGTATGGAAAAGAAACATATTAGCCCACCGAAGAAGAGGCGACTGTCATAAATAATGGAACAGTGCCTCTCTGTGAGTTACACAGATGGATTGGATTTAAAATTACCTTCCTCAGTTATAAGGTCATCCACAGTCATACTTTGAACTCCTACGGCACCTGCCATGCAAGATCTCACCCCTCCATGCGGACAGAGCTATTCAGAACTGCTGTGCTCTAAGTAAGTGCTAGTGTCCCCTTTATAAGGTGGGGGAAAGGAAAGAACAGAGGACTGGCCTGCCAGGGTTCACATAAAACCAGACTACAACCAGAGCTGCTGACTCCTCCTGGTTTTGTGCTTTCACCCTTAGGCAAAGCTCTCTCCCTTCCTCCATTAATGGCCCCATCCCTCGCTCTGAGACGATGGCTGATTCTACGTACAGCTTTTCTGCGCTCGTTGTGCTCTGCTTCAGAGGATTTCCCTGTAGGCATCTGCTATACACATGCTGCTTTTTACTCCAAGTTAAAATGCTCCTGGTTTTCCCCTGAGGTACTTAGGCAAGTAAACCTCCAGGGGTGCTTTTAAATCTACATCAATGGCTCCGTTGGTTTTCTCAGCGTTGTGTCGCCATTCTCCAGAGCGCACTGGGAAATGTATGGAAATGTCGCTATCCCAAAGAGGGGGACACAGCTGGGATTCTCAAAGGAGTCTTGGGGAGTCGGGAGTCCAAATCCCAACCCAGGGGCCTAATTCTGCCTTCCGTTTTTGTCTTATCGCCACGTGTCCGTTTCACTCTAAAACACTGGGCACTGGTGACGTCTGATGTTTCAAATGCCATCAGTGATGCAGCTAGCAGGAGGCAGAATTCTTGATGCAGTTCTTCACTTCCCGGGTGCCTTCAGCACTGTGGGGTTGTCCACCCGGTCTTCCTACAGCCCAGGCAGTCAGACTAGCTTCAGGAGGTGCTGACCTCAGTGAAGCTGATAGAGTACGCGAAGGAGATGTCAGGCAGCAAGGTAGGAATAATTCATGTTCTGAAAGGGCCATGTTACCTCACAGAAGGCTTTCTGCTGACCATCAAATTAACAGTGAAAGTAGCTGGCGGCAATTGGATTCTGATAATAATATCACATGCAAGCTTACATGCTGGTTCTTTGATATGCCAATGTTATTGTGACATAGTGTGACCAGATGGCCCAATTTTACAGTGGCAGTCCTAACATTTGGGGCTTTTTCTTATTTAGGTGCCTGTTACCCTCCCACCCCCTCCCAAGTTTCCACACTTGCTTCTGGTCACCCCTCCTGTAACAACCATCATCTTGGCCATTGCCAAAAGTGGACGCTAGAGAACTAAGATGCGAGCTACTCAGCTTGAGCTAACGGATCGAGACCCTCAGATAAAACCCTGAGTGTTCTGGGTTACATTCTGATACAGTGTTTTGGGGACTCTATTTTCCTGTACTCTCCATGATGTAAGTCAGCTGAAAGATGATTTCTTGTTGATTTGGAGTATTCCAAATCAATTTTTCCTAAAAAAGCATATTAATAGCTCCAGTAAGAAAGCAACAATACATCATGAGGTTAAAAGCAATGCTTGTCAGATGGGAACTCCCATCTGTGGTGGTCCATAACTTTATGGGAATCCATAAAAGAATATTATCCTCAGAGAAGGTTTAGGAAACACAAGTTACTCGTGACAACTTTCTTTCCCTTATGGAACTGAGTATGCAGGAAACAGGACCATGTCACTAAGAATCAGCCCTCTGTCCAAGGGAGAATTGTAAGTAAACAGTGGTAATACAGCGTGGTTTAGCAAAAGCAGTATTTTTCTACCCCTTGATCTCCGACAGTCTTAAGCCAATTTTGACAGGTACTGCTGTATTAAGTGGTCAGTCTGCCAGAGTGGTCACACACTGTTTTATTGGAGGTCTGACAGCATCCATAGACGAGACAAAATTAACCCTTTGATACCAAGGGTTATGATGGAGCCGATTGCCAGCAATGGGGAACACAACAAGATTTTCCATCTCAGCCTCCATGGGTTAATGGCAATCTGTTGCTGATTTCCCCGGACAATCAGAGTAGCAAACACTGGGCTTTTTAATGAGCCCCTGAGGACAATGCTGGCATACAAGGCTGTGAAGATCTGGACAAACCAAGGAAACGTAAAATGAAAACAAACATGGACGTTTATTTTCCTAACTCACCAGTTGCAAACAAAATTTCATTTAATAAACCATGAAATGATTCGCAGAGTTTGTGTATATTATTTTAACTGCAGCTGGGCAATGTAGAAGTTACTTTCTTTTTCTTTGTTATTCAGTGCCCCTCTCCAATTCTCATCCAAACAGAGCTGTATTTATATATGTTGGGATGTATTTATCATTCTACTCCTTTGCATGCTTTCCTGAAATCTGTCTGCTGCCGACTCAACATACACCATAGCGCTGACCGCTGAGTGTATCAAAATAGGGTTAATAGGAAATGTCTTTTGTTGACCATGTGAAGGGCCAGATTTTGTAACAGAGTGGGGTGAATTATTCATAGTGATCAAGTAAGTGAACGTCACCCTTTTCTCTGTGGGCAAATTATCTGGACCAGGCTATGAGATTTACGAACACAGTTATTCAAGCTCTCAGTGTGAGGTTATTTCAGCATGGAAGCCCCATTTCAGGAAATCATCCCTCCTCAGGAAAACTTAAGTCATAGACTCATCAAAGATTAGGGTCTCAGGAGGGATCTAGTCCAATTCCATGCTCAAAGTGGGGCCAACTCCAACTAAACTCTCCTAGCCAGGGCTTTGTCAAGCAGCACCTTAAAAACGTTTAAGAATGTGGATTCCACCACCTCCCTTGATAACACATTCTAGTGGTTCACCACCCTCCCAGGGAAAAAAGTTGTTCCTAATTTCCAACCAAGACCTCTCCCACTGCAACTTGAGACCATCTACAACGACTGGGAACAGCCCGGCTCCATCTTCCCTGGAGCCCCGGTGACCAAGTTTGCTGCTGCAGGTAGTTGAAGGCTGCTATCAAATCAAATCTCACTTTTCTCTTGTGCAGACTAGGCAAGTCTATTTCTCTCAGCCCCTCCTCATAAACTCCAGCACCCTCATCATTTTTGTTGCCCTCTGCTGGACTCTCTCCCATTTGTTCACATCCTTTCTGTAGTGGGTGGGGGGGGACTGCAAAATTGGACACAGTACTTCAAATGAGGCCTCAGAAATGCCAAATAGAGGGGAATAATCACTTCCCTCAGTCTGCTGGCAACACCCCTACTAATGCGGCCCAATATGCCCTTAGCCTTCTTAGCAACAAGGGCACAGTGTTGATTCATCTCCAGCTTCTTGCCTACTGTAACTCCCAGGTCTTTCTCTGCACTACTGCTGCCTGGCCAGCAATCACCAGTCGATAGCAGTGCATCAGATTCTTTGATCTTAAGGGCAGGTCTCTGCACTTGTCCTAGTTGAACCTCATCAGTTTTTCAGCCCAATGCTCCCATTTGTCTCACCCTTAAGTGATTGCTCACCTTTAAGCATGTGCTTAAATCATATTGAAGACAAAGGGCATATGTTTAGTGTTAATCATGTAGGTAACTTTGATCAAATACTATTTGTGAATAAATACAGCTATGTCTAGATCTGCAGCTATTCATTATTTGTGGTGCAGGATAGCTCACCTGAAGCACCTGGTGTTGTTTCTGCTTCCTGACTGGCTGATTGACTCTTTAACAAACAGGAGTAGGAAAAAATCAAAAGAAATTTTAAGTCTATTTCTAGATTTTTTAGAATCAGTGGCTCCAGCGCTCTCATTTTAGAGTAGCTAAATGGGTACCTATTGAACAGTTTTACATGCCAGTCAAGACAAGTGTACTGGTCTAATTGTGTGATGTTACTAAATCACATCACAATCTCACATCCAAGGCCTGTGAGAGAAGAATAGAGAGCCATATGCTCTCCTCTAAGTATGTACTAATCATAAAATGGAGCTGGGAAGCACAAATGGAAGGGAAAGGCAACTAGATGGCATGTTCAGTTAAGTACCAGCTGGTTCCCCTTCTGTGGCAATAGTGTGTGTGCGTTCATGGGGGTGGCCATGGGAATCTGCAATTAACAAGGGAGGCAACTCTCCATGGCATGGTGATCAAGTTTGCTAATGCATGTTGCAGCATTACATTTCCATTCCGTGGCTTCTATTCCTCGAAGGAGAGAAGAGTGTAGCAGAGTTTACACTGCTTGTGCTGTGGTGCAGAAAGATATGTAGCACTACGGCTGTATCAGGCTTATACGGCTTATACGGGGTTGCTACTAAGAGATCAGGCTTCTTTTTCAGATATGGCCTGGCCACTGAGTTTCCTTCTTAGAGAGATACGCACCAGATGTACTCACTGTAAGATATTTTCAGGTTCTGCCAGGTATGACTGAGGTTAACTTAAATATGGTCTAACTAAAAAGGAGTCTTGTGGCATTTTAAAGGCCAAAAAAAATATTTTTTGCATGAGCTTTCATGGGCAAAGTCCCACTTCATCAGAGGCCAGTGTGGAGAAAACTTACATTGAAAAATATGGTATGTTACACATAGCACCACCTGGCGACCCTATAGTACAATTCAGTTTTGCATTCCATTTACATCTCTTCCTTTGCGTTCTACATTCCTGCCATGTACAGAATGTACACTGTCGTGCTATCTCTGGAGTTCGCTCTGTCAATGTCTCTGTCGTTCTGGTTTCTAATTACATGACCCAACATATAACTCTTTGGTCACCTACTGTCCATTAAGTGCACCAACGGGCTACGGTTGGTTTGGAATGTTTGAGTCGTCTTGTTCTGACATCGGTCATCTATAGAGTTTGCTCTGTCGATTGTTCTTTCTTTGGAACAAACTGTAGATGTCCAGGCTTTCTATTGAATTCCCCACTCTCCGTCTCAAATCATATGCGACCCAAGCGATGAAGTCTTTTTCTTTATGGTAATTATTAGAGTTCGCCATCCTTTTTTGCCATCCAATTTGACACGAACACCATGAGGAGGTTCCTAGACCTAGGAGTTGTCTAACAGAGTTCTGTCTATTGCAAAAGAGTTTGTGAGCTGAGAACAGTACTGTGACACTTTCAGTCAGTGAGAAGAACCCTACGAGACATTTGTTCAAGCCCTAGGTAACTGATGGAAAGGAAATTTTCTGGGGAGCTAGCAAAATGGTTCCATGGTACCCCATTTAAAAACAACATGAGCATGTTCAGACACCTGATTGATAAAATAAACCAAAAGGAACTGTGGGGTGGCTTATTACATTTCTGTAGTCATAGAATAAATATCGTCCCCCCTTGATGAGAAATTGATCATAGTGCAGTGGGATTTCTTGAACCTGAAATATCTGGCACTGGTTACTCTCACGGACAAGGTATTGACTAGATGGACCTGAGGTCTGATCTACTTTTACGATTCCTGTGTCTCTATACTAGAGAAACACATGAGGCCTAATTCTGAACTCCTTACTCTGTAAGCAGCCCCACTGAAGTCAGAGGGGCAGTCTGGGAGACTGGTACTATTCAACATCAATGTGGGTTCAAGGTTTGGCCCACGGATTGTCATTCGTTAATATGACTGCAACTTTGGAGAATTTCAAACTTTCAAGAGCACCTGTAACCTCCATGGTTCTTGGTCTGCCCAAATGACAGCTGGAAAACTTTTCAGGCACTCTATATTCATCTTTAATTTTTAAATATGTAGCAAACACAATTGTAGTGCTTCTCATTAACTGTGGAATCTTATAGTCATAATTTTTGATACACAACATTACTTACCAATTAGCTTGTCTTGTTCATTTAAATGTGTTCTCTCATATTTTAATGGGAGCTAATGATGCCTTTGTTGACTTATTTAATGTTATGTAAATGTGGCTACAAACTGTGAAGGGTTTAAACAGCAGCAACATTTTTGCTTACTCGTCAGTTTTTTAAGTGTGTGTGGCATTTCCCCCAAAGTGAACACATTGTGCTGATGAGTATAAGTAACTACGCAGAGAAATAAGAATAATTCTGTTAGCTAAGCAGTGAAAAATATTCAGAGGATGAAATTTGATTTTTCCTCTTTACTAATGGTTGCTTCTGAAAATTTACTTTACTACAGCCTAAGGGGACTTTATGGCAGTTTGTCTAGTTAATCATGCAATTTTGGGACTGTTAAATATCATTAGATGTCCTTAATGCAACCACACTTTGGGCTCAATCTTGTAAACATTAGGCACTTGCTTAATTTTGCAACACGTGAATAGTCCCATTTAAGTCAACAAAGCTATTGACATGTATAAAGTTAAGCATATTATAAGTGTACCTAGAATTAAATATATAATTCATGTTAAACTGGGACATATATAATACATGAATTAAATGAACACTATAGAAAATACATTCATATGAGATACCGTCTTTATCCTTAAATGTTCCTGATATATGCTTAGTCTTCTGGATATAGAAGTGCTGTTTGTTCAATTTCCTGGTCCTATTTGCCCCCCTCTAAAATACATGTATTATTAGTTGCCAAGCACAGCTGAAGAGGATTGTTGGAAACATTTTGAGGGTGCGAACCAGAGAAGTTTGTGGGTGGGTGGGGTCAGAATGACACTATTGCACTTAAAACCTGCATTTATTGCTAATTAGTTGAAATGGGGAGAAGGGAAGCTTGCAAAAATTTCCAGCAAGGAATTTGTAACCAATTGAGCACTCATTTCTCACAACTGAAGCTTTAGAAATGCATTTCAAATACATCATACTCTATTTAAATATTCATTTATTCTAATTTTCCTTTTTCTAGGTACCCACCACTATGCATACATTTCAGCAACTACCAAGATCTACAGCTTTCTGTCTATCAATGCAGGGTTTAGCACAATTCACTGTGAATTAAAGAGCAGTTTTCACCTCTTATCTATGTTTTGGGCACTCCTTCGAGAAGTTTGATGTTAAACATTCGGAACCTTCAAGCAACTCCTCCCACAGTGAATGTGCAACTTAGACTTTCAAGGCATGGTACGGGTCCCATTTGAAAGGTGTGTGGGTGCATGGTTGTCTGTCTGTAGACTACATTACTTTTTTCAGCTCAAATTTATGTAGAGTAGGTTGGCACGGATGTAAAGGTACAGGTATAAACTTTTAGATATACTCTATGGATATAATGAGGACTCATTCTATGCCACCTACTTTACAAAAAGTCATGGGGACCAGAAACTAGGAAATTAGGAATGCATCTTGTTCACTGTCTATGCATATTATATATGAATAATATGTACATATTAAACTCCTGCACTTGTTTTTAGATGATACCCTGTAATATTTTGTGCCAGTAGCTTCATAAATTCCTTCATAAATAATTCCGGCATGTCCATCATGCTGAGCCGAATGTATCAGTATGATGCGTGTATAATAATATATTATATAACTACCACATTTTCTCTAATATTAGTGCAATTGTTCCTTGGATTCCTCCATCCTTATTATAGTCAGTTACATTGTTTCCCGCACTTTTAAACTCTCAAATCTCTTTTCTTCCAGAGATGTTACTATGAGGAGTATTGATAATTTCCTGAAAATTTTGATCCAGTACCGAAAACAACAGCTATCTATGTATCTATTATAAAAAGAAATGTGAGTATATTTGTAGAGATTCTGTCTTTCTCCAGTTCGGTGTAAGCTCAACAAGGTTAAAAAGCCCAGTCAAAGGCAAAATGTTGCCCTTCCCTTATCTATGGAGCTGCTATCTACTATATATGGAAAGGAGTACATGTTAGGTTTCATTAACATTAGTTTACATGAACACGTTATTCCTGCAGAGGTGAGTTTTGCCGGTCATCCCAAATGAGTGCTAATAAAATCTTTATACCACACCGCTGCTTTATGTATATTGTATATGTCACATACGCCTCACATTTCTGCATCACAAACGAGGCCTCTGCAGAAGGTGCGGTGAGAAGGTTCATTAGAACTAGTTTGGGTTCATCTTGAGCCGGTTGTGGCTTTATAATCAGTCATTACTGTATACTGATTGGCTCTGTAATTGCTAGGCATGGTTACCTTGTAACCTTAGTCTGCTTTTATTGGTATGCTATAGCTACATGGCAAATTGTTCTATTTCTAACTTTGGCATAATTCTACTTTTGCACCCACATACGCCCATTGAGGTTGCTGCTGTTTCCCAGCTGTGAAGGTGGGGTTTGGTCTCTTGTGTGTAGCTTCTCAGTGTAAAATCCACTGATGCATGTGAAAAGAATTACACGTACTAAGAACTGACTGCAGAATGTGAATGAGTCTTAAAAAGAGCCATTATTACAGTAGAGCATCTGTAACTGATTTTGAAAATGTATTTCTTTTCTCTTTTTTAGGAACCAGGAGTTGGCGAGTGTGCAGGAAAGAGGTTTTTTTCCACAATATACCTTTCTCTCGTAATAAGGAGATATTACATTCTATGGAGATCACTATTAATATTTCTTGATTCTTGAGGTTATTGATGGAGGTGAAACATCAAGGCTTGGATATTAGATCTTGAGGGCTTATTATTAATCTTTGTGTTGACTGGAGGCAGAATTGGTGTTTCTCATTCTCATTTTAAACTCATTCTGCCAATTGCAGTCGCTCCTGAATCACTGGCAGAACATTACATATTTTGGCAGAAAATGGAGTGGCAGTGCAGGGCAAAGGGGAAGTGAAGGTTATTTAGCCCACAGCTAAAAGAGAAATTAGTAGGGGGGTGGTTTGTCTATAATGCGCCAACCCTCTGATGTCCCAGAAGTTCAGATAAATTCAAATAAGCCTCTAGGCTTTTGGTTACTTCTCTGAGCTTGATCAAAACTATCTGAACCTCTCTGGAGAGGAAATTCCATGGAAAACCATTTTTTTTTTTTTAGAAGAAGAAGAAGAACATCCAGCCTGGAAATTATGGAGAGACAAGCTCATTTGAAACCCATTTGGGACTCTAGAAACTCAGCTGGCACTTTAACATTACTGGCTCTGTGTTTCTTTTGAGAGACAGAATGATAAAAGAAAGAAAAAAGAGAAGGGAGAAATCTCATGGCAAAACAGATACAGTATGAATGGTATTAGGAAAAACATTCTAACCATAGGAATATTTTGACTCTGAAAGACACTTCCAGTGGAGGTTATGGAATCTCCATCAGTTGAGGTTTTAAAGAACATGTTAGGCACTTACCTGTCAGGGATGGTCTGGATTTGCTTGGTTCTGCCTCAGTGCAGGAGCTGGATTTGATAACCTCTTGGAGTCCCTTCCAGCCCTGCATTTCTATGATTCTATAAGAGAGACAAGATATATCTATCGTATTAGGGTACTCCCTTGTTCCAGTGTTCCAATATCTCACTGATGAGAGCCCTGCAGGTTTCTAAGAGGATGGATGGATGGATGGCAGGCAAAGGTGATCCTGTTCCTAGCAGATGAAAACAAATGTAAGTTGTAACTGACACACTGAATGATGGGAGAATGAAGGTTATAGCTGGGAGAATAAATAAGAGGAGTGTATATATCAAAAAGTAAGTAAGGTGCCTGAGCAGTGCCAAGCAGGATCATCTAACTGTTCCTACTGCCTTTACTATTTTCTTTGTATTTGTTCCTTGGTTTATTTGCCTTTTGTCACAGAGTTCTTGTGTGCGATGTTGGCTGCTGGTTTGCATAAGAGAGGGTTTACGCTAATGAAGTTGTGAAAGATTACACAGTTGTCCTTTACAGAAGCTAAAAACCCATGTGGATCTGAAAAATTCCACTGCCAGAATGCACAAAAAAGCCACTATTTGATCCCATTTCTAATTCAGCTGAAATATGCAACAGGCCAATGTGTTTGAAACCCCGAGCTTAGTCCACTCCATCTGCAGTTGCTGGCAGACAAAAGCGGAGGCAATTAAGAAAGCTAATGCTTAGCCATTTTTGTTGATGGATTTAGCACTAAAACAATATTTTACAGGGAAGCTGAACAAAAATGCTGTCAGTTCTCATTAGAGATGGGGGAACTTTGTGAAGCTAGAGTTTTTGCAAATCAATCAAACTGCTTTTTAGATTCACAAACCTGGCCTGACTTCATAAACTATTTTTTCTGTCTTTTAAATCCCACGAAATGCCCCCCCCACACACTCATACACCCCAAGGATGATTAATTTTTTAAAAAGCATGTGTTTCAAGCTAAAGGAAAGCCTATGCTTTGTACTAGCAATAGCAGATCTCCCCACCCCAGGTGACGGCGCCAATAAACTGTTAAGATTACTTTACTGGCTTTTTTCACATTTTCCTGATTTTTGCTTGTTTGTTTTTCATTCTCTCTGTATTTGTGTCTTCTTTTGGCCACTGTCTGTTCCATTTTTCACTCTTCCCCTCTCCTTCTTCCCCTTTCCACCCCACACAAGTATCAATTTAAGGCCTGCATTTGAGACAAGATTCCAAACCACTGTTTGAATGCAAAATGAGTTGGGTCCCTTCCTAAATCTTGTGATGCTTTAAGGCCCTAGAGAAATTAGTCCATATATGGTAGTGTACATATTCTATAGGAGCCCATGATGCCCTCATTAAAGTCAACTGCAAAACCCTCAGTGGGGGGCATTATCAGACCTTAGCAGAGGGCATTGCAAAATTTTACATAAATCCCTTTATTTTCACTGAAATCCACTTCTGTGCTAGTCAGAGAGATGAGATCCTGAACATCAATGTGATTCACAGTCTGCTCTATGATAGCATCAGGCACAAATTGTTGAATGTCGGGTTGGAACACGCTTCAGCTTTGCAATACATGCTGTTAAATATTTATTCTAAGTGTATCTGGGCCATTGTGTGATTAAACTCTCTCCATTATTCACAGCAATAGATCTGCTTATCATAGCAACGTGCTTGAGTATTAAATATCCTCTTCAAATTATTGTTTGGAGTTTTTTTTCTTTTTTTAAAGATACCAAGATGGAACAATTTAGTCCTTGTTGAAGGAATTGCAGCTTGCAAGTGAGCGATCAGCGTTAGCTAAATAAATGAAATATTCTTTTGGGCTCAACAAAATGCTTGTTAGGCTGAGACTAATCGGTAGGAAATGAATGGTGTGTTAGTGTTCAAGAGCAGAGAAGAGATTCAATTTGCAGCAGGGTTTCTAATAGTGCCAGCAGAAATGTACAGGGCTGTAAGTGACAGAGTTTGTTATTGTTACCAGCAGAGAGGAGGAAGGGAATGCGGCGTTATGCAACTGACACTTTTTCAGATGTAATGAGCACCCAAATTTCTGCATGGAAGTCACTGGGAACTACCAGGGCTTGTGATCTCTGAAAAGCCAGCCCAAGATGGAGCTGCTGGATGCTGGTTCTACTGAGCATTGTGTGTCTGATGTTAATATTTTTGAGTGTAGAGCGGGTAGGAGATGCCCACCTGACAGTTGTGGAAAGAGAACAGCTATGGCATGGGAAGTGAGCATGCTAGATTTCCTTTCCTGTGTCCACTCCCCATTGTGATCTGGTTCTTTTCCAGAAGGAACAGAGAGCTAGGAATGCTAGGAGAGCTCCGTATTCATGGACATTCAGCGATTGGCTTCTCTGCTGGAACTGCCACGGAGAGGGGAAAGATGATCTAGTAGTTAGCTGTTTGCCTGTGACTCAGCAGACCCAGAGTCAATTCTTTGCTCTGACACAGCCTTCCCCTGTCACCTTGGGTAAGTCATTTAAAGAACTAGTCTACGCTTAAAACTTACAGGACACAGCCGTCTCGATCCAGCTGTCTCGGTCCACTTACGTCGCTGCATCGACAAGACAAAGCTCCCCTGCCCACATAATAACCACCTGGAGGAGCGGCAGGAGCTCTCCTGTTTGTGTAACTCTATCCACACAAACCTTTATGCCGGCAAAACTTATGTCATTTGGCGGTGTTCCCCCCTTCCCCCAGTGACAAAAAGTAGACAAGGCTTTAGTCTCTCTGGGGACGTCTACACTGGCAACTTAGGTCGACTTAAGGACGCTTAAGTCGACATACAGAACTCTGCGTCCACACTGGGCTTTCATAAAGTCGACTTAATGCTTCTTCCAGTCAACTTAATCACTTCCCCTCCTTAGGTCAACTCAGGCTTAAGTGGACCTTTTTAAGTTGACTTAAAGCCAGTGTGGATGGCGATGTCTAATGTTAAGTTGACTTAACAAAGTCGACTTAGCTTAACAAGTGTAGACTTACCCTCTATGCCTCGGTTTCCCTTTGGATTGCTTCCCTACCTCAGAAGACAAATTCGTTAAAGGCAGTGAAGTACCCAGATGCTGCGGTGATGGGGGCCATACAAATACTATGGAACAAGTGTAAGATGGCCAGTGTCATTCGGGACAGTAGCTGGGCACGTCTACACACCTCTAAATGACCATCACACGGCAGTGACTTTTAGTCACTAGCGACTTAGGCTGAATTGGTACCAGAGACCAGAAGTGAAATACCCATCACCATCTTCTCTACAGCTCTGAGTCACAAAACCCCAGTCTGTTTCCCTTTTAACCTGAAAGTTGTTGGAACCGAGGAAAAAACGTTTTAAAGGCAGACTCCACTGAAACACACTGACAGGATTATGATGTGCCTATGAACTGTGAAAGATAACTGGACTATTTGTAAGTGACCTCATGGGAAAACGATTTCTGTGAGTAATAAGAAAATTAAAGCTGCACACGGTTGGCCGGCCAGTGTTTTTACATCTGTCCAGGTTGTTATATCACGGCCATCTCAGTGGGACTCTGACTCTTTGCTTGACTCTCTCTGCCTTCTCGGAGCCTGTCAGGTCACTACGGATGCCAGCAGACTGATTGCTAGCTACAGTAATCATTGAGTTGACATTTGCTCATGAGGATGGAAAAGCCCCACTCTTTAAATCATAGAATCTTAGGGCTGGAAGGGAGCTCATGAGGTCATCTAGTCCAACCCCTGCTAAAAGCAGGACCACTCCCACTAAATCATCCCAGCCACGGGATTGTCCATGTTCCGTTGGAATCGGGGCTGACAGCTATGGGCACCATAAGAGTGCACAGCTTAGCAGGTTTGCCCACTCCAGCCTGGATCCTGGAAAGCATCAAATATGTACTTTGGTGCACAGGGATGCAATGCTGAACCAGGGCCTCTAGAAGATCAGTGGAGTTCAAAACTATTATCTGCATGTTTCCCAGAATGTGCTGTTCTCCAGTCTCACAACCATCCTGAATGCTGGAGCATGTTGGAAAACGTAAGACAGAGATGCTCGAAAGAGTAAAGTCAATAGGAGGTTAAAATAAGAGAAAATAGAGCCTCCTAGTTTTCCAAGCAGCATATTTGCGCTGAGGACTTCTAGCACGACTTACGCTTGTTTTACCACATGCCATTGACTGTCACATTTCACAAGTTAAGAAACGTGTTATTTCTTTGTTTATTTTGTCAGTCTTCGATATTCTCTGGAGGGAAATTATATCAATGTTTCAGTGGAATACGTTTAATTTGTTTGTGTCTTGTTGTCTATAGCATCCATCTAACTACTTATCTCTTAAGTTACCTCTCAGTCAAAGGTTTTCTGTTTTGTTAACAGTTTGACAGGGGAAATTCACACTTGATTGCTTTGAACTCTTGATAGGTTTGTCCAGCCATCTATGGCAGGGTTTTTATGTGTTCTAGTGAGATTTAAAATGTACAGAACTAGCAAAGATTTATCTGTGATTTGTTTCTAATGTAGGGGAGTAAATTTATCCTTTTCTCCCCACTAATAGGGATATGAGACACTGCCGCATTGAACAGTAATACTGTGTCACAAAACATGCCTTCAAGAACTGTAGCTTAAAGATTTTTTATTTTCCATCACAAAGTTCTAGCTTTTTCTGAAGAAACAGTGGGTTCTACTTATACTCAGCCCCACAAGAATCCAATGAGAAAAGAAGAAATCCCTAAGTGATCATAAAGGTATAGATAATAGACCATCCAGCTAGCTGGTACACTAGGAATCTAAATGGGGAGAAGATTTCTAAAAGTAGAAGGTTCCTTAATCAGATAAAGGCATAACGTGATCCAACAGCTGGACGATGAAGCTAGATGAATTCCCTCTGGGAATAAAGCACACATTTTTAACAGTGGAGGCCACTAAACTTTGGAATGACTTCCCAAGGAATGTGGTAGATTCTCCATCATTTAAAGACTTTAAACCAAGGTTTAAATGTATTTCTAAACAAGATGGTCTAGCTCTGGGTTGTCCAACCCACAACCCGGGGACCAGAATGTGGCCCGCCAAAGTCTGCTAGCTGGCCCCCCCAGATGCAGCAGCAGCCCCCTCCTGGCGGAGGCTGGAGTATGAATCAGACCTCAGATCAAGTCAAAATCAGGATTTCTGTTCTTATTTGCATGTAGGGTGATCAGATGTCCTGATTTTATAGGAACAGTCCCGATACTCAGGGCTCTTTTCTTATATAAGCTCGTATTACCCTTCCTCTCCACCCCCACCATATCCTGAGTTTTCACACTTGCTATCTGGTCACCCTATCGGAAAGCGGATGAGAGATCCAGACTCAGGATATCTAGAGGAAAGGTCTGTGGCTGAGGGATGAAGCTTCTGGCTGACAACTTTGCTCCTCAAGTGCAGTGGAGCTGTTTGCGACGGGGGAGAGTTCATTTGTGCAGGAGATGGAGCCATCGCTGGGGCTCGGCCACAACTGGGGGGACAAATTCCCGCGGGACCTAAGAACCACCTTAGACAGCCCCTCCCTCCATTCCAAGTACAAGTTGTGCTTCTTTGACCTGCCTTCAGCAACCCGCACACACTGCACGGCAGACGTCAAATCAACGGAATACATATAGTAAAGGCTCACCCCCCCCCCCACTGGGAAGCTACAGGCTTATTTCTTACCAGACTGTCTTTCTATTTTGTGTCACAGGCTCCTAAGATCTGGCACTGATGTGTGAGTTATACTTATTCGTCACAACAATTAACATCTAACCCCCATGGCCCTGAATCAGTAAGCACCCGATTCAGAAAAGGCATATGGGCATGTGCTCAACTTTCAGCACGTGCTCAAGGGCTTTCCTGGACCAGGGACTCCGTGAGTGACTTTCCTTCCTTCTTCTCACACAACACCTGTTTAATTACAGATAAAAGGCCAGATGCTCCGCAGAGGTAATTCCGCACAGTTTCCCTGAAATCAGTGGAGGTTTGCCGATTTACACCAGCTGAAATTCTGTATCCAAAGTCTCCTATTAATTGCATGATATCCAAGCCCTATTTTACTTTCAAAGACTTATCCTGTTTTTCTATCACGTGTCCTAAGGGATAAACTATTCAAGGGGGAGTTGCTGTCAGGAACGGCCCAGAGGTAGATGGGTCTGGTTAGCTCGAAATGAAGTTCTGAGTTGTTGGTAAATGAAACCAAACTATTAATTAGTAGTAGTGTTATTATTTGAACCTGAGCTGATGTAACCAGCTCTTTCTCTTTACACGGCAAGGATTCCATTGGAAGCGTAATGCTTCCACTCCAGATAAAAGCGAGCCATTTGCTTCGTTCATGGTGTCGCTACTAATTTCCACACAGTCAAAGTGGCTGCTAATTTATTTGCTGAACACTGAAGCCCTGTTAGCAGGGGCTGCTACTGAAACTGATTTCTGCCCTTCGGCTTTTGTTTGTTGACAGCCTGATTTCCCAGTAGGCCATTTCCACCTGTGTTTCTGTTGTTTTTAGTGCATGTCTTTCTTTCTTCTTCCTAGTGACTGTCTCCCAAATGGCTCCTGAAGGCTTTTCTCATCTTCACACTCTCTCTCTCTCATCCCTTTCCTCCCTCCCAGCTGCAAGGACTCTTGGCTCTGCTTTCAGTCATTCTGCCGTTACTGGTTGTCTGCACTGCCGAGTTCCCAGGGGACACTAATTTTTGTTTCAAGGACAAGATTCAAAAGAGTTTGCTCCACACAGGTGGCAGGGTGCGCCTTCAGATGTGCCTTCAAATAGGCTTTGGAGATTTGAATATATGAGCTCCTGAAAAGTCAGTTTTAAATTGCAAGGAAGGTCTATTAAGTGCAGTAAATTTTTCTCTCTCTTTTTAAAAAAAAAATGCATAAAAAAGTGAAAAATATTATTTCTTACCCTTCTCCCTTGACACTGGATGGAAATAGAAATTAGGAAAGACAGACATTTTTATTCAACTTCATGTGCATCAAAGGAAGACAACTGACAGGATAAAATGTTTCAGTGAGTTGTCAGAATGGTCCGTATCTGCAGTAGATAGAGAGGAAATACAGTGAGAGGTTGCAACAGCTTCTTTGCAGAGACTCATTGTACCTGGATCTTTAAATCTACAGCAAAGATTCTAAGATGGTATTCAGGAATTGCAAAGTATTGAGACAGCACAGTTTCAAGTATAGATTTTATTAAGATGGTGTTTTAAATTACCTGCTTAAAATAATCTAATTTTTTTCTCACCTGTGCATGTACATGTTTGTGTGTGTGTGTAACTCACACACTGTATTTATATACAGCCACTCTTCCTGTTGTCTTCTGTCATCAGCACCGCATATCAACCAGATCCACTTTGGATAGGGAGGGCATTCTAACTAGCATTGAGATGAACAACGAGATTCTGGTTCACTGGAATTCATAAAATCTTCTTTGTTGTTTTTTCCAAGTGGGTTTCAACCCCTTTAGTATCTCTATTAGTTTCTCTGGCGGCGTCTACACTTGTAAATTAAGTCGACTTAAGTTTGCTTAAGTCGACTTAATTTACCCTGCGTCTACACTACAGTTTCCTTAAGTCGACTTAAGGAAAATAAAGTCGACTTAATGAAAATTAAGTCGACTTTATTAAACCTAGATTTAGTTCGACTTAGGGCTTAAGTCGACTCCCTAGAGTCGACTTAAGCCAGTGTAAATGTGGGGTAGCCCTAAGTCGACTTAGGGCTACCCCAGGACTGCACCAATGCCCTCCCTGCTGACGGGGGCACAGGGGGAGCCTGGCATGCCCCCCTAAAGGGCAGGGCAGAGCCCTGCCCACCCTGCCCCTATGCCTTGCCAGGGTCCCTGTCCCCCTTTGCCCCATTGTACCTATGTAGAATGGGGCAAAGGCTGAGACCCCTGGCACTGGGCAAGGGGTGCCCCCTGCCCCCGTGGACCTACCCTAGGTCCCCCTAGCCCCTAGAAGTCAACCTAGGCGTCTAGTGTGGATGCTCTAGGTCGACTTTGTAAGTTCCCCCCAAAGTCGACTTAAAATTTAAGTGTAGACACACTAAGTCGACTCAAAGTCGACTTAGTTAAGTCGACTTAAATAAAGTCGACTTAAATTTCCAAGTGTAGACATAGCCTCTGTGAGCAAGGAAACTGAGCAAAACTCAGGAAAATCACCCAGTTTTAGCTGGTCTAAACTAGAAACCTCACCATGTCCTTTCTTCTGGTTTCCACTAGGGATGGTCCCCAAAACAAATATTACATCTAAATGTTCCCCCCCCCCCACTTCCAGTGCAGGCCTCTATAGTGTTGGATCCAAATTGAGGGGGTGGGAGGTGTTGTTCCTGGAGTTCATTAAGGTGTGATCCAGGAGGGTGGAAGTCTCATGAGATCAGCAGGTCCCATGAGGTTTCTACTGATTTGGGACAAAATACCAGCAAAACAGCCCACAAGAGCTGTGCACCATTGACTATGAATCCAACCCTTAGCCTTAGTATGGCCACAAAGCTAAATGCCCCAGCCTAATCTAATCTAAATCCAAACATCCCCTTCTCTGTCCACTTCTCATTTCCACATGAAATCAGAATGAGATGTAAGTTTACCTGAAACTTTTCCCACGTTCCCTGAAAGCTTTGCAAACATGAGTCAACCTAATTCAAACTTTAGCTTTGCAAACAAAGCCTGAAGCCAGATAAGTTTCCTCAGAATTCATGATGAAAGAGTTTGACAGCTCTAATTTTAGTGGCCGTGCTGGAACTGTACAGTATAAAATCTTCATTAAAACCACATTACAGCAAAAGAGGTCTGGGTAAAACCACAAAAGCCATGAAATTTGGAGCGAAGGTTGAAACACTCCTTGATGTTTTAAATATCGCCGACATAGTATGCCACATTAAACTCTGCTTACAGACTTTTGCTGTTTTTTTAGGTCTGGAAAAGGTGAAAATGAGACGTTTAGTGCTTTCCATTTAAATCAGGCCTGTTATTTTAAGGTAGCATTTAATTTTTTTCCCTTCTGATTACAGTAGGTATAATCAGGCCAAACACAACTCTTTATTTCACTTTGCTTACTCTTAGTTGGCCAGAGTCCCTCAGTGAAGAAATATAGAGTGGAAAGTAGTAAACAACATATATTAAGCCTGCACTAAGTTTCAGTTTGAATTTGGGATAAAGATTCAGTTTATCTGCATTATATTTTATCCCTAGTGAAGACCAAGGAAAAAATTCATCTGGCCAGGAACTGTTTGCTAGTCATCCTGTTATCGGTCAGGGTTTTTCATCATGTTGTAAAATGTGTTTTATTACTGTGTATTAAGTAACACAATTGTAATTGCAAATATACAGCTGTCTGACATACCCACTGATGATGTCACGCTGTCACGTGTGTTCTCATGTGGCTATATAGTCTGATTGGTAAGGAGGGCCCCGTGAACAGATATCACACAGGCACTCACCAAAGACACCAGGGCCCTTCTTTCAATCAGTTTTTTGTGTCTTTTTTCCTCAAAGCATTCACAACTTTTATTGGTAGTTGCTCTCCATTCAGATCTGTCTGTGGCTGTCTTCGAAGTTATCAATATTTATGCTGTATGTGTTGAGCTTCTGCTCAAGGGTATCTTTGAAGAATTTGTGTTGACAACCCTTCCTGAGCTTTCTGAGCTTCAGCTCACTCTGGAAAACTTTTTTTGGGAGTCTATCTTTGCCCATGCTGAGAACAGAATCTGTCTGTCTAAGATGAGCACCTCTGGTCATTGCTTCAATGCTGTTCTCTTTGTTCTTTCAGGGATGTTAAAGTTGAAGACTTTGCATCAGCCGTGGACCTTCAGAACAGAGCAGAGACAGAGCACCTGACATATTTCAGGTTGCTTCAAGCATCTGCAGTAAGCCGTCCGTGTTTCACATCCGTATAAAGGGCCACTCTCACCGCTGTAGTGTACATCAACAGTTCTGTGGCCTCTCTGCAAATGTAGGTGCAAACAGTCCATTGTCTGTGTATGCGCATTTGTATTGGGCAGACACTGGTGCTGAATGAAAAGGTTTTTCATCAGAACAATGGCCTTTATTTTTCTAAAATGACATTTTTGCAAAACTTTATAGACATTATCACAAATATTTCATCTTTAATCATGTTTTCTATATCAATTATAATTGAATTCCTGTTTAAATTGTTCATTTGCCAAAAACAAAAAAAAATGCCAATAAAATATATTGATAAAAATGTCACAAGAAGGGGGAAATTGGGTCCATTTAGAACCCGGGGGGAGGGAGGGAATCAAAGACTAACAAATTGATTTATCGCATGAGCTTCTGTGGGAGAAAGCTCATGTGGTAAATAAATTTGTTAGTCTTTAAAAGTGCCACAGGATTCCTTATTTGTTAGACTGCATCATAACGCAGGCACTCTCAAACTATTACCAGATCCGTGCCTCATTTAGCGCTCTGGATGGACCGTGCTCAGTCATTTACCAGCGCTTCAATAGTTTGTTTTCTCCTCCTTGTTCAGTGGGTGGCCCAGGGCTTCATCATTTACCGCACTAGTTAAACCTGGCTCTGAGGACAGAATTACGCATTTCCTCAGGGGCCTTTCTATGGAGGCCATTACTATAGTCTACAAGGGCTTCCCAAACATTACTTGACTGATTTTTCATAGCATCCCTATGACAGTATCACCCTCCTTTTTCAGACAGGGAACTGAGACACAGATTAGGGTCCAAAGTATCCATTAATTCTGGGTGCCCAATCTGAAAAACCCGGGATCCAACCTTTCAGAGTCTTTAGCGTCATATAGACTTTGATACATTCAAAGCACAGCTCCCATTGAATTTGGTTGAGCTGTGTACTCAGCACTTCTGAAAATCAGCCCCCCGTGTCTCAAATAGAAAACACCATTGGTGGGCACCTGTGCAAAGGTTAGTTTAAGTGACTTTCTTAACATCATCTAGGAATGCTGGCAGAGACAAGAGTGGACATCAAGTCTCCAGGGCAGCACTCAATTGCCTTTACCAAATTTACTCCAACTTCACAACAGTCACTGAACAAGAATTTGGTCCAAAGATATACACAGGATGAAAATTACCTTCGTGGCAAGAAGGAGGCAAGACAATATGAGAAGTAAATGAAAGGTGCACATTTTTAATGGTGAGAGTAATTAACCAGTGGAAAAAGTTACCAAGGGTCATGGTGGATTCTCCATCCCTGACAATTTTTAAATCAAGATTTAATGTCTTCTCTAAAAGATCTGTTTTAGGAATTATTTGGGAGCAGTTCTCTGGCCTGTGTTATACGGGGATCGGGTCAGATGGATTTATACAGCCCATTTCTACTACTGCAGTTTGGCATGAATTGGGGATGATTTAGAGGAGGATAAAGGAGGCCAAGATAAAAAAGGGGATTTTGCTGGACGTTTTTAAATTCAAATCTTGCAGGAAGAGAATTTCAGGAGTTCTTTTCACTGTCCTCACCTCCAGTATTTTCACAATAATTATGCAGTGCAGAAACACTTCAATGCCACAAATCAAAATGACCATTTTCTTTCTCTTCCTCCTTGTGGTTGGATCGGTTCTGGCTTCCTTATTCTTTTCTCAATGACTGACTCCCCTGGACACTGGATCAGGCCAATGAGAATATGTCTACACAGCAAAAAAAACAGATGTAGCTGGCCCCTGCCAAGAGAATCTCACTCATGGGGATCAGGCTGCAGAGCTATAACATTTCTGTGTAGGTGTCCAATTTGGGGCCAGAGCCTAGACTCTGAGACCCTCAAGGGTCCCGGAACCTGGACTCTAGCCTGTGGCCAGATGCCTGCACTGCAGTTTTATAACCCTACAGCCCTCGGAGTCAGTCCATTGAATGCCGTAGCTGCTTGGTCCAGCTCCAGGGGGCCTGCCCTTGTCTAGACAGGAATTTGGGCTTCTTTATAGCCTGTATTAACTGACTACTAATTCACATCGATTGTGTTAAGACATTTGTTTACCATAAGCTGAACTATGACCAGAAGCAAACGTTGTGACACTTTTACTAACACTGACTGAAATAAAAAAGAAAAACTTCAAAGCTGTTTCCCTGCCCCCTCCCCTTATTTTGCTCCCATTCTGTATATTCCCCATCTTAAAGCGTCTGACGAAGTGGATTTTCTCCCACAAAAGCTCATGCGATAAATGAATTCGGTAGTCTTTACTCTCCCTATGTGATAAAAAAAATTTAAAAACCCATCCTTGGAGGTGAACACTTTTCACAGAATGCTCACCCCATAGGTGAGCTCTCCATTTTCAGCCTCAAAGGAAACCTGCCCAACACCTTCCAAAGACGAGCCTGGAAATTCAAATTCATCCTTCTGCTGCACAGAACCCCCCCATGGACTTAGCAGAGAGAGAGACTGGTTTCATGACCCATTCCAACAATATGTAACACACCTTGCTGCTTACTAACCATTGTTCTGGGACTCTAGAGATGGGTTGATTTGCTACTTCATGTTAATTCTCCCCTTCTTTTCAAGGGGTCTTCTTACAACACGTGTGAGCCCCTTACACTTAACAATCTGTCCCACCTAGCTTGGACACACTGGTTACCTTCAGTAATGAGAAGGAACATCTTCCAGTAACCACTCACAGTAACTAGCTCACAGGACTAGGAGCCAGCCATTCTGCCACTGACTCATCATGTAATTTTGGCTAAGTCTCTTAACTGATCTGGGTCTGGTTCCCAGTTACATTGACAAAGAGATAGCATTTACCCACATCACAGGCATGTGCTTAGGTCTCATAGAAAAGGCAATGACAGGATTTATTGATATTTGTTGTAAATCCATATCCTTCCCATGTATATATAAATGTATTTACACACTTTTGCATCTCAGTGCACGGGAATCTGCAGAGGCTGTAAGCAAAAACCCAACAGCCCTTTACAAAGCTTGTCATTTTTGCTTTTAAATTAGTATATTCACTCTGAGAACAGGGCTTATCAAGTAGTCTGCAACTAACGCTGATGTTCTGCCTTTTTACATTTGCCATGATGCAAATGTCATTTGTTCGCTCTCTCTCGCTTTTATTAAAGTTAACTGTTATTTAAGAGATCAAAGTTAATTATCACTAAGGAGATCATTTTACCTATCAACCCACTTCAGTAACCCCACTATTACAAGTAGAAGCTTTATGCTAATCAGTTTTCTAATTTGCATAAATTACGGATTTTTTTTCAGCATGAAAGTAGATCTTTTGGCGACAGCTCTTGAGAGTTAAAGCGAGAGAGAGAGAGACAGAGAGAGAGAGACAGAGAGCGTACGGTGAATTTCAAGGGTTTGCCAACAGAACACAGCATCTATGATCTTCTATGAACACACTACCCACGAAAAATAAACTTCCAACTCTTTAAGCTCATCACACCGTGAGGCTTATAGAGAATGCAACTTGGCTGCTCTGCAGAAGGCTGACATTTCAGTTTAATATGGGAGGGCACTTGAGGCTCACCTTATGACCCATGTGAATTGTACCTAACTAGACGTGCAGAGACAACATGCTGGAGCAGCCAAAATGGGATGGTGAAAACAAACAGAGATCCTTTCTTTCCCCCCAAAGCAGGTGTTAGCTCCTCTGTGCTGCTCAGCCAAGCATGTGCTGATCTAGTGGGCAAGATAGTCTATCACAGGGGAAGGTGATATTAGAGAGATGAAAACCCCTTCTGCTCTATCTCACTGCTTTCCATCTAGCGAGCATGCCAAGTAGGAGCTACTGTGAGGAAGGCTGTTACCATTGACATCTGCTGTAAATTAACCCCAGCAATATGGAGGAAGAAGGATAAAGAATCTGATTTAAATTGCTACTCTGGTGTTCAAGATGCTCCGTAAAACAATCATTGGGGAGCTAACAGACCAAGTGCTGATGAGTGGCAGCCTGAGTCAAACTCTCTCCCGCCCCGCGATATCTGGACTGTTCGACTGTGGCTCTGTACCTTTCGTTAGGCGTCATTGCAAGCTTCCCATTGAGTAGCGCTATATTTGTTGCCTTGCTCCCTACATCGCCAGGTTACAGATCCAGTGCCACTGAAGTCAATGGGCGTTTTGCCAATGATTTTAATAGATCCAAGAAGATTTCACTCCTAGAGTTTGGTTGGGATTTTCCAAAGTGCCTCAGGGAATTAGGCACCTAAATCCCATTCCCAGGCTGAGAGGAGGGCCAAAAGGATCCCCAAGCCCAGGATCTAACCCACGCACTGAATCAGCACTGATACTCACTGCCTGTGTGGGAATTGGTTTGGTTTTGCATTGTAGCTACAACTGAGAGTTGGGCTACTCTGGGCTCTGACTCAGGGCTAAGCCCAAGGCCCACATACGGCTCAGCCTGACGTGGGTCAACAAGCACTCAGGACCCTCGGACGCTGCTGGTGGGGTGACAGAGGCCCAGTCCCGCTGTCGCTTGGCTCCAAACCTTTTGCACAGTGAGCACAGGGCAATCCACACAGGGAAAGGCAGAAGAGCTCTTCTGTTAGGCAGTAGGATAGATGCATTAGCACAGCTCTGAGACACCAGGGTCACAAGGCAGTGTGGATGGTCAAGAACAGATCTGGATATACTAACTCCGCAAGGCCAGGTCCCACTGACCTGGGCTTAGGGGACCGGGTAGATATATCCATGGAGACACAACGTCATATTTTACCCTCCCCAGATTTCAGTGGTCTTTAGCTTCAGCCCATTGGCCTCCATCCTGGAAACACCTGCTTAACTTGAAGCCTTTGGGCCATCCCATTGAAGTCAGTGGGACTTTCTTCCAGGGTTGAAGTCAAGCCTACGCATGGTTAGAGCCTTAATTGGTATCCATAGAGGGCTCCTTTGGAATTGGCTTTTGATAGCGCCTCAGTGTTGAAAACTTGTTCTTGGTTGGTGAGCACTGAGAGCCCATGTGACTTGTTTCTGTCAGAAGGCAAACCCTGAATTGCAATGCTGACCTTTTGTATTCTGTTTCTTTTATGACAGCCTCGTTCCTGTCGCAAATCCTGGCTCATACAGGAAGTCACTGCACAGCTCTGTCTGGTTGTATTTGAAAGGAAATATAAAATATGATGTTAAATGATAAAAAATTTAGAAAAACATAACCTTTGTACAGCTGCTTGTGTTTTATTATCTCAGTTATTCATTCTTCTGAGTAGCTGTAGGATTGTATGATCACGGAGTTGGAATCCTTCCTTTTCCCCACTGACAACAAATCAAACTGTTACTAGCCCCAATAAAATCATGGGATTTGGGGAGGGAAAAGTGAGTGCATTCTCCAGTGCTAATGAGCCATATCTATCTGAAACAACTGATTAAAGACTGCATTGAAGAAGAGCTTCGTAAACCATGGCACGTTGCTAATTTACACAGGTATACACTATTCTGGATAATAGCTTTTCACGCTTCAGTCCTCCTGGCTCTAGACTCGCTGTACACGCTGTGTAGGTGGAATGTTGAATTTGCACTCTCTGCTATAGTGTTATTCTACGTAACCCCTTCCAGACACTATCCTGTTGCAATGACAGCCTCACAGCAAAGCAGGTCAAGCACATGTAGGACTTCATGGGGCATGTTGTGTAGATGAGTTTCCAAAGCTGTGTGATTGCATAATGATAGCCACGTTCACTCACCTGTCTATCAAAAGAGCAGCATTTAAGTTTGAGCCGTCTTCCCCTGGGTCCATGTAGTGTTAGCCTACGGTTGGGAGGCATGGAAAAGACCATAAGCTAAGTGTACTGGGGTTAAATGGAGTCCCTTTTGCTTCGTAATCCATTAGCTAATGGGTGTCTAAGCCCATCAGTTTCCTGTTTAGTCTTTAACACCATTACGGTACACCTGCTGTGCATAAAAATACACCTGACAAATCAGAGTGATAGCTGAAATAAAATAAACATTGTTATAGCTGAGCTGTAATGTCTAAAACATAGTGGGCACTACAGTGCTTGAAAAGAGGAGCAAAGCGCTGCACACTGACACGGGCGCGCCTTAGGAGTGTCACACAAATCTCATTGCCGGTTTGCCAAGTCACCTGTAGCAAGGTAGGTCTTCAGCAAGAACTGGGCTGTGATTGGAGAAACACTGCATTCCACAGCCTCATGGAGCCGTCCACAACGTTTAAGTTTACTTGCAAGTAGGGCTCAAGGCCACTGCCCGAACCCCACAACATTTATAAGTAATGCGTTAATTATCCTGCTGTCTTTGGGTATGTCTACGCTTGCAACTCAGGTCGACTTAACGCCGCACCCACACCCGGCTTTCATTAAGTCAACTTAATAACTACCACTCTTCAGGTTGACTTAATGCCTAAGTCGATTTGTTAAGTTGACTTAAAACCAGTGTGGATGCCCTAAGTCAACCTAATTGGCTAGGTCGACCTAAGTGGCCTCCACACCTTCCTCCCAGAGTTCTTGGCACCAGGAAAAGAGCCTACCCTGGGCAACCACATAGCAGGACAAAGCCCTGCCCACCCTGCCGCCCAGAGCTGGCCCGGCTGGCCACTGCAGTCATGGCTGAGGGAGCCAGCGCCACAAGCGGCTCCCCTCCTGGAGCCACCAGGAGATCCTGGACCTCCTGGTCATATGGGGGGACGAGGCAGTGCACGCCTGGTTGCAGGAGGTATAGGCCTCCATCTCCCAGGACCTGGCAAAGAAGAGGCACACCCAGAACACCCAGCAAGTCCGGGTTAAAATCAAGGACCTCTGACAATGAGCAGGAGGAGGGCTCGGTGGACGAGAATGTGGTGCTGGACCAGGGGGAGACCAGCGCCCAGCTGCAGGAGGGCACCTCGCCAGCCCCAGAACCTGCCCCCAGCCCATAGCTCATCCCTGGCCCGATGGTGGACCCAGGCATGCAGGAGGAGGTTCCGCCTCCCTCCCCGAGGAAGACCCAGGCGAGGCACATCATGCCAGACCCCTGCTGCACCTGCCAGTGAGTGCTCGCTCCCTGCGGGCATGTCTGTGCATGGATGTGGGACAGGGACTGCAGGGGGATATGGCCCCGGGACAGGAAGGGTCTGCGGGGTGGGGGGTGGGTGCAGAGGCAATCCCACAGGACAGAGAGGCTGGGGGGCTGTATGGCGGGAGGGACCTGGACCCGAGCAGTGTGGTGGCAAGTCTGGAGATGGGGTGGGAGGAGCGTAGGTGGGAGCGCCAAGGCCAGACAGCGTGCGTCCAACACCAGTGGCACATGGCCTCAGGAGAGACCCCTGGGCAGGGCTGCCTGCAGCTCACCACTGTGGGCACCGCACCTGACCTGGGCAGCAGAGCACGCTGGTCTGGACCAAGGGGTCCCTGTCCCAAAGGGGGCAGGGGGCTGGTCAGGGGACAGCAGCTGCTATCAGGCTTCACACCGCACTGGCTAATGGGAGGAACTCTGTCTTTGCTTCTTTCCAGCAGACCCTGCGCCCTTGACACGCGACACTCCCGGGACCTCGCCAGTCCCAGCTGGGGGGGGGGGGGAGGACAACACTTGAGGTATGAAAACATCACAGAACTGGTACACATCAGCGAGGAGTCTGCGGCACGCCTGACGGACTGGCGTGAGCGGGTGGCTGGCCACCAGCGGGACGGGTGGGGGATACTCCACCACCTGCTCAAACTCGTCGAGTGCCAGCCTGTAGACCTCAAGCGCTGCACAGAAACCCTGCAGCGGCTGGCGGAGCACCTGTGCCCTCGGCGTGCCGAGCGTGCCCCTGCCCCAGACCCCGGCAACCCTCATCACCGACGGCCCAGGGCCCGGGCGGGTGGACATGTGCAAGCCTGGGACCTGCCTGCTCCAGGCTGCTAGCACTGGCCGCCCACCCTGACCCTCCTCCCCTCCCCAAACCCCCTCACAACCCCAAAGTCCCCAAATCCCACAGCTCCCACCCTCACCCCCACCCTCCTCACAAGCCCTGCAGCTCTCACCCCCCCCCCCCCCAGTTCCCTCATGAATAAAAATCCTGTATCCTGTTATCATGTATCTTGTGCTTTTTATTGGTTTGGGGATGGGGGGAAGACGGGTGGGTGGGGGTGGTGGGGCAGGCTTGGGCGGGTGGGGGAGGTGACGGTGCCTGCTCGGAGGCCCACCCCTCAGCGCTCCTTGCTGATGAAGTGGACCTTCAGCACATCCTGGATGATCACCGCTCACCGCTGGACTCGCTGTGGCTGAGGCACAGCGCCGGGCTGCTCGAACTCCATGGCGAGGTGTTTGGCTTCGGCCTCCCAGATGTGGGGGACCCTTTGCCCCGCAGTTCGCAGAGGTTGTGGAGGACACAGCAGGTGCTGATGCCCTCTGGGATGGTCTTCTCGGCAAGGTGCAGGCAGGTCAGGAGGGCCCGCCAGCAGGCCTTGAGACGGCCAAAGGGGCACGCTTGATGGCCAGGCAGCAGCTGTGGAGCCTGCTGTTGAACAGGCCCCTGCTGGTGGCCATGTTGGCAGTGTATGGCTTCTTGATCCACAGCAGCAAGGGGTAGGCAGCAGTCGGTACAGGCCAGAGTTCCTGGTTCCTGAGGATGTGAGCGTCGTGTGCTTCCTTGGCCAGCCCACGTAGACGTTGGTGAAAAGCCCTCGGTGGTTCCAAGGGCTTGCAGGACCATGGAGTAGTCTCCCTTTTGGGTGAGGTAGTTCATGGCCCGGTGCTCGGACGGGGATGTGGGTCCTGTCCACAATGCCCCTGCAGTTGGGGAACCCGAGTCCTGCATGGCCATTGAGGGTGTCCTGCAGGTTGCCTGGGCTAGCAGGACCGTGTTGATGGCTCTGCTGACCTGCATGAGGGCAGGCCCCCACAGTGGCCTTGCCAATCCCAAACTGGTGGGCTATGGCGTGGTAGGAGTCCGGGGTTGCCAGCTTCCACACCGCGTCGGCCAATTGCTTGTCCACGGGCAGGGAGGGTCAGAATCGGCTGTCCATGCGCTGCAGAACCAGGGTGAGCTCATGGACCAGCTCAAGGAAGGTGCGCGTGCTCATCCGAAAGTCCTGCAGCCACTGGGCATCATCCCAGATGGTGAGGCCAATGCGATCCCACCAGTCGCTGCGAGTTTCCCGTGCCCAGCAGCGATGGGGCACAGCGGGCACCATCAGTGTGGAGGCTCGCAGGGTCAGCATGATGGTCGGCACGCTGCTGTCTGCACCCGTGCTGTCGGGGTCCCAGAGAAGCGTGATCCAGGCTATAAGAACGCTGGGCACTGCATAGCAGGTGCTGAGCACCCCCTGGCAAATCGCTGGAACAAAGTGCGGTCCATATTGCCGTGCACAATGGGGAAGGTGCTGAGTTCACGTCCTAGTCTATAGGCATGGCTGGGGGGGGGCGGGGGGAAGCACTTCTCCTTTGCCATGTGCCACACTTCCCACAATGCACCACTCCTCTGTCGACCTAGCAACTGCCACAGGCAGTCTACTTAAGTTTCTAGTGTAGACTTTCTACGTTGACTTAACAAGGTCGGCTTTAAGTTGACCTCATTAAGTCGACAACGTAGCTTTACAGGTGTAGCCATACCCTTTGCGACCAGGAGGTGCAATTGCTCTGCAGTAAGAGAAGGTAGACGCTTTGGGAGATCGTTCGCAAATCCTTTTCCCAGCATTCTGTTTGTTTCATGTGTCTTTGTTTGTTTTTTTACCGTGACGATTTGCATTCAAATTAGCCCTCCGCATGTCACTAATGTTACTGCGCTGTTATTTCCCTGCATTAAGTAATTATAAAGTTAATCAGGCAAGCAAACAAACAACCTAGTGTAAAGATTTTCTTGGTGATGAGTTTTTTTTTTTTTCCCAAAGAACCTTTTTAAATCAGGCTAGTGCAAGAAGTATTAGCTGCATTTCTGCTTTCATATGGATCTTCCGAACACTTTTGTAAAGGCCAATGTTATCCCCTCTTGCCTGCACCCCTTTCAGGGCCCTCCAAATCCGGGAACAGTCGTCAATTCCTTACCTGGCCTGAACAATAATATTGAATGGCGAGTAAGTAACTCCCGTTAGTTTGTGGAACTCATTGCCACCAGATTCCAGTGAGGCCAGGACCGTAGCTGGCTTGAAAACCCAGAGAGGACATTTATATGGAAAACAACAATAGTCAGCGTTACAAGAGAAAGTGAGCAGAGATAAGGAGGCCTCTGAAAGGCCGACAACCTCTCTAACGGAGTGAGGCAGAAATGCCCTCTCTTGAGAGGCAGAGTATCACCTACTTCCTGGGTTTCTTACACGTTTTCTGCATGAGCTGATGCTGCTCACTGGATACTGGCGTAGCTGGTTCCTCAACCCAGTCACTGTGTAACAGGGAGGAACAAATACACTGAATCAGCCAACCCTGAGCATATAGCAGGACCAGGGCATTGTGGGTTTGGCTGGTCTATGATCGCAAATATATTTGGATCCTAAAAGCTTCTAGGAGCAAGCTAGGAATTACTGTTGGCCAGGCAGAACCACCCAGCAGTCTTGGCCTCACAGGCAGACGCTGAAAAGAGTTACATTTTTTTTAAGCCTCTTCTTCCCCCGTTCCCCCAATGATAACTGTCTTTACGCTGAAAGAGGCGGTTATGGCACAATCAGGAAGCCATTTAATGGTCATCATCTTGGCCCAGCCACGTATTGGACCACAGACCACCCAAGGCAATGTGCGAGTCTCTAAAGAGCTGGGCTGTGTAGCTGTGAACAGTAATAAAGTGCGGGGAGCAGCATGTAACACACATTGCTTTAGCAGTGGGTTACGTATACCAGCAGCGGTGGCGAAGAGAAAGAGCTACGGGTGACCAGTGGCTGGGAGCAGTGGTGGATCATTGCTGCCCAGCACGCATGGCTTGACGGTCTCGAGTCAAGTATGCAATTCTGCTCCTCGCTCTCATAAAAAGTGAGCCCAGGTGCTCAGTTCCCTCTGCTTCCCCCATACAATAACGACACGTAATTAAAAAATAAGGATGAATTGTAGTAGCTTGGAAACCTTTTGGGGGACCCCCCCCCCCAATTTCCACATCATCATTTCAGGCTCCAAATTCAACCTCAAATGCCAGCACCGCCAAATCTAATGTTCTAAATCATGTCAGCCCACCCCCACCCATTCCAGAAAAAATGGTGAGATGGCTTTATAAAACTAAATTCACATTGGGTTGGGCTTTTTTGGAGTTATTTTTCAGCTTGTCTTTGCATACATAATGTCTAGACATGTTCTTTATTTAGCTGAGAGTCTCTGAAGTTCACATGACTCTGGGAGCTGGGGCTTTAAGAAAATCACCTCTTATAATGCAAGTTGATAACACTGAAATGGTCACATGACCATCCCGCCTGCTTGTTTTGGGGAGGGGAGAATCCACTTCCACTGTCCAGCTTTGGGGTGAGTGTGCGCCCTG
>ML686011.1:672067-708224 GCA_007922175.1 Pelusios castaneus
GCTTTGGTGCGATAGTTCAGGGACATTAAATATCCACCTGGCCAGCCTGTTAACCAACCAAAGCCGTGTCTGGCTGCACAGCAACTAAAAACCAGCGGCTGGCTCACTGGGGCTCCTGGGCCAGGGGCTAAGGCCCTGTTTAACTGCATTCAGGGTCAATGTGCAGTCTGGGCTTTAGGCCAGGCCCCCAGGACTCAGCCCAGGCCTGCTGCAGGCATGTAATTGCAGTGTAGGATAGACAGCCCCCCACCCCCACCCCTCCACCTGTGGCCACAATGGGCCTGCTGGGTGCTGAATTCTCACAACCCTTGTGGGGTGCACCCGGCTCCTGGCAGCTTGATCCTACATGCCGGCTCGTTGTACAGGGCTGGCGCTGTGGATAACACACAGCAATAAAATAGCGCCAAAGAGGAGCTCTGTGTAAGCTGGCCTCTTTCCCCAGCCGACGCTGGGCCAGCAAAGGCTGTTACCTTGTTGCGCTAGTGCTGAAATAAGACACAGCCCAACTCTTCACCTGGGCTTTCTCTGATGCCGGCTAACCTGCAGCTGTTGGGTTTTTCCTGGGGAGGAACGCCACATTTTTCAGTTTTGGCCCCTTGCGGGCGTTAGTGTGAAATCTTGACGGCTGAACGGCATATCATGCATAGCTTACCTAGCAAAAAAGCCTCATTTTAAATGCTTGGGGAGATTGAGGACTACAAACCGTGGGAAATCAGCTCTGCCTAATCTATTATGTAGAAGTTCTGTAATCATTATTGAACTAAAGTGCGTTGAGTAAGTGGATAAAATCAGTCCCACTGTAGCACAGGTCTCCAGAGAGCAAAGATAAAAATGCCTTGTACTTAAGTAAAAAAAGGTAACAAAATATTTCCAATCCTGGCAACTGCATTTTCCCCCTAATATAAATATGGAACCCTCTGGAGAAGCAGATGATGCAGCAGAGGGTGAAGGGAAAGCAAAGGAAATGGCAGCGCAGAATGAACGGGAGCGGTGGGTAACACACCAGCCTGGCTGATACAGAGAGCAGGGCGCTGTGAAAAACAGGAGGGAGTGGGGAGAGAAATTGCATCCCCTCCCACCTGAGGGCAGCACACCAAGACAGCGGGCCCAGGCGGGACAGAGGGGAAGGCTGCCATCAACCAAAGTGGCACGTTTGGGGCTGTGGGTTTCTGCAGGTTGATATCCTCGCTCCCTTACTGATATCCCGAAACCGCCCTGTGTCCCATTCGTGCAGCTCAGCGCCTAGCCCGTGGCTTCCCTTCACCAGCACAGCCAATAAAAACGTGTCTCTCAAAACGCCGTCTTCCAGGTCACCAGCAAAGGGGGCCACAGAGTTAGGCTAAATTTAGCATCTTTGAAGGGAGTAGGGAAAAAAGAGGAAGGATGATTGTGTTATTAAGACACTGGCCTCTGACCCAGGCAGCATGGGCTGGATTTCCCCTACATCTTCACTCTGCCCCTGGGCAAGTGTTCCCTCTCCTTGTTTTAGAGACAGGGAAGTCAGGCACACAGATAACTTTCTGTGCCGCTTTGCCTTCTCTAGCTAGCTTTTGTGGGCAGGGATAGTGTGTTTTCCAGAGCCTTGCACAGAACTGTCCCTGCTTTTCTCCTTCTTGTCTGCTCTTCGCCACCGGCTCCTGTTGCACTAAGCAGGGCGGCTGCCAGCCCAGGCGAGGAAGCCAAGTGGCAGATTCTGGTGATGTTTTGGGTTTGCTGGACTAGATTAACATGGCTCCCCTCTGGAATTTGGTTCTGTGAGCAGTTGCTAGCAGACAAGCTGCCAGGGGACAAAGACTTTTGCTCCACTCCTTGTCTAGGGCATCTTGATGGGAAGCCCAGAAATGGCTCATATATCCCACCCCCCTTCATGCCCCAAACCAACATTTATGCTGGGAAGGCAAGCATCATCTGGTTTTAACTCCCCCCCCCCATGCCATTTCTCACCTAGATTGGGCATGGCAAGGAACTCCTTTGATTGGCCAAGGGAGGGACATAAAGGCGCTGAAGAACGCCGTCTCTTACAGCAGTCTCAACTGTCCAATTGTCTAGCACTGCATCCAGCAGAGAAGCTGGGAAACGTGAACACAGGTGACATGCCCAGTGTTAGATGCCACAGTCAACAGACCATTGAAATGGCTGGAGCAGCTCCCACGGTCCAGAGATTTGTAAGGCCAAAAGCACCTGCTATGATCATCTTCTCTGCCAGCTTGCACCAACCATGGCATAGACGGTCACAGAATGATGCTCCCCTGGTGTGTAAGGGTACATCTACACTGGCGGCTCTGTTACGTCGACTTAGAGCACCCACAGTCCTGCGTCCACGCTGGCAGCTGCTAGGTTGACAGCGGAGTGGCCAGGAGCTCTGCGGGGGGGCCTGGACGCCAATTAGGTCGACCGACTTAAGGTCCATCCCCCGTCTACACTGGCCTAAGTCGACTTAAGAAGATCGACTTAAGCCTTGGGTCAACCTTCAGAGGTGGTGTTATTAAGTCGACTCCCAATGGTTAATTTCCCTGCCTGTTAAAAACTACCCACATTGCCAACTGAAAGTTTTCCTAATGTTGAGCTATTGGATGGTGTTTTGCCGGCCCACTAGATTAAAGGGTTTCAGGCAGCGCTCGGTGGCAGGACGTATCTAGCCCATTATCAGACTGCGTCTTCCGTAAGCTAAAGAACATGAGCTTAGGTGTAAGGCAGGTTTATTCCAGCGCCCCAAGGCATTTTTATAGCTCTCAGCCAAATCTTTGCCAGTGCTTTGTCAATATCCTTTTCTAGCGCAGCCGCACCGCAGTTGGATACAGTGTTCCAGGGACTGATGCATAATGAAGAGACAACACCCTCTCCTACTGGTGCTCAACGGGCTAATCAGAGTTTGTATTTCCTGCCCTCAATCATCTGAATAAGGACACCACCGCTTTAGCTAATTCCTGTCACAGGCAGGGTACAGTGTCCTCGCACTCCACAGTCTGCGTCTACAAGCCCACGGCAACGCTTGCCTGGTGGCAGAATTAGGGGACCAACTAAGGCTGGATTCTGCCCAGCCCTGGAGCAGGTATGTGGTGTCTCTGTGGCAGATGCGTGCCAGGAACTCCCCCATAGCATACACCATCTGGGCTTGGTCTAGACTACAAGTGGGGACGGTTAGCTAACGTCTCCAGGTTGCGTCATAACCAGCTAAATCAAAGGGGAAAGGGCTTAACCTGGGTCTACACCAGAGAAAAGGATGAGGTTGGCCTTGCTAGTCTAGGCAGCCCCAGAAAAGCCAGGTAGCATTGCCGTCCCGGCATGCAGGAGAGATCTAGGCCAGGTATGGGTCCTAGAACCAACCCCTGTGGGGTGGAGACACTCATATTGACACAGGTGGGCATGAGAAGTCATTCTCTTCTTCTTACAGATGGGGAACTGAGTCACAGAGAGAGTGAGTGTCGTACCCAGGACGGCTATCGTTGAGCAGGGACTTGAAGCAAGGTCTTCTGAGAGCCAGCCTAGCACCCTAACACCTGACTAGACTATCTTTTTTCCCTGGTCCCTCCCTATAGCAACCTCCCCTCCTCCCCCCCGTCTCCCCCTAGCTCAGTGGGGCCAAGGAATCAGTGGGCACTCCAGCTCTCCAGCCTGCTTCCCCAGGCTAATGGCCCATGCTGACTGTCCTAGATGGTTGCCTTCTCCTTGCCCCTAAATCTCCTACCATGTTGCATGTGACATATAAACTCTAAAAAATGGACTAGAGGACAAGGATTGCAAAGGGCCAGTGGTCAGGAGAGTGGTATGCAAGGAGTTGGAGTGACTTGAGGGACAACAATGAGGTGCAAGGAGATTTCATGGCGTGGGGCTTTAAGCAAAGTTAGAAGTGGCATGGGGGTCAGTACGTTGCAGGTACCTAGGGATGGAAAGGTGAGCTACCAAGGATGAGCAGAAGCACAGAAATTGGGAAGGGGGTCTCCATGAAGGCATGTTGTGTGGGGCCATGACACCTCATTTTATGAACTTTTAAAAGGCCAGGGAATTGCCCATACAAAAGGGTTCCTTAAATTAGAGTTCCTCAGGGTGATCACTAAAAATCCAGGCCAAGACCAGCTTACAAAGCATTAACATCCACCCTCATTCCACACACCTGAACTCTCCAAACACCTAAATGCCCAACCGCACTCAACTCTCTTTCCAGGCCAGTGTAAAGCCGACCCCAGGCACATGCAGCTTATCACAATCACAGCCATAGGCATAACCCAGCTCAGTCCTCACACGTGTTTCATTAGGTTCAAACAACACATTTGAGATGTAACCATCACAGCAGGGTCTCTCTAGTCTACTCATTGTCTCCTCCCTGAGACCAGAATTTAGGGGGTACCACTGAGTTTGGCTGACACACACAGCTTCTTAGCTGGGCTTAGCTGGACTCTGTGTTCATGTAGTGAGAGGTACCTAACACTTGCTACTATTACAGCACAGCGCCACTCCTGCTATTGTTAATGAAAAACTCCTTTCTCTTTAAATGACACTTCTTCCACACGCTTCTGTTGTCAGTTGTTTATGACTTTGCCAAACTTCCACTGTTTGGCCTGGAACCCAGGGATCCTGTCCCTAGCTCATCTAGGTGATGGTGAGTAAGAGGCTCTCATCATGGATCCATACAAGATGCCAAATTAAGATTGCACAGCTCCTTTCATTCCAGCCTCTCCTAACTATCGTGCTTGGCTTTACAACTTTAATATTCTTTGAAGGAGGTGGAGGGGAATTCTTTTTGTATCCAGTTATACAGTGCGGCCTTTCTTCTTTTTTATACTGAAGCCACTGGAGGGCAATACAGTACCAGGTGTCAGGGAAAGCTGGCTTCCATCCCATGGAGAGTGGGGGTGCACAGCTCTAGTGGGGTTAGCTAGGGGAGGACGTGATCCTCCATATGCATGACCAGATTGATCAAAATTGCACACACAGGGGAGCTCTTGCAGTGTTTTTAGTTGTTGTTTTTGTTATTTTCTGCCCAAAAATAAAGTCAGAGGGAAGCTCCCTGGGAAAAATGTCCTCTTTCCACATCACTTCATGGGTGGTGTTGATGGGCCATTAGCAGCTTTGTGTCTGTTAACAGAGTCCTCAAAAAGCTGTAATTTTTCATTCCCATTTGAGCCATGAACAACAGAGTTAGAAGGGACACAAGCGTCCTGTCAGACCCCCCTAACAAGACACAGGATTCCTTGGGTTTTAAAGCCATGGGGTCCATGCTTTGGGGGGCAGAGGAGGAAGGAGATGTGAGAACCCTTTGGAATGAAGGACATTATTGCTCTCTGCAGAAACTCCCTATAGGAACCCGTAAGGTTCCCCTGGAGAGGAAGGATGCTCTTGTGGTTAAGGCAGTAGACTCCAACTGAGGAGATTTGAGCTCAGTGTTTTGCTGTGCCAGTGGGATTTTGGGCAGTGGGTGTGCCAGACTTCCTGTAGGATGTTGGGCAAGTCACTCGTGGACTGATTGCACACCACAGAAGTCATTGGGAAGTCACGCTACTGACTTCCGTAAACACAGGAGCAGCCTTTAATCCCGCTGAGCCTGAGCTGCAAAATGGGGTTGCTTCCTTTCTCCCACCCTTCATCCTCCTGGTGTATTGAGTCAACAAGCTCCGCAAAGCAAAAGCTGATTCTAGCTATGTTATTGTACAATGGTTGTGCTTTGTCTTCGCACGATAACATAGCTAAGATCCATCCTTGCAGCCTTACTGTAATACTGTGATATAAGAACTGCAGCAATAAATGGGGTGAAGCTTCATTATAAGAGAAGCAAAAGTGAATTGAAATCAGCAGAAAAGGATGTCCAATACAGCATGAAAGAAATATAATAGAATCCTAGAAAATTAGGGTTGGAAGGGACATCAGGAGGTCATCTAGTCCACCCCCCGTGCTCAAAGTAGGACCAATCCCAGCTAAATCATCCCAGCCAGGGCTTTGTCAAGATGCACTTTTAAAACCGCTAAGGATGGAGAATCCACAACTCCCTAGATAACCTTTCCAGTGCTTCACCACCCTCCTAGTGAAAATGTTTTTCCTAATATCCAACTTCTGTCCTATTTCTGTCACCCACTACTACTGAGAACAGCCCAGTTCCATCCTTTCTGGAACCCCCTTTCAGGTAGTCTCCATGAGAAAAGTTCACAATAAGTAGATTTCTAAGTGGTTTTCTGTCACTTTCTGCAATTCTCTATTTTGAGCCCGGCAGTCCAAGAGATTCTTACTTCCACCTTGTCGTTATTCTGGTCTGTTGAGCAGCAGAAGCAGATAAATAAGGACACAACCAGGGACTCTAGTCACAGACAGGAAGTAACTTTAATTAAATATTGTGAAAGTTGAAAAGTTTTTACAGCTTGAATTTCTGCAAAAAAATTATAACAATCTCTACAGTAGTTAGTTTCTCTAACAATAGAACTGTACAGTGTGTGTGTCTAGTCAAAAAGATTTCAATAAGAAGGTGAAAGTTTAGTAGTTTCAGAGATGACTTCATTTTAGCTGCATTCTAGTACAATTGTGAGGCAATAGGCATGCTTTATGCAATCCAGTCATTGTGTGGCTTCACCTTATGAAACTGAAATTGGAACATTTTCACTTAAAGCCATATTCTGTAAAAAGCGGCATCTTTTACTTGTAAGAGACAAGGGGGATTTTGATCAATTTCCTTTCATCCACTCATGGTAAATAACTGCAACAGAACACATTTTTCCAGGATCTTTGGACATTGAAGTAAAGGGTTATGAATATACATGGCTAACAGGGATGTCTAAACAGCTGCAACTTAGAACTCTATGAGAACAGGAGGGCATCACTGGTCAAAATATGGCTTTAAATTTGATTACCTTGCCGTGCTTTTGCTTACTATGTGCATTAGAATAATCATTTGGAGTACAGAGAAGCAATACATTGATGTCTCTCGTATTTTCCAGTTTTTTTCCTTCTACTTTTTTCTTTTCCTCCCCAGGAAAAACAAATTCTGTTTTCCTTCCTTCCTTCCCTCCCCCGCCCCCCCCCCCCCCCCAACAAAAAAAAAAAAAAAAAAAGAGATCACACTGTGACTTTTTAGTGAAAACCATTGCAAAATTCATACAGGAAGCATGCACAGTTGCAGCATCGTTGTAAATGATTTCTTGCGCTACTAGAAAAAAGTTACATTGTCTTAAGGTAACAAAAACAGTTCTTTTGTGCTTTTCAATTCCTTTTTTTTTTTCTTAGAATGTTAGTGACAATTGAGAGTTTGGTGCACAGGACAATGTACAAGTGAAATGAATATGATTTGCATTGTTAAGGCATCCAATCTGCTGGTTTATATTTATGTGAAAGACAGAGAAATATACAAGCAGACTTAAGAAAGAAAGTATTTTCATTGAGTTCTATGAAGTTTCTCCCCATGTTTAATGCACAAAAATGCGTCACTCCAAAGAGGAGAGATCCCATGCATATTAATAGAGTAAAACAGCATTTTTTTTTGTTAAGCCTCAAAAGCAAAGGATACTTTTTTAAAATCTACATAACTAAATGCTACAAGAATAATATGCTACTTTTTGCCATATATTGGAAAAAACTTCTTAACTTACAAATAATACAAAAATAGACAATGGCTTTTAGGTGGAAATTAAAAAAAATGGAAGCATGGTTTAAAACGATCTTAAAAAAACCCTATAAATGAAATGTTTTAAAATCACATTTAAACAGCTAATACAACGGTGAGTGACCAAACAAACCAGCACTTTTCACATAGCAAACATACAAAATAAAATAAAGTGGGAATGAGGGGGAAGCAATGTACAAATTCCAAAGATAAATACATTATTTATATGCATATTTTACAAAATCCCCTTTAAAACAAACAAACAAAAAACCCCAAAACAAAACAGCTTTTTCCCTTTAATTAATTTTGCAGGTATGTGCAAGCTAAAGGTAGTGAGCTCTTTTTGCAAAATATGCAGTAATTTTTTGTGACATTGAAAAACTGTCTTAAGACATTAAAATGTATAAATAGAACAACAACTTTGGCAAAAAATCACAAAAAATCTACAGTATTTATAACTACATACAAAACACAACAGCAAAGAAAAAATATCAGGTAATGCATCTTCAAAGAGTTGCTGCCTCGTTGACTATTGTTTTAAGAACACTTCCCAGTTAATGATAACAAAATTCCTCTGAAACAGAACCTATGGTTTTCATTTGAACTCTTCCTCACGACTCCTCCCCCTCCCACCCACCTGCAAATTCAAATTCATGTTTCCCTTTACTATTCAAAAGCAGTTACCTGTTGCTTGATATATTATGCTACAAACTGAGAGGGTCAGCTGATCCAGCAACAATCCTAGCGGGAGGCTGACAAAAAACATGTGTGCTTCTAGATCATTTATGAGATGGCAGAACAGCAGACGAGTTGATTCTGGTTCTGCCCCATAGAAACAAATAGCTTGAAGAGAGAAGGAAAATGTATGAAAACGCCCAACATGTAATAATGGCTTGAGTCTGTGTCTGTAGACAGCGACACAAAATCCAAAGGAGATTTATATGCACAGCTCAGGTTATGCTAAACTCAAGGGAGGCCACGCATTTGGAAAGAGTCTGATATAAGCAAATAGAGAGCCATGCTAGTCTAATGATGCAGTTTCAGCATTATATCCAGAGGCACTGGGTTTCCAAGTTAAAGACGTCAGCTTACTTTATTCATGTCCTTAGCTACACTTTCACCAACTTTCCTCACCACATTATTTACACAATTATTTAATCTGGTATTAAAAACAAAGCTTACAAATTCTCTCCCTGTTTTAAAAGAACAGATTCTTAGTCAGTGGTATCTATTTAATTAGAGAATGAAAAATGTATCGGATTAGCAAACCATCCCTGGGTAAGCAACACATAGGAGCTGACTCTTAATTAAATGGCCATTATTCTTCTAAGAAAAACTAACTGGCACTTCTATTCTGTCCCTTACTGACATGTTTGTAAGTGTTACCACTTCATTTCCCTTTACACAGCTTTAAAAAAGGGTCATAAATTAAAAACATGAAATTTCATCTCTAGCGTCCCTGGCAGAACTGTATGATTTATAAAAGACAAATGGCTGTTGAGTTAAATCAAGCTTTAAAAAATAAAAACGAACAAACAAAAAACCAAGAAAAAAGTGGATTTTCTTTATCAACACAGAATAAATATATCTCTCAGGTACTTGGGGTGGACAGCTCGAATCAACACCTTGCACTTCCAGATCTTTGTTAATTTCAGTATTTGCAAGGAAGGTGATTTTTGTTTTGTTTAAAAATCTGCAGTTATTGTAAGATTCCTCTTTATTTTATTGTATTTTATTTTTCTAAAAAGGCCTGAGTAAAAAGTTCCTCTCTGGGACTTGTATCAGATTTCCCTCTGAAGCAGAATTCAACCTCTTCAACAAAATTCTTCAAGGCAATCCTTTCACATGGGAGGAACAATCATGCCAGATATAGCTGTTAGCAGGAGGGAGGAGGGAGAAAAAAGAAGAAAAAGTAACTTGTTTGCATCACAACTTCAGTTCCAAACTCCACTACATTTACCAGTCATATGCAATAGAAGTAACAACACATACATTATGGATGAGTGGTCTGATTCTGGTCTCACTGACACTGGTGTAAATCAGGACTAATGACTGACAGCAACGAAATTTTTCTAGCGTAAATTTAGTGAGGTTTCTGAGCTCAGACAGCTCTTTTTTGGCTCTCAGAGGCAGAGTTTGGTTGTTAATGGCTGAGGAGCTCTTAGGAATTTAATAAATTAGATTTATTTCTTAAAGACAGACATTTGTTCTATGTGTGGGCACGACCCACCATCCCGTACACCAGCAGTGTGTACATGGTGTTGCCTTATGTACACTAACATTGGATCCTTTACTTAACCAGCTTTCCCAGACAAGAGCCAGTTCAGTAACCGAAAGAGTGGATGGCTAAACCGGTCACTCAGGGTGCATCTACACTTACAAGATAGGGCGACTTAAGGAGGCTTAAGTCGACCTAAACTATTCTGCATCCACACTGGGCTTTCCTTAAGTCGACTTAAGCATTTCCTTAAGATGACTTAAAGAAAAGTTAAGTCGACTTAATAACACCTCGTTTTAGGTCAACTTAACACTTAAATCAACTTATTAGGTCAACTTAAGCCAGTATGGATGGGGATTAGCGCCTAAATCCACTTTATTAAGTCGTTGACTTAATAAGGTCAAAAAGGGGCTATGTCTACACTAGAAAAGTTAAGTTGACTTTTGTTAAGTCGACTTAATAAGGTCAACTTTGAGGTCAACCCAGGATTAAAACATCTAAAGACTGAGTGGGATCTTTGCAAAGCAAAGCTTTATATCCTACCACTTACCTAATAGGAGCCATCTGAGAAGATGGGCTTCCTCTAATTGGATATTTAATCTGATAGCCCCACCTCTATAGAACTGGTGGGTCAGCAACAACTGGCCATTCCAGGGCTGACATGATGTCAACATACATGCCTTCCTCTAACTCTCACAGCTTGTGGCACATACTGATTCATTTAACATCGCCTAGTTCAAACGTCTTGTGCATTGACGTTACTAGGACTTTCCAGAGGGGTAGCCGTGTTAGTCTGTGTACAGCAAAAACAACCAGAGTCCTGTGGCACCTTATAGACTAACAGATTTTCTCCGGCATAAGCTTTCTTGGGCTGTAACCCACTTCGTCAGATGCCACAAAGTGGGTTATAGCCCACAAAAACGTATACGGTGCCACAGGACTCTCGTTGTTTTTACTACTAGGACTGGTGCAGTGCATGTATGGGCCTGAGGGCAATTTAAAGCCCCATACACAAGAAAGTTCCAAGCTAAAGTTGCAATAGATCCAACCCATGGTGTGATTTTTATTTTATTTTTTTATTTTTTTGTGGACAGGGGGTGGAGGGGTGTTCAGCATGATGGCATCTTGTAGTCTCACCAAACCTTTAGGGGCCTCTTGACTACTGGGCCAAATTAAGAGTATGGTTTAGTCTTAATTTCAAATTAGATTGTTTAAATTGGATTTTACTGTGCTGTTCTTCCAATATAATTTCCTCTACTTTCTTCTATCAGGGCTCCCACTGCACAGTCCCTCCAACTGGAAAGGTGCCTCGTGATATATAGAATCACAGACTCTTTTAAATATAAGACATTCATTCAAGAAAAGAGCTTACAGAAAAGTGAGACTTCCTCACAGTTTCACTTCCAGCTTTGTCTCTCTTTGTTTACCAGGAACCATACACCACCTACAACCTGTACAGAACGGCACATCTAGTGGCTGAATGAAATGCTTCAAGCATGCACGGCTGTTGTAGCCATGTCGGCCCCATAGCATTAGAGAGACAAGCCGTGTGAGCTGGTGTCTTTTATTGAACCAACGTCTTTTGGTGAGAGAGACAAGCTTTTGCACTTACTGCAAATAACCATCATTACAAGAAGTAGTTGCATGGGCTCCTGGTGAATGGTATAACACGACTGCATCTTTAAAATGCTAGTTGACTGTTTATTTGTGGAGGATAGAAAATGTATACTAGACTTCAGGTTGGGTGCCACTTCATGGGTACCAGATTGAAAACACCACAGCTGCCATCACCGGCCTCTGGGTGAGCAATTTCTTAGGGAAAAACTCAGCCCTGGGACTGGTTCTATTTCATTGTGCTTTAAGAACAGCTGCAATCATTTGATAAGAACCAAGCCAAAGGGAAAGACGGCAGATTTGGGGTGAGGGAGAGGGAAATGTTTTCTCCGCAAACACAACCATCTGTGCAAGAATTACAAGTCTAATCAGTGCAGGGAAAACAGCTCCAGTAAACTGCACTGATTAAATGAAATCAAATGAGAGAAGAAGTCGAGAACACAAAACACATCCACGTTTGCTATGTGATGTCCTGAGAGGTGGCTTGTTCCAATTATCATGCTACATTTCTAGTCCTGTAGCGCATCATCTAGCAATGCTTTCCCAAACAATGCTTGCACTGGGCATTTTGGCAAGGGACTGGGTTCTATCTGGGACTGCTTTAATGTACTGCCATTTTAGGGTTGCCCAAACAAGCTAGTGTATTGCCCCCCAAAGTTCATAAGGGGGCTAAAGAATTAGCACTAAGCTCACACTACAGCATGAGCTCTGAGGCAGGGCAAAGCCGAGGAATAGAATCAAACATTAAGACCGAGATTGTTCCTGATTAAGATAGTTTCCGCTGAGAAGGACTATTCTGTGCAGGGTTCTTACGCTGCGCACAGCCCTACAAACTCCGAGCACCTTCAGTATTACGTCAAGCAAGGTGGCTCACGTCTGTCACCCTCTGCCGCCATCTTCTGACCGCCCTCAAAGAAGCCTCTGCCCAAAACTGAAATCTGTACCCAAGGGATGATGCTCAGGCCAGGCAGACCTGCATTCTGCTCCCATACTAAAGTTAATAAAGGTGGAGCAGCGATACACGGTGTCTGTGTGGAGCTGTAGGGTTGAGTTTTCTGAAGGAACAACCTGTTGACGACCTGGTATGGAGAATGTCATGGAGTTTCTAGCCCTCTTTATGAGGATGATCCGGACTTCAAAAGCATATGTATGGGGAAGATGCTTTGAAGTATTCTTAGGCCTTATCAGACACCTATCACCTCTTCCTTCTGGTATGGACAGCTCTGGGAGGACCATACTGCCCCTACACAGGAGTGGGAGATGAAGCATCCAGTGGCCATCTCCAGGAAGCTGCGTATGGCTTCTCTGACAGTTGTTGGATCTGAGGAAATGGAAACTCTAGGGAATCTCAGTGGCCTCCCACTCAAACAAGTGATAACAATGCCTCAGCTAAGGGTGAGATTGTGATTCACCCTCTGTGTACGTGTGGGGAAACAGTGTGGGCTACTGGACTGGGACTTAGAAGACCTGAGTTCTGCCACTGGCCATGTGAGCAAGTCAATTCAGCTCAATGCCTCAGCTTCCCCAGCTGTAGAAATGGGGACAATGACGTTTACTACCTTTGTAATGCACTTTGAGATCTATGGATGAAAGTCCTAATACAAGAGCATGTGGGTGGGAATCAGGGGGTTGTAAGGCTCTCTTGCCTTGGCTAATCCAATTGCAGTACAAGGCTGCAAGCAGCCTTTGTGGAAGCCACTACTTCTCTACATGGGTGCGGGGGAGTCGAGAGGAAGAGGAAAGAGTGGGTGATGTTTTGACCCTGTCCCCTCCATGCTCTGGCTAGCAGTACTGAGCTGGTGCAGAAGGGTAAGTAACATGTACCAGGGGAAAATCTAATGCAGGTCATTGCCTCCCCTGGAGCAAGAGAGGATACCAGAGAAATATTACAAATCTTCTCTTGGGGCAGCTCAACCCTGTGCATCCCCCAACTGGGACTTGTGGGAACACCACAACGGAGCCTTATATAAATAATGGCAATTCCTCACTCGTTGACCGTTCCATTGGCCCCAGGTGCGTCTCTTGCATTTATCTACAGGGGAATGTAAGTGAAATGATACAAAAATACTTCATATAAGTAGGTTTTCAAGGCATCACTATTATTAGAATGATTATTATTGAGGAACTCGGATATTTTGAATTAAATTACAAGCCAAATAGAAAAAAAAGATATCTTTTCTGCCTAAAAGCCTTGGCATTTCCATTCTGCTGTGTCCTTAAGTGCTATGTCGACAGGGCCATTTAAATTCTCTCAGCGGCAGCATGCCACTGAGTCTGAAAAAGGAGAGATCGGAGGGAAATGTTGTAGGTAAGAGAGCATACCTCCTCTAAAAGAAGACAGAGGAACAGCTCCCATCAATGGGCATTATTTCTGCCCATCTCATGCTAATTTGTATTTGCTGTTAGCAAACTACAAACAGAATGGATTTTGAGTTTTATAAAATTGCTCGGCAAAGAGAACAACGGATCAGTCTGGCTGCTCTTCTAGTGAGTTCTGCTGATGTCTACACAACATAAGCAAAGCTTGATTGCTTTCTGGTGTAACCAGAAGCCCAGGAGAGAGAAAACGGCCTCCTTATACATGGTTGTTTATTTAGGCAATAAGACACAACAGTGCATTTCTGAGTGATTATTGCATGCCTCGGGTGGTGTCATAAGGCACAGGGCTAACGGCCATGTGTCTTTAACTCACCAAGATGTTCAGTGCCCTAGAAATGAACGGTTTCTCTCAGTGTCTTATTCCTATTTTGGAACTGAACTGCTAAATAAAAATGAGAGGAGCCATTCAGTTCAAGGTGATTTCCGGATGTGACACACCAAAGAGGCAATCAGCCATCTCCACTTGTGACCACTGCTCTAACTGCTGTTCAGAATACAGTATGTGAAATCTGGAATTCCATGTATGATTAAATGAAAAACAATGATTTAAAAAAACCCAAAACCTTTCCTGCTGCTCTTTTTCTTTCCCTACTCCAAAGCAAGAGGGATGCAGGACTGAAGAAGCACGAACACTCTCAAAAGCTCATGTTAGCCAACTATCAGTTTCCAATTTTTATTGGCAAGGGCTAAATCCTACAAATAAATGCTGTCGAAATCTACAGCATGCTGGCAGTGTTGGATTTTTTAAAACACAGCACGTTTTCAGTGATCCAAAGCCTAGCTGTCAATTAAAAACCTGGTTGTGTTTTGTTTCTAATGTGTTAAATGAAGGTTTTGACTGACACTACAATAAATAAGTTACTGATTCCTATGTTTTAGACTTATTACAACTAATGTCAGCATAAGGATTTATACCCCCCAATTTACCAGTCTAAAGTACACTGAATGCAATCTTATCTTTAGCCATGCTAGATGCCACTTTTTATGAATGAATTCTTTCTCCTCTCCATGAATATGCCTTTTCAGCTCTCATTGTGAGGCAGACGTCTTTCTCCTTTGGAATGACGGGAGCTGTGTCCTTAGAACCTTACACACATTTTCAACAGATCATTCTGAAACAAGCCCTATGTGAAAGAGGTTTCACGACGAACGGGCTTATTCTCCGCTCAGTGCTCTTTATAGGGATTGCCCAGGTACAGGGAAAGGAAAACAGACCTCCGGTTTGGGTGAAGTACAGCATGCGTCACAGAACCTTTCCACCTCTGGCGCAGTCTGAGACAGTTGGCTGCATCTGCTTAGGAAAACCCCTTGGTCTAAGTGAGCATGAAAGTGCACGTCTCAGCGTGCTAACATGGCGTACAGTAATTATAAGGGAAGGTTAGGCGCCACATTGTACAGTAGACTGCACCAGACAATGAAAGGGGCAGTTCTGTTCCTGGCAGCATCCTGTCCTGACTGACGTTTAATCTCCCATTCCCTCGGCATGTAACCATATTAGTATATCTTTGAATTAGCAGGGAAGGGGATGTAGAAAATAAGAAGCTCCCCATATTACCAATGTCCGAAGAGGCTTTTAAAGAGACACTGCAACATTTAGGAGATTAATTGGCTTACGTGGAGTACATTAATCACCGGGAGCCATTTGTCCTGTTATGCAGTAAGCTGGGAAAAGTTGCTTTTAGTTAGGAATGTGCCTTGTATTTATTAAAGGCAAACACATGCACCAAGTTTTGAAGCTGTCTATTTGCTGTGATGCCCAACAGCTCTCGCCGAGTCGGAAAGGTTTCTGCGTAAGCGTACTATGACAAAGGCCAAAAAAAAGGAAGGGAAGATTGAGTGACGTACTTCAGGAGAAGGCCAGCCCCTGGAGAGACCCTGCAGGGGAGAACTTGCTAGAGTCCACAAAAGACTGGTCTGATAATGGACGACAACAGGGAATAAGAGAGGAAAGAAAGAAAAAGGATGGTATTAGTAAGCTGAAATATTATTCGTTCTTAGCAAAACACTAGAGCTGGGCTTTTAAAGCCACAGCAACTAATGCGGCAGTATTAGTAGAGTTAGAGAAAGGAGTGTTGCCAAGTCCCTGCGATGCACAGGGGGACGAGGGTAGATTCCAATTACTCTTTACAGATCACAACAGCCCCATCAAGTTATATCCCTTCTGACAACATCGAATCAAATGCCATGCGGTGTGAAGGTCTGATCTCACCTACCTTGCAGGCTATTGCCATTGGTGCTGGTGCAGGTGGGAGGAGGGGAAGTTTGCGGTCTCACAACAGGGGCAAAAGCGCTCTTCTGTTTCACCGCAGAGACCATGTTGGCTGGTGAGAAGGAGAAAATCCCGGAGGAACTGCTACAGTTTGAGGGGAGGCTAGTGGAGGAGGCCATTGTTGGACTTGATGGCACGACTAGAGGGGAAAAAGTTCCAAAAACAAGCATTTCTTACTATCAGTTCACAAGCAGGCACCGGAAACAAAGAGGCCATGATGCACAGGACCTTATTTCAACAGGCCTTGTTCTCTGCGGCAGGAGGAGTTAGGGTAGAAGTGACTTTCAGAAGATTCTACTTGATCAAGCTAGATGCAACATGGAGGCTGCTGAAACAGCAAGACGGTTGATGTCGTAGCTTTCTCTATTTCTGTTTATGCTTTTTGATTCTTGGCACTAGTACATAAAAAGATATGAGCTTCCGTACTGGATCTGACCAATGGTTCATCTTACCTAGTGTTCTGTCTCTGACAGTGGCCTCTACCAGATTTTCAGGGGAGTGTACAGAACAGGGAAGTTATGGAGCGATCCAGCACGGTCTTCCACTCCTGGTTTCTGATAGTCAGAGGTTTAGGGTTGCCCTGAGCATGGGGCTGTGTCCCTGACCATCTTGGCTAACAACCGGTGATGGACCTATCCTTCACGAACTTATCCAGTTCTTTTTTTAATGCAGTTACACTTTTGGCCATCACAACATCCCCAGGCAATGATGGCCACAGGTTAGTTGTGTGTTGTGTGTAAAAGCACTTCCTCTTGTTTGAATTAAACCTACTGCCTGTTAATTTCATCAGGTGACGCTCAGCTTTTTTATTTTGTGAAGGGGTAAATAACACTTCCCTGTTCACTTCTTTCACAGCATTCATGATATTATGAATCTCTATATCCCTTCTGAGGTGTCTTTTTTCTAAGATGATCAGTGCTAATCTTTTTAGTCTCTTCTCATATGGATGTCATTCCATTCCCTTGATCATCTTTGTTGCCCTTCTCTGAACCTTTTCCAGTTCCACTATATCTTAGCTGAGATGCGGTACTAATTGCATCCTGCACTTTTCTCATGTTGTGCATCATGCCTGGAAGTCCTACTTCCCAAGTATACTTTCTTTGCCCTTCTAATAGATGAATTCCACTCAGTCTATCTCAGGATGACCCATGGATGCAGAGATTATGCTTTCTCATTTATAAAGGCTGAAATCAGGTTTTTCTCTAACTTCAAAGCGTCAGTCACTTTTGGGAAGCCTTCTTCTGTAATGATCTAACTGGACTCCTCTAAAGGCCATCAACAGAATACACATCGTCACAAACATTCATATTTCTAATCTGGCCCATATGTGGTGAGTCAATAAATACATGGGGCCTTGGGTTTTATAAACGCATTTAGCTTTTATTTTAAATGAAGGCAACATGTCCATGTGCCTCTGATCTTTTTAATACCCCCCTGTTTAAATTGCAAAGATGACACAAAGAAGGTTTGATTTTTAAATGGCTGTGTACTTGAAATCCTGCAGTTTTAGTGTACACTGGAATTAATGTCTTTGGGCCATCTATTTATTAGGTAGGTTTTGAGTGAGTTCATTTGCATAAAAAAACATCCAACCAGTTTTAGTTACTACAACATTATTGAACTCCTGCACTGAACAAAAACAGAAAGAGATGAACACTAGTTGGATCCCCTGGTCTTATTGTTCATCTGGTTTAGAAACTATTTATGTACATGAATGGTTTATGAATAATTAAATATTATAGGAAGAAAATTCAAATCAGCTTGGCTTTGGATTATTATTTTATTTGCATTTATGCAGATAAAAATCATCCCATCTGATTCCCTATTTGAGAATTGGATATCATATTTGTGAAACACTGAGGAAATCAATTAATGGAAATTAAATGCTCAAAGTTTTACAGTCTGACAGATATAATCTTTGTCTGAAGTCACCTGGTGTCTGTAAGGAAGAACAATCAAAGCAACTAAATTGAATTGCTACTATACAGCAATTAGTTTATTGATTTAATTAAGAATGCCACCTTTTAATTTTCAGGTCATGATTGAAACATTTTGTGATTGAATGGATTAGATATTAACAGAATGACAGATCCACCACAGAAAACTCCCCAAATGAAAAACAGAATAAAGCAAATACTCAGGACTGAGAAATGAAGTGTTATGCCAAAGATGGCTTCATTCATAAATTTGAAATAATAGATAGCATGAGTAATTTTAATGAGTTACAGGCATCTGCTTCCAAAAAGAGGTGCCTTTTTAGTCACGTTAGATTATCAATTCAGAATGTATAGATTCTATTATAGGAAACCCAGGTTAACAAGTAAATAATTTATAACCTTAAATATTTACATTGTTATCTGAGTAGAAGAGTAATACTGCCTGGGGACTACCAGGTTACAAAGTGCTAGGTTTGTGGGGGTGCATATTTTCTAAATACTGGGATGCTAAGATGCCAAAGTTGTTATTTTTCAAATTGAAATGTTACCAGTTCTCTTTCAAACCTAGACTGACTGCATGCAGTTCAATAGAATTCACTTCAGAATTGGTCATGTTGCTATATTTAGCATCCCACACACACCGAACATGTTAGGATCTGGCCCTGCAAAATCTCATTCACACAGCTAGTTCTCCCAGGCCTGTTCTTCCAGTGCATTTGCACTGATGCAGGGTGGACTACTCAGCACCGCACAAAGGTGGGTGAACTGGGCAGCTCCCACTAGATTCTACTGCTCATGTGCACAAGGTTTTTTGGGAGCAGGCTTATTGTCTCTGATCCTGCAAACCCTTATGGCCGAGTAGTCACACTTACAAAATCGCTTATACTTGCCAACATATTTAACCTTACACACTTGAACAGCTCTGTGAAACTGAATGGGCATAAAACTAATCCGGTGATAAGTGTTCATGGGGTTGGGACCTCAGACTGTAAACTCTGTGGAGCAGGGAACATTTGCTTCTCCACGTTTCCTATCTTTCTGGCACTTAATGAAAATAAGCTGAATTCGGAGACTCTCACTCAAGTTTACTCAAAGCTGAGTAAAAACAAACTGAAAGTGAAATTAATATACTACTGAGCAACAAGAAAACCAGTGAATTATGGCCTCAGGATATGACCCAATGATAATGAATAACCACTATATTATTTGCACAGATGCCTTGAAAACATGGTTAACAACATGTTCACGATAAAAACTGAGCCTTGCTAAAGTTACAGCATCTTTCTTCTCTGACCTGGATACCTTACTGCTGGAACTATGTAGGTTTCATTTGCAAATATCCTCCAACGTCGCCCCACACACATCAAGCTCAGTACTGATGCTTCAGGTTTTGAGCAAATCCAAAAGACATGACGTCATTAATGTGAGCTGTGTTTTCTAGCAATAGCAGAGCTTACTGTGACATGTCTTATTTACAGGCTGGAAAGGAGGTTTTCAAATTCACCAGGAGATATATTATTCTTTTCCAACCTTGCATATTTTACCCTTCACTGATAATAAAGTAAAGCAGTGCATTAGAAATTAAATATTGCATGGCACCAAGGAGTCACCATTTCATTCTAATGGAAAAGCACCAGATGCAGAATTGTCATATCATACTCACTGGCATAGGGAGAATTGGCAGCAGAGCCATTCAGGAAGGTTGGAGAACCACCTAAATTCGACATTCCAGCATTCCCATAGCCGTTCATGCTTGTTGTGACGGAGTTATAGTTTGTCTGCTGAGGGGTGGTGCTTGGCACGTACCCATGAGGTGACACACTACTTGAGTTGCGAGTAAAACCTTTTATTTGGAGAGGGGAAAGGGTTAAAAATTGGTAATTGCATAAGAAGTATTTCTAAACATCACCGCCCCCATCCCATCCTTCCCAAAACCTGCTACACTAAGACAACTGGTGGTAACTACAGTAAAATATATCAGGTTTATTCTTGAGGGTTTGTTGGTAAAAGATTGGAGATGGACAGTTGGGGGTACATTTGGCCACAATTTTCAAAAGTGAGCATAGATTTTGGGTGCCCAATTTGATATGTTAAAAGGACCTAATTTTCTGAAAGTTCTGGGTGCTTCCCTCTGAAAATCAAACCCCTTTAAAGTGTCTCAGGTTGAGAATTCAGAAATTAAGGCACCCAAAATTATTAAATGTAGGCCTTAAGATCTAGATAAATGAATTCTCCGAAGTTCTAAGGTATCTGAATTATATATGGATCTAGCTCCAGTCATCACAGAGGTGGAAACTAGCAGATTCAACGCTGAATTCCCACAGACTTCTGGGGCAATCTAGGTCTGGGGAAATCAATGTCTGGACGTAGGATTTGGTTTCAAACCCATCTGTATTAGAAGTAAGAAGATATAAAATACATTCCCACACCTGGGAGGTAAAACCCAAATGTTGCTGCCTGGCTCACAGTATCTTGGTAAAATATATATTGCATTCTAAAGTTATACATATATATTAATGCAATGTAAACTGGCCTTTCAGCCTTCCAGAAAAACATCCCTTTTTAGTAGCTTTACCACTAAAATACATTCCAAACTTCATATTGGGAGAGCTGGTCAAAAAGGGAAAGAGGGAAATGTGAAAATATTTACTCAACCAATTTCCCCCATTTGTGAATTGACAAAATGTGAGAATGTTTTTAAATTTTAAAAATATTATTTGCCCTTCATAGCTGATTGAAAGATTGGGGGTTGTACAGAAAATGTCTTTGAAAATCTTCCCTGATTTTTTTGTTTCAAAATTTGATCAAAATTTTACAAATTTCAACTAATCTCAAAACCGAGTTCTTTACACATGGCAAATACTGAAGGGATTACTCTGTCATTGAACAGAAACACTATTTAAGGCCCGGAGTCAGGAAATCATCCCTTGTCGGGAACGCATGTAAGCATGTATGTAAATGTTTTCCTGAATTGCGGGCAAAGGCATTCAGCAATCTATTATCCTTGGTCAAAATCGTGCATGATTCAAGGATTACACATGGAATATGCAAGAGTATCATTAACTAGGCATGCTCCTTGCATGTCATTAAACTTTGAATAACCAGTCCTTGATTGACCTACATCCCTAGTGCCTGGTCCTCTGGCATTTGTCAGCATAGCGTGCATAAAAAGAAGAAACCGTTTCTTTCTCTGACCCTGATTGGTGGCCTGGGAGGCTTCAGAGACGTTGACTGCTAGCTGACCACTAAAGGAGTTCACACCCATCATTCCTGCATGGACTGATGTGTTAGCAAGTGCCGGGAGCTGGTTGTGATTGCGGGGAACACTGTAGAGAGCTTCTGCAATATCTGCTGCTCTTTTCAGGATGATTTCCTGGAGAAGGGAAGGAACAAATGAAAAGATAGTTAAATTATCTCCCAACGAATGCAAGAAGATGTGTAATCTCAAACACACTAGCTAATGGATGGCTCCAAGGCTCAGACTGGGTGACTTGCTTCTAAACCAGTGGATTCAATCCAGCCAGATAGCTAAGTTGTTAACATCCGATGGTAAATACTGACCTGTCTGGGAAAGCAGCTGGAATCCTCTAGTCCTCAGTGGATAAGAGCTGAACCTACCCACTCATCTCTCAGGGGTGGGGCACCCTCAGATCCAGGGTGAAAGACATTGGTGGCAGGGCAAAAAGCTGGCAACAAGGGACAAGACCCTTCATGGCTGAGAAGCCAGCTACTTTCATAAGCAATAAATTCACACACACAACTCCCAACTTCTTCCATGCTGTAATAAGGTGCTTATTCCCTTACCCATAGTTCCCAGACTAAAGCTCATTGAGGTTTTCGAGTTGCTCACGGGGAATACATTTACCTGGTTATTATGTGGCATACCATAGAGCGCTTCCACTAAATCAGCAGCTCTCTTCAGTATCACTTCCTGTCAATACAGAAACAGATGAGCTCCTTAGAGTGCAATACACAGCATGTAGGAAAGCAGCTAGTTAGAATCTTTTATAACGTTGTATCGGTTGCGTTGCTTTTTCCGACCAAATAGTCTTTAAAAGCAACAACTCTCAGCAAACATTGAATAGTGTTAAATCACTAGTTCATCCTATTTACACACATGCTTCATCAGGTCAAAAGGGTGAGAGTCACTGATGCTGCAAAATAAAATACATCACTCAATTGTCTCTGCCAACTGCACTATCAACCACTCATAGGGCTATTGCAGAGTACAATCCTGAAGTCATTTACTGGATTACTGCAATCAATGTCATTCAGAGTATGTTACACATCCATTAGATGTGTTTATTTCATTCTTAATTGCCCATCACAAGAATTGTGACCTTATCAGACAGGCCACATTCAAAGGATAGCCAATCAGTCCCATGCTGCATTCAACTTCTATGGTGTGTGTCCTTGTGTTACGGGCTGGAGTTGTGATTGTGTGTGTGTGTGTGTGTGTGTGTGTGTGTGTGTGTGTGTGTGTGTGCGCGCAAGGGATGCATAGCGATATTATGGAGTGACAGAGCAGGATTGAGAGGAGGTTCCTGGAAGAATTCCCTGTGTGGAAGTGTAATTTAAAACAATCTGGGAGCTGGTTCTGAATGTTGGGTGTAACTCTACCTTTAATTTCCTTGTTTGTCACTTTCTCCATCTGCTCATTTGCTTATTCCTCTTGCGGTTCTCTATGTTCATTTGTATTTGGAAGAACTCTTTTTTCCTCCTCTCTCAAACTCTGTTGCTTCCTCTAGTATTTTACACTGACATCTGGGTAATATCATGTCTCTGTTCTTTATATTTTTCAGCATGCAAGAAGTCAGGCTAACTATCCTAGAAGAAATCTTTAACTGAATCTACAAAGTTTAGACCAAAGAAAATTTTCCTCGATATTATTCCAAAAAATCCAGAAGATCTTCATTTGTCTGATAAAAAACAACCTGTACTCTCTCTTTCAAATAACAATGATACTCCTTCTCTCCCTTCCCCCCCCACCCCATAGCTAAGTGTTTATCTGAGATAGAAACACCAAGCTGCATCCAAATATCTATTTCTGCAGATGATTCACAAAAATAGACCCAGCACCATTTCTTAGGATTTTTTATACTTTTCTGTAAAGTTAAAAAAGTTTAACTTAAAATATTTTACACAATAGCTATATTTTATACCAAAAAGGAGCAGTAATGTAGCATATACTGTAGACTCTGATCAGAAAATAGAGATATAATTGCATTCATTTTGCTGTCACCATAACCTCTTCAAAAATCCTCGAACAACTCTTCAAATGACAAGCTTTTAGATGCATATTAGCATTTTTTTCAATTTTAAATTCTCTATAATATAAGATAAAACAGTTGTCATACTGCGGTAACTACTTATGACATATATAATGTCCTAAATTCAAAAATGAGATGGAGGGTTTTTGAACTTCCAGTAAACATTTAGGTTTGCCTTAAGTTGCTATACATCCCCTCTCCAGAGCACACGTTTCCATTATTTTTCACAGATGCAGTGAGTAGCATTACACAATTGATGGATTTTGAAAGCGTTTTCAAACAATTAGAGATTTACACCCTTCGCCCTGTTTGTGTTGTTTGACCATGGGAATTCATAATTTAATTGTGTACTTATAGAGAACACGCTCAGCCTCTAACACACAAAATCAATCCATATTGTTTTATCAGAGCCACTAACGTATTGCCCAGACTTATCTGCCTTGTATTAAAGATTCAAACTAAAGATCTTCTTGTCAAATTTTGTCTTTTTCAGCCTTTACCAAATTTATTTTTATTCTGAAGAATATGATGGAGGTCTTTTGATTTTGTAAACATGGATTTATTTCCCTTTAGAAAAGTTATTTGTTCCATGTTGTCTAACAGAGCCTACAAACTGTTTGGGTAATGTTGATAGCCTAAGATGTCACTCTGTCCAATTATTAAAAACCAGTCAATCTCTCCCCAACCAATCTTGGTCATCCATGTAATGCAGAGCTAAAAATCTTTTTTACCAAGTCTGAGCTGAGATGGAAAAAAGGCCGGACTAGGCTTACTGCTGCTGCACATTATCAAATGTGTTCCCACTATTAAGGAATTGGAAGTCATCCAATGCCATATCACGTTGCATGTAAATAAAGCTAATTTTCATCATGACTTATTGAAGTACATTTGACAAGTGGCACGGAACATTTCCAGCTCGTCCCTGGTTATTTTTGAAATGTTTCCAGAGTCAGTAAATTTGAACTTCATGCTTTCTTAAACAACATTTTCACAGAATAAAAGCCTTTCCTTGTATATGACATTTTCAGATTGCATGAGGTGGATGTTACACAAAAGCTCCTTTGTCAGGTAGCGGTACCGTCTACTCCAGAGCTGACCGTAGTTCCTATAATGACAAACTAGCCTTAAAAACACACACACTAAAACATCGCTATATATATTTCTAAGATACTACCTTGTCTTCATTGTATGCCATTTAAAATTTTTCAGATCTGCTTAAATTACCATTAAGTGCTACAGTTATTACTTCAAATACAGAGGGGCCCCCAAAATCCTCTCTAAGTTAGAGTAACAGACCTTGCAAGGTGCTTGGATTGTGGTGACCGGAAAATTGTTCTCACCTTCGTGTCATTATGCTCAGAGTGAACCAGCCCCCGAGCATGTTTGTGTTCTGGATCTAATATATTGCCTTTCAATCAGAGCTGAAAGCCACCGAACACATAGACAGAACATGACGAACAGGTCAGGAAAGCAATAAAGATTTTACAGAGCTGTCCAAGGTGCTAAATTTACTCAATAATGGGTTTGGCACTGTAGTGTTAACCTCTCATTTACTACCAGTTTGAGGGACTAAATTGAAGTAGCTGACTTCATTTACCTTGAAATGTATATTTTATGACATTATGTAAGTAGATTGAAAGGGCACTGCAGTTTTAACAATTTAAAGGCTAAAACATGTCTAAGATGAAGCTTCAATATTTATTGTATGTTGCACTTAAAGTATATAGGGTATTAAAATGTATTGATTAAATTTGTAAAAGGTATTATAAAAAGGACAGCTAATATAAAAGATCTATGTCTTTAAAATCAACTTGATACTGTATGTTACCAGTGCTGTGGGGATAACAGACAGAAAGGCTCTTTTCTTTTTTTTACTGAAAAATAAGTGAGATTATCACGCTACAAAGCAAAATCTCATGGTAAATTCAAGACTTGATGGCCTGTATACTCTTTTGTTCATTGAAATTCTTCTTTACTCTCATGTCGGGAGCATAGATTTTCATGCTGTAAATGGACATCACATAACTGTCCTTCTATTTGAATATGCACATGAAGATATTTCTTAAGACAGAGTCTGACTAAAGCTAAAATCTAATTTATGGAGACAGTTTTAAAGAAAGATTCACTCTTCTCATTATTCTTAACGGCTCCCTGCTTTTGGTTTAGGGTAAATGAGTACACAGAAATTAGCCTGTACCAGGATAAGGATCTTCTTGCCTTGCCTTTTCTTTGAAATAAAGAATAAAAAACAAATCAATAACAAACAAAAAATTACATTTGAGCAGAAGTTCCCGCTTTTACCCCCAAAATGCAATTTAGTTTCTATTTTAGGGAAGAGGTGAACACAGAGTAGTTATCTTTTAATTTGCTAAACAGAACTGCAATTCAGTGCTCGGGGAAGGACTGTGGTTTCACTTTTAACAGAACCAAAGTCATTTCCAGCTCTCTTTCGTCTTCAAAATATCAATGTGAACAGCAGCAGAGTCAGGCCTGGAAGAATTACGGCCCAATGTTATTGCTGGAAGGATTTTATTATTAGAGAAGATCTGCACTTTTGGAGCACGGAGAGTTAAATTCCACCTGAACTTATCTAAAATGAATACTACAGCAGTTGTCCAACTTTGTTTAGCTTGAAATGGGGAGTAACTCTCCATCAGGAACTCATCAAGACCACGACACTTCCTTTAAACTGAATTATAATCTCATATTAAAAAGTCTAGTGCTTTGTCTGCTGGGCCACTTGTCCCCAGAATGATGTCCTATGTTTGTAATGTTGCAATTAGTAAAAAGAATCATGGATATATTCCACAGTGGATTGTGGGTTTAACTGATGTCAGGGCACTCTGAATACTTTTAGGATTTTAAAAAAAATATTAAATCTAAATAAATGAATTACAGAATGTATGAGGGATTTGTTAAAGTCACATGAATTCTATCAGACAGGATCTGTCCACTGTACATGTTGCTCATCAGCCACATATCGTATTATTTAGTCTACCAAAGGATTTATGTACTTGCACCAAAAAAAAAAAAAAAAAAAAAAAAAAAAAAAGCTGTTCTAGCAAATCAGGAGGCATTTATCTTATGTGTTGTCTAGATATCATATTGCCTTCTAATGCTCTATTAGCATTGTAATACAAGAGAGAGCTCATTCATCTTCAGAGAGGTTACTCATGGATAATGATGTCATTCATACTTCCTCGACTCATCTCTGACCTATTGGCTCTGTCTCCTAACTTCCTGATTTCATGAACAGCACAGACTCGGATGCTGAGCTACAATGCTGAATATAAGCTCTTACCTAGCTTCTTCCCTTGAAAAAATCACTTTTTGAAATTGCAAATTAAAATGATAAATTTTAAATACATAATTGTTTGTTACTATTTCACAATCGATGAAGCTGTAGATGCTGCTTACTAAGGATGCTCTTACAATAGGCAGTTATAGATAGATGTATTATTTCCTCTTTTATTTCCTTGCCAAGGCATTCTGGTTTAGAGGGGTGTGTGTGTGGGTGTGACAGTGAGAGAGACTGAGGTAGTTATAAAGCATGAGAACTCCTTTCTGTTTAAGGAGTAACAAACGAAAATGATGTTTCAGTAGACAGCCAATAGGACTGCAATTAGGACATCACAACCCTAAACTGTCCAAAGCCACACTCCAGCTGCCATCCCAGCAAATGCCCACGAACTCAACACATCTCTCCAGATCGATACAATACACATTTCTTATCGTAGTGTTTTCAGCATTTGCATGCAAAAAGAAAAATAATTTGTAGAAGCAATTCAACATGCAAATATATTTACTCCGTATAAAATGGTGGGTATATGACAATTTAATGAGACTACAATTATAAAAAACACGATGGTAAAATGGCAGGATATATTCTCACGCAGATGTAACAGTCGCTCAGAAACTAATACTTTACTGAAGAACAAATAAAATCAGGGGCAAATACTTCCAAGTTCCATAATTGAGTCTTCCCCTTGAAGAGGTGAGCACACCACAGCTGTTCTAAGGACCAGAGGGCAAATGGGGAAGAAAGCCAATGGGTAGAAAAAAATATGAGACAAAAATGTGCAGCTTAATATCAAGCAGAGGATGGAATTTTACCATGCTCTTGCTGGTAAATTCCAGTGGCATGTTCCAGCATACGAGGCCCACCCTTGGGCTAGAATTCCATTTTTTTCAAGCTATAACAGTCTCAATGTCTTCTACCCCAACTCTAGAGCACTAAAACACTCATGTATGACCTTACATCTACTGCACAATGCATCGAGCATATAAATATAATCTGGAAAGCCTGTATGCAGTGCCAAAAAGAATAAATACTGAAGTCCAAATGCATGCATGCATCTAGCCATAAAAGATGAGAATCAATGATAAAGGCCTATCTTAACCACAAGGGTGATAAATCCGTAGCAGAAGAGAAACAAAACTCCATTCAAGCAGTTCTCAGCTGCAACTACTCTAGTCAAAATAATGACAGTCTTGAGTCCATCCTTGTGTGTTTCCCTTCTGATCTAGGTTTTGTAAATTCAGCAACCTGAGATACCAGAAGAACATAGGCTTCCCTTGTTAATCTAAAATACGTGCTTACATCGCAGGTGGGTCTGGCTGGGCATAAAAGAATAGGCGACAAACTCAGCTGCTGGCAAAGATGTTTAGTTCAGGGCTTGCACTACACTGACATTGGAGAGCGTGGCTGGTCGGAGGATATTATCAGCCACTGACATAACTGGCAAGTAATTAGGGTAGCTTCGTCACTAATAGGACAGGAAGTTATCACCAATGGCAGGTCTCAAAGTCAAAAAGAGGAAAGTGGACAGAGGGGAACATTAAGTTCTAAATGTCACGCTGCTAGTGCAAATTTCTCTCTCTTGGAGATCTTTGCCAAGAGTAAATTTGAAACTCTCATCTTTCTCCACAAGATATACCCCTTCTGCAGAGCTTTGCCTCTCCTGCTCCAACACATGAAGATTGCATCTTGGCCCCAAACCTTATTGTCAGTTTATGGCTATACACCTGCTCCTCCAAAAATCAGCAGCAAGCTTTCCACTGCAGCAGCTTCAATCCTCTCTCTCTCAACTCCTTCTACCTTATTCTCTAATTCAGACAAGGATTCCTGGACAGCATGAGTGACATCCAGCGCTGTGAGCTAAAGTCATCACTCTTTAGTGATGTCAAATGTTAATCCATGAGGCCAACCTCTCATCCATCTAGATCTTGTAGGTGGTAGTTGACATCCATTATGTTTCCATCCATCCAGATCTTATATTATTTGATATGGGAGATGTCCATTCTATTTGGAACTCATTAACTGCTTAAAGAAATTGTCTTCAGCGGAAGCTGAGTGATTCTCTGCCATCTTCTACAGTCTCTCTCTTCCGATTATCAGCAAAAGAACTTTGATTATCAGGAAAAGAACATACTGTGAGGAACTAAAGAGGGATACTTGCCACCAAATGTCAGTTTGAAATACTGGTAAAATTAGGAAATAGAACAAGTTTTCATATTATAGAGCAAGATCTAGCACTGATCTCCAGCCGATAGGGATTTTATCAACAACTCTCTCTCCTTAATTATGGAACCCAATCTTCCATACCATAATTGGTTTGCCAAGGGGGCGACCTTGGGCATCCCTCATGGGTCACTAGAACACAAAGTAAATGATAACCAAATAAAAAATGGGTAAGTCCATGAATGTTTAACTCAGTGACTCACAGAACACAGACTGAAAGGGAATGCCCTGCTCCAATCCAAATACAGTGGACTTGATTCTATTCTCACTTATTTTGCCTTCAATAGGGTTCTTTCTCATTTACACATGTAGCTGAGAGCATAGAAGGACCAAATATTTCTATATAAAGTTTAGAATCTTTTTTTCTCTCTGAAATGAAAGGATTTGTTATGCTACAGATTTGTTTTGGATTTGGATTTGTTTTGCTATGTTATACATTCATTTCCCACAATGCATTGCACTTGCGTTCACTGGGCAATGCATGCAGATGTACATTTTGAAAACAATGCAAAATCAGATATGAACCTCATGGAGATTGTTTTGAAAATTTAACCCACGCTATTAGCATTGCCATCTAGTATATTTACAAGGGGGTGTTGGTGAGCAAGTTGATTAAGGCTTTAAGGCTTGCTTTTCCTTTTTGCATCTGTAAGATGTCCTGTTAGCTTTTACTCAGCTACTCTCAATGGTAACAACTTTCCTATTCCTTGAAAACAGCTGCAGATGAGAGATGCAAAAAAAGAGGCGGTGTTACTTTTGCTCTTATGTTGGTAATTCGACACCTGTGTATTTTTGGAAAACCGTCAAAGTTCCTCCGTGGAAAAATAAGAAGGTTCTGAATTATTTGCAGGGCCTGGACTTACATAAACATTAAACAATTGTTGGTGCCTAGGTATTGTGAGATATATGATTAAAGATGCAATGCTTACTTGGAAAAAAATTGTTTCCCATTAGAAAGAATTAGATAAAATATTTGGGGCCAAATTTTTTTTAAAAGGCTTGTAATTCTGAAGGTGCAAGTGGTAGAATATAGACATGACTAACTTCTGGGTGTGTATGGAACACATTTGCCCCTGCAGATCAATTAGGCTGAAATCTATATTCTTCCACATACAACTGTTTGTGCCAATGGGCCAGGTTCAAATCCCATTAAAATGTTACTCCTCCAGGTCAAATCAGGACTGCAGTGGGTGACGTGGTCTACTTCACTGGATTTAGGTCTGTAAAAGAATCTAATTAAAATTAGCATCACAAGACCAGATCTTCAACTGATGTCAACCAGCATACCTATCTGGCAGTCAAAGTGTTAATTTTATATTAATTGGTTTATATTTAATTATTTCATCTTCTGAATTTTATTTTATTGGTGTATTTATCTTTATAAATATTTGCTATAGATATAAAAAATCTGTGTGACCAATTAGATATTTTCCAGAAACAAGATATAAACTCATATATTCAATTCATTTGAAATCCCATAAAACAGTTCTGATGAAAAAAATTAATGTAAGAGCGAAGTACCAGGATCAGAGGAATTGTCACTTTTTGGGGCCAATGGCGAAGAGTTTGAGGGGTTGTAAACCTCGCCTACTAAGATTTTCTAGTTAGCACTGAAGTACAAGTTAGCTTTTAATGGTGGAACAAAAACTGAAAAATAAGCACTGAGACTTCGCCAAACAATGATACTCTGCTGTGATCTGCCCAGAGTGAGTGCATAAAACTGTTGAAACAGAGGCTGGAATAATGTTGTTAGGTGTTAATATTACAGGTAAAACATTGCTCAGTCGTAACCCCTACAAATGAGTACACTCACTTACATTTTATCATCAGTATAATTAAAACAAAGTCTCTTGAAAGGGGCAGGCTCATTACAGTGAAGGGCTACTTCAGAGCCAATTGAAAGGAAAAGAAAGAGTGTAGATTAGGTGTAGATACCAAGTGGTAATTTCTAGGGAAGCATAATATGCCAAATGTGTAAAAATTCTATTTTATAACTGTGTGTTCAAAGGACTTAATAGTATTTTATGGCATAAAGAGGCTTCAGCTCAAGCAGAAATACTTCAGTGAAGTGCCTCCTATCTTATGTTCTTAAAACACTTTTTCAACTTGCTTGCTGGACACAAAGGACTTTTCCCCTGCCAATATATGTCTTTAAAAATGTTGTGTGATACCAAGTCAAATGCTTTACAGAAATTTAATTCTATTACACCAACACTATTACCCTTATCAACCAAATGTGTAATCTCATAAAAAAAATTGTATCAGGTAGTTTGACAGGCTCCTTTTTCCATAAACCCTTGTTGATCTGTATTCATTACATCACTCGCCTTAATTCTTTATCAGTCAAATCCCTTATCAGCCACTCCATTGTCTTTTTTTTTTTTTAAACAATTCTTAACTTCTGATTTATATTCATTACTATCAACTTCTTCTTTCTTCCTTTTGTTACATCACACACACACGCACACTCTCTCTCTCTTTCTTTTTTTTATGGCTGCCTTCACTTCCTCTCTAGACCAGGTTGGTTTTTTAACCAGCCTGGCCTTCTTCCTCAATTATGAGATTGTGGCTTTTGGGGCATCTAGTAAGGTGTTCTTAAATGATTCTCAATGACCATTCACATTTCTCTGTTTAAATTCTTCCTGCCACCTGATTTCAGTTGGATAACATATTGTTCCCTTGATGGCTCTGTGATATGAAAATAGATATCACATTTCATAGCAGAGGGGCTCCATTTTCAGGGCTGAATGAAACCATCACTGTTTTATAGTCTTTCTTAAGATTTGATTGATTAAAAAAAACAGCAGCAAATTTCATGGGAAAGTTTCAAAATTTTTACTAGTTTTTCAAAATATATCAAAATTTCAATTTTTTTTCAAATCTCAAACTATTTCAAACAGCTACCAAGGAAAAAACCCAAAAATGTAATGAAAATGGTCAAATAATGTCAAGACTTTTTTCCAGTTGTAATGTCAAAAACTTTGAAATTTAGAACAGTTTGACCCACTCCTGTCTGCAGCATAGATGGAGGTCCTTTGGGCTGCAAAATGCTATGTCAAGATAAAGTGATGAGGATACCATCATTAATGAGCAGACTTATAGCTTGTTCTATAGTGGAGATTAAAATAAAGACAACTTCTGAATTCTTGTATTTTCAGTACTGAGTATATGAAATAAAATTACGTTCCATTGAGTGGCAGGGCTGTGTTCTGCCTCCAGTACATTAATTTGAACACAGATCTACCATGAAAACAAAGCCAAAATGCCCACCCTTATTTACCGAGATAGCATCAGGTAGTATGCTACTGTATTTAGAAGATGTTTCAGTCCTGCGGCTTTATATCATCATATGATTGACTTTTATAACAGAAAGAACAGGGTGCACTCAAACAACTGTTATTGCCTTCATGAAAAAAAAAATCAATGAAAGTAAAATGAACACAAGATTTTTGTGAGTTGCAGTTATTACTACTGAAGAGCTATGGATATTAAAAGGTCAGCACATAAATTAGTCCAAGTGTTATGAAATGAATGATTTGGCTTATAATTGTATTGAGAGCAAATTGTTCACTGCCTATTAGACCAGGTAATTTTTATCCATGGTGCCTCAATTACTGTTCCATAAGCAATAATATAGTTGTAAGAGCTGTTGATTCGATCGTGTGACCTCTGAGAGGCTGGCTGGGACAGCTGACTTTACTATGATGGATCACTAAGCTTGATCTCCAAAGAGTGCCAAACTTCCTAACTGTGAGAAGAGCTCTCATAAAAGAAACATTACGGCCTGATTCATTTTATCAAAATGTTGGTGTTTTCACATGTTGGCAGTTAAGCAGAGATTGTGAAGCCCTGTATTTCTTGGAAGAGTTATGGCAATGGCACCTTCTGCTTCTAGTATACGCGGCTAAATGGCATTGTGATGGTAAGAAGGCCGTCCTCGCCGCTACGCAGCTGGGGTGTGTTGTGATCATATCTTATATCAGTGAGTAAACCACTCCATATCACATGGAGCTAAGTTTGAAAATGGTAACTGTAGGCTAACTCATTGATAGCTCCTAGAAGCTCCTCCTTCCTTCTTAGGATCTCCAAGTAACTTATTACAAGAAAGAATTAAATTTCACAAAACCCTCACAAGGTAGGTATTACTTCTCCTGCAATCTTCCTCAGAGGGTGCGTCTACACTTGTAAATTAAGTCGATTTAAGCTTTCTTAAGTCGACTTAATTTACCCCGCGTCTACACTACAGTTTCCTTAAGTCGACTTAAGCAACTTGCTTAAGTCAACTTAAGGAAAATAAAGTCGACTTTAGGAAAATAAAGTCGACTTTATTAAACCTTGTTTTAATTTGACTTAAGGTGTAAATCAACTCCCTAGAGTCGACTTAAGCCAGTGTAGACGTGAGGTAGCCCTAAGTTGACTTAGGGCTACCCCAGGACTGCACCAATGCCCTCCCTGCTGGGGGGAGCATAGGGGGAGCCTGGCTTACCCCCCACAGGGCAGGGCAGAGCCCTACCCACCCTGCCTCTATGCCCTGCCAGAGTCCCTGTCCCCCTTTGCCCCATTGTACCTATGTACAATGGGGCAAAGGCTGAGCCCCCTGGCACTGGGCAAGGGGTGCCCCCCCTGCCCCCGTGGACCTACCCTAGGTCCCCCTAGCCCCTAGAAGTCAACCTAGGCATCCAGTGTGGATGCTCTAGGTCACTTTGTAAGTTCCCCCCAATGGCAACTTAAAATTTAAGTGTAGACACACTAAGTCGACTTAACTAAGTCAACTTAGCTAAAGTCAAGTTAAATTTGCAAGTGTAGACATAGGCAGAGAGCCTTGATCTTTGCTCTTAGCATGGCCTCTCTGTTTTCATAGGCTGTTTCTGACAGGACAAGTTGACTGAGTAAGTGGAGAGGTAAGCACCTTATTGGTGGAAGATGGGAAACTTTTGTGTTTTAGGAGGAAAGATGCATATTTTCTAAAAATACAGGGCCAAGAGCCTGTGTAGGAGCTCTTGTAACTGAAATAAATGTTATATAAAATATTAGTCCCATTTTACAGATGAGGAAACTAAGGAAAAGCTTTTCAAAGATCAAATAAGAAGTATGTGGAATAGCTAGGCACAGAACTAAATTATTAATCTCCTTAACCATCCTGCTTCTTACTCAATAGTAACATAAGATATCCGTTATTTCTAAGGTCACCCCATGGTCCCTACCAGTAGAGTTAACATGAAAAGACAATTTTTAGAGCATGAATTGCATACAACTTACTGCAAATCTGCACACATATTTTGAGCCTCATATGAATAAGCACTAGGTTAGTATGTTCCATTACCCGTATAACTCAGTCAGCCTAATTTTGGACTGACTTCTCTGCAGAAGTGGCTGGGAACACCACAACTGGGAACAATGCCTGCTGTTTCACTCAAGAAAATACGGATTCTTTGTGGGAGTAAGGATTTGGCCCTGCAAAAGCCGGCTGCAAGCATACAACTGTATCCCCTGCATTCAGGGGCAAAGGAACTGAACTAGTCAAGCACTACTTCTGTAGAGTGGGGCAAAGTGTACCCTGATAACAGAGCAGTAGAAATCAATGCTGCTCCCTATAGCGGGCTGGGTAGTCCCTGCACAGTGCTATGCTATTGCTCCTCGTCCATGTGTGCATGGAGTTAAAGACGTGACGGCAGCTCTGAGTCGCTGAACAGCCCGTGCAGAAGAAACTAAAACAATAACTGCATAATTAGAATCTGCTGTACCCTCCCCAGCCAATTCCTGCTTCTATTGCTCTGTGGCTATATTTATGATAAATCACTAAACGCAATTGCTCTATTGGGAGGGCGATTTTCCGTTTCATCTCTCCATTGAGGAAAAGACTGGGGTCTGAATTTCAATTTTACCAGCGTACAGTTGAAGTGAATAATATTTGGCACAATGCAGTGTACGACTGAGCCACTAAATGGCTGATTTACTAAATTATTATTAGATGAGCCCTTGCTGTTCCCAGTCACAGTGCAGGCATCGTCTCCCTCCATGATGCGTTCAAATTGTTCTGTGTTTAAATATTCAGCATGAGGCTAATGTGAACTGATGGACTGAGACAGCAAACATTCCCTTTCAATACAGGCAGAGAGACAGAGATGCAACATATCGTGTGGCCTGCAGAGGTGAAAATGATTTATATTTAAGGATGTTGCTGCCTACTCGCATTACTTTAAGGTACTCTTAATTAGCCTGGTGGTGTTTGAATGAGTAATTCAGGAGTGTATCAGAAACCAGCTTCCTGGTTCTGGAGCCTTCAGAATTCCAACGAAGTGGTGCCTCCGTCTAATTCTCTCGCGCTCTCTCTTCGCAAAGCCCTAGGAACCCGTTTGCCGCCGCCATCATTTCACAGCTCAGTATGAGGTTTGCAGGGTGGAAGGAGGGTTAGCTGTGAGCCTAACCTTACGCTGAAACGCAGCGGAGCAGCCCACAAATCTGTTTGTGATATACTGGCTGGTAGTTACACGATTTTTCCAGGGAAAGAAAAAAAAGAAACAATTTCTTTACTGCCACCTGCTGGAATTGACAATAACCCTTTGTCATTCTAAAAGAACAGGCACCCTCACTTAGAGGGCAGTTATGGCAAGCACTTAAAATACTCTGATCCAAGACACTTTCAGTAGATTAGAATTTTTTATTGGTACTGTGTTGCCATAACAACATAAAGACAGCAGATGACTTAAGCTAAGCTTGCAAAGCAAAAGGCTGTTCATCTGGCAGTTAAAATGAATACAGTTCACTTCACAAGTTCTCCATATGGACCCTTAGTATATGGTAATGAGGATACCATATGGTGGAAGAAAACGCACAGCGAACAATTGAGCTCTACTGGAGGAGGGAAACGAGTAGGAAGTTATGAGGAAATGCAGTGCCCTCACTCTAGTTTACAGGCTCTTTCAGAAGGGGTTCTCAATCTACTCCCTAATAGACACACATATAGAAATGACAAAGAAACATACTGAACATTCTGCAACATCATTCATCATAAACTGTCAGCGTGTTTGTAAATCAGCTTGGTAAGATCTTATAAATTTGTAATTCTTAAAACGTAACAGTGTTAAGTTTTTAGACAAAGTGCAGGAAAATTTAAGCACTTCTGACAAGCAGAAACATTAGTGGTAATCATTTTAAAAATACTTGCATCTTTTTGCCTGCATGTTTAGCTGTAAATAATGCTGGGATGTATAAAAGCTTTAAAGGGGAGAGAAAAGAAAATGGAATAAATACTTTTTATTACATTTCCAAAAGGATAAAAAATAATTAATCGGAAGCATGTGTATTGCAAAATTTACACACACACACACACACACACACACACACACACACACACACACACA
>ML686011.1:710178-747683 GCA_007922175.1 Pelusios castaneus
AGTGAGATACACACCTCTAGCTTCTCACACACCTAGTGAGATACACACCTCTAGCTTCTCACACACCTAGTGAGCAATCCCAATGTCAAGTACCGTGGTAGCCAGCAGTGGCCAGAAATGGCAAAGAAACATACTGGATATTAGTTTGCACAGAGGAGTGACGTACAAAATAAGCACCAAGTTTTTTACAGCCAAAGATTTTTTCATTCAGAGTTTCATAAGATTCCTAGGCCAGACCGGATAACTGGGATAATCTATTCAGACCTCCTGACTAACACAGGCCACAGAATGCTCCACAAAATGATTCCTAGAGCAGGTCTTTTAGGAAAACCTCCAGTCTTGATTTAAAGGTTGTCACTGATGAAGAATCCATCACAAACCTTGGTAAATGCTTCTAATGGTTATATCTCTGTTAAAAATTGACGTTTTATTTCCAGTCCGAATTTGCCTAGCTTCAACTTCCAGCCATTGTTAACCCTTTCTCTCCTAGGTTGAAGAGGCCATTATAAAATATTCGTTTCCCAGGTAGGTATTATAACCTCTCCTTGTTAAATGAAGTAGATTGAGCTCTTTTAGTCCAATACTATCCAGCATACACTATAAAGCTCATGCGGTAAATGAATCTGTTAGTCTTTAAAAGTGCCGCAGGACTCTGCTGTTTTCCTACAATAGACTAACACGGCGACCCCTTTGGAATTTGACTATACAGCAAGTTTTCTAACCCTTTAATCATTCCTGCGGGTCTTCTCTGAATCCTCTCCAATTTATCAACATCCTCCTTGATCCAGGGGCACCAAAACCGGGCATAGCGTTCCAATAATGGTCACAGTGCCAAATACGGAGGTAAAATAGCTTCTCTGCTCCTCCTCCAGATTCCCTTGTTTATGCAGCCCTGGGTCAGAATAGCTCTGTTGGTCACAGCATCACATTAGGAGCTCGTGTTCAGCTGATTTTCTATCACAACCTCCAAATCTTTTTCAGAGTCAAAGCTTCCCAGAACAGAGTCCCCATCCTGTACGAATGACCTAAATTCTTTCTTCCTAGAGTCAAAAGTAACTGGAGCCAATTCTGAACCCTATCACTGCCAGCTTCCTGTCTTGGGCAAAGGACGACACGTGGGAAATTGTGTATGAAAAGCAACTTTCTTTGGAAGATCTAGTACGGAAGGGGGCGTTCCTCACAATGGAACCTGCTTTACAACTATCTATGGCATTGACAGCAAACGTTCATGTGATTTAAACCTCTTTACAGACTTCTACTGCACACACACACACACGTGTGTGTGTGTGTGTGTGTGTGTTTGAGAGAGAGAGTGACTGATCACACACACAGGTACTTATTTCCCAGCCCCATGAAGCAGGCTTTCTTCTGCCTCTACCTCCAAAACTGCGATACAGTCCCTTAGCATCACAGTATTTTCCCTTCGCCTCTCTCTGAAGGGCTCTTGTTCACCACAATCTGCCTCCCCGATGTGATGGGCAGGAAAGATTACGACTCAACTCACGCCAGGTATAGAGGGTTCTCCCACCACCCCTGAACTGACATTGCTCTGGAAGGTGGGTCTCAGCACATCTGTTAGTGACTCCTCTGCCAGCTGCCTTCTTTACCCAGATCTGCCTCCGTGCATGAGGGGTAAAGACCCCTTCACACAGCTGTGTCACTTCTCCAGCCACCCACACCAGCAACCATTCCTGCTTCTTCAGAAATGGTGCTTTTAAAAAAAATTTCCCACAGTTGTCAGCACCCAGCAGATTTCCCACAGTTCTCAGCCCCCAGCAGCCCCCTCTGTCACCCAGAGTGGAAAGGGGGAGGCAGAATTCTCCGTTGTTCTCATGGGGAGTTGCTGGGTGTGGGCCGTGCACTTTTGAAAATGTGGCCTGGCAATTTAAAAGCTAGTGCTGTCCTAACAGTACGGTGGGCTATCGTAATGCCACAGATGTCGCTGCTACATTCCTTCTTTGGAGCCCTGCAGAGCAGAAACATGCACTAAGCTCAGCATCACGATCTCACCAGGATTACAGCTACTTCCATTTCTCAAAAGGCCTCTGTTTCATCAGTAATGCTTTAATGGGACAATGGCTTCACATCCCTAGTCGCGGCAATGGAAATGTGTGTGTTTTAAATGGAAAAAGCACAGAACGTGAGGCTCTTAATATACAGAAGCTGGGCATACACTGGGATGGTGATGGTAAAAAATGGGAAAAGGAATATCGAAAGTGCTGAGCACCGCTCTCCATTCCCATGCCTCTCTCCCTCATTTTCCTTCTTCACGCTTGGTGCAACTGCCCACCTTCAGATCCAAAGCCAGACGGTCCACAACTCTCATTGAAGTCATTGACAACTGGAAACGTGGAATCCTGCCAAAACCCTGCCTCGGTTTTAACAATTATGGAAGAGCACTGCACTGCATTCAGCCAGCACACAAACTCCCTGCGTCCTTCATTATGGTTCTGGAGCCAGCAACCGGTGCTGGAAATGAACCATCAGGGCCCCTAATCCAGAAGCCGCCACGCACCAGCCGTTGCTGCATTCCTGGACTGTGCGCAGCGTATTAATGAGCCTTGAACGTGAGGCCCAACCTTCAAGCTCCCTCAAATGTAACGGCCACAAAAGTGCATCCTCCCTCTGCCTTCCTTTGGGTTCGTAGAGGACCATTGGTTCCATCCATGAGTTCGTTTACTCCTGGAAACAGTAAAGTGGTAACTCTTCACTGTCTGATTTACACAAGCAGAGATCACCCCCAGAATGTAAAGATTATTCCCCTTGATTTAGGCCAGTCAGTAGGAGGAAACAGACATAGGACAGCAGAAAACTGGTAGGTTACCTGGACCACATTGTGAAAATCCCCAGAACCCTTCACTCAGGGATCTAAAAGTGAGCATTAGTTAAAAGCACCCTGTGAGCATTAGTTATTTAAACTCCAGGAGTCCTTTGTGAAATATTCACATCCTTTTTATATAGACTGGAACTCTAGGGAACAGCAATCCTGGGCTGTGTCCAAGGCTAGAGCTGGGGAAAGAACTCAAGAACCATAGTCCTCCACCTCCTAGACTAACCACAAATCAACACTCTCCCATTACCCAGAGGAGGAAATGCAAACTACGACATCTTAGAAGAGGCAGGATGGAAGTGTGTGTTAAAAAAATGAAGCATGTGGCTCATCCAATGAATTTGCACCTGGGTTACGTTACAGCCTAACCCACTTGAATAGTCAGCAGCTCATGATGGGACAAACCTGCTGAGTCCCGATTGCATTCTGAACCTCTGCTAAAACACTGCTCTTACGACTGCATTGCTAAAAACTGGAGTGAGGGGCACGCTTGTGGGCTGAGGAGAACAAGCTCACTCCTTTCAAACAGGCATCTTGCCTTCTGAGCTAGCACGTGGTGGAAAAGCCCCAATTCAGACAATCTACAATTAGTATTTCTGCTTCTATGCATTGGCTGCTTTGAACGAGGCAGAAATTCAGACCTTCTCTGTAGTATTTCTCACACCAGAAACTTACTCCAGTGTGATTCCTTGATGTCACATAGAAAAAGGCCATAATGTAATGCGGATGAGTGACAGAAGAGGTGGCTGAATAAGCAAAAATAGATTTCGACATGCAAAAAGCTCTCCCTATGGAGTAGAAACCATTGTTTTACATTAGGAACGCGCAAACCAGAAGGGCTCAGAATCTGGTACGGTCAAAGCTGCAATATTTGGTGAATCCAAACTTGACCCAAAGTCAAATAGTACCGCCACATCACACCACCAGCCAGAAGGGCACATGCTGTGACAGCCCAGCCATAGCCATAGGCATGAATGACAGGAGAGGAGACGGACAGCCCATAGATACATCAAATCTGTTAACCCAAGATGAAAACATTGGGCCTCATTTTACATCCTATTGCTTGTTTAAAAACAGAAAACAAAGCTATGCTATTTATTTGGAAAGTTTAGTCCAGCGCAAATTTATTTCTATCTCCTTTAGGCTTACGAATCCCTAGTGCATCATAGATGTGTTGTTATTCTCTGGCAAACAGCTTCTCCCGGCAGGCATCTTTAGCTGCAGACACAAGAGTCTCATGCAAAAGAAGGATACTGCTTATCTCTGGGAGGATTGTACCTCTGAGCAAGCAGCCCTAGATACAAAGCATGCTGCAAACCTGTCTAAAACCATGTGAGGGGTAGGCAATTTTTAGAGGGCAAATGAAGCCAACAAAGAACAATACTCCAGGACAGCACATTTTCTTCTAAATTCTCTGGCGGCAGGAAGGAAGGACAACAATCAAAACAAAAGAACTGGCACCAATGCTTGAAGCCTTCCCAATCAAACTGAATGGCGAGCCAGCAAGACACTCAGTTAACTCATCTCATTTCATTTCAGTGTCAATAGATAGGATATCAGAAAGTGAGGGTGTTTCTTAACTCTTTTCTCTTTCAAAAGCAGTTCACAAGCACTAACAATGCTCACAACAACTCTGGAGACTAATGCAGGAAAGTTAAGGGATTTGACTAGGGACACAGAGGGAGCCAGTATCAGGATAAAATTTAGAACTTGCCAATACCCACCTCTGCGCCCAACCTCTCACTGTTGCAGGACTGAAGTCAATGGCAGTTTTGTTGGTCTGAGGGGTTTTTTGATGGAAGCCGAACTGAGCTCTACAGCACTTGACCACAACTCTCATCAGGCATCGCAAAAACACCCCTGAGCATCCTTCGCTGGGTGGTGGTGAGTTATACGGAGGGACATCTAGTCACCCTGACTATGTCTACACTAGAAAAGTTAAGTCAACTTTGTTAAGTCAACTTAATAAGGTTGATTTTCAGTCGACTTAACAAAGTCGACAACTTTTCTAGTGTAGACATAGCCTCTTGTTGACCTTATTAAGTCGACTTAATAATGTCTATTTAGGCACTAATCCCCATCCACACTGGCTTTGAGTTGACTTAAGGAGTTGACTTAAGGCTTAAGTCGACCTAAAACGAGGTGTTATTAAGTCGACTTAAGAAAAGCCCAGTGTAGACACGGCTTTGTTTAGTTCAACTTAAGCCTCCTTAAGTTGACCTAACTTGCCAGTGTAGATGCACCCCGATTGCAGTCTGCATTGACACAACTTCTCCTGGTGGGGACACACCCTCCTACCCCCCAACACAAAGAAGTATAGGCAGAAGAAATGTAGTAACACTGGCAGCTGTATGCCAGTAAAATTCAGGTTGATGTCATTTTGTAGTGTAGACATGGACTGGTTATTTCAGGGTTATTGAAACGATGGAATATACTATTATTATATTAAACAAAGACATGGCTGAAGAGAAAACGACACACACACTCATAATAACTTGTGATCCTCAGATTTCTAGAATGGTAGAGTTCTCAGTATAACGTTGCTGTATCTGAATCTGATACCAGACACTGCCAAGACAAAGATCATCTAACGACGTATGTACAGAAGGCTTGTGCTGCCAAACCCCCACAATACACCCTCTGGTGCAGAGCATTTCTGCACATTACTACTTGCAAGCGACTTGTGCCTCTGAGCGCTCCAGACGTGTCACATGCCATGCAGTGGATGGGCTAGCTCTTGTAGTGTGCAGGCTACGTGCAATCTCTCGAAAGCCAATAGCGACAGTTTGTCAGTTGAAGCTTCTGAGCAGAGTGTCTATGTGAGCTGCCTTTGATGGCAAACCGGGCCATGACAGTAACAGACAGACTGACTTCCTTCGGGAAATATCCAAGTGCTTTGTTTTCAAACACAAACCAGGCATTTACACCTTTGCCATACTTTAAAAAAAAAAAAAAACTTGAATGCTGACCTTTGGCAAACGTTCAGGGTCACCAGGGTGTCGTGGGATAACCTTCTGTAACCTTTGGAAACCGTAGTCAATGGTGGGTTCATTCAGGGCTGAAACAACAACAAAGAACATCTTGAGATGACAAACGTCAAGCAAGGTGGCTCAGCTGTGCTGGGTAACAACTGGAAAACAATCAGGACAAAATCTTCATTGCTCCTGTTACTGAAATCAGCAAGGACTATGAAGTCTTGCTTCAAACACTGTTCGAGGTTAGTTTTGTGTCTTAGATTTGAAAAGAAACACAGACCTTCAGGCTCAAGTATCTGTGACAAGGCTGCTGCAAAATTTCAGGGCTTTGCAAACAGCTCCTGAGGAAGAAACAATTATGATCTCTGAAAGCCTTGATGAATTCATTTGACAAATGCTTTGCACCCTACGTTTCATTTGTTTCTTTTCAACTTTGAGGGAAAGTCCCTTTTGATTGGAAGACAAAAGGACAAAGCGTAAGAAACTCTCGCATTCCCACTTTCAATTGTGTATTTAGTACCACCAGCATGTAGAGATCCCGCATATTTTCATTGTAAACTTTCGTGCACTTTTGTCACGGCCAGGGATCAGTTCTGTCCCCACTGAAGTTAATGGCAAAATTCCCAGTGACTTCAATGATCCAGATCAGCCCCCTAATTATCAGTCCTTGACCTGACATGGACAGCTTATTTAATTTAACATTGTCATTTGCATTTTTAGGGGTTGATCCGCTGTCATCAAAACAAAGGAAAGGGGATGGAGCAGGTGAGGAAGAGGAGAATTTCAGTTCTCAGGAGGATGTGGCTTTATTAGCACTGATAGAGGCCGCATATACTTAGGTTTAAGCATGTGCTTCAGCCCATCCCTATTTAGTGAAGCATTCCAGCAAGCACTTAATGTGGTGGTAGCTGTGAATGTTTTGAGCCACTATTCAAAGTAGCCCCTGGGAGAAATACACTACGGAGATAAGTCTGTGAAAACAGGAAATAAAGAGTCTTGCATTCACGTTGACTGTGGTGTGCTGGGTCCCCATCATCTCTACCCTTAATGTAAAGCCCTGAAGTCAATGGAATTTGAGTGCACGCTTAAAGTCGAGCATGCGTTCAAGACTTTGCTGGGCTGTAGCCAGAGTCAAGCACTCCCAAGCCTCTTTACACAGCTGTATCAGCCTATCCTGGCCATGACCTCCTGCCATTTCAGTCCCTGACCTCTCCTGAGCTGTGAATCCATCTTGCATTGACCTCTGGGTGGCTTCATTATGAGGACTATCATTTTCTCGGGGCTAGGCTCACACCATCTACTCCACTTCCACAGATTGAGGGTCAGATTCCACACCCCTTATTCACACTGAGTGGGACTTTACTCCACAAATTGCTCCAGGAGGCCATCTGCAAGGCAGAGCACACAGCTACTCAAGCTTAGGAAGAATGGTTTTTTGTTTTTAATAACAGACAATCATTTCAAAAGTTGTTTATTTTACATAATCGGCGGGTTATGGCTTCTGTAAGCACACAGAGTTATAGAAGTAATAGCATTGATTTAATTTGCACCAATCCCTCCATCCCCTTGGCCAGTCTTTCTCACAACAGTCCAGTTGTCAGTCTAATCTAGACAGTTAGAAGTTCAACTTCTCTAAATTCTTTTATGTTTGGCAATCACATCTCCACAGTGGGTAATTGTTTTTGCAAACCAAGGGACAGATTCTCATGCCCTTCCTCATCTTAAATAGGACCTTGCATCATGAGAGAGTCCACTGAAGTTGATAAAACAATAGGTGGAGGAAGGCACTATTCAGTGTGAGTAAAGGGATCAGAATCTGGCCAACACCACATTTATTGGCTGCAGCTGCTCAGATTCGAAATTAAATCTGGCTGTTTCTCTCACATCATAATAGGAATCTTTTGAAATAACTCTTGCATTAATTTTGTAATATCAGACCAACAGCATCCCTCTACCACTGCAAAATGGGGGGTGACTGGTTAGGTGGTAGTACCACCAAAAAGGATCTGAGTGTTATAATGGATCACAAACTGAATGAGAATCGATAATGGGATGCAATAACTACACAAGCTAACATCATTCTGGAATCTGCCTTTCACCACTCAGGCTTCAGTGGAACATACTGTGTCCAATTCTGGGCACTAAACTTCAGGAGAGATATGCAGAGAGAAACCAGAGGAGCACAACAAAACTGGTCAAAGATTTAGAAAGCCAGACTTACAAGGGAAGGTTAACAGGTTGGATGTTTTCGTCTTGAGAAAAGAGGACCAAGGGTGGGCGGGGGGACCTGGGAACAATCTTCAGATAAATTAAGGGAGATTATAAAAAGAACTGTGTGAAGTTGTTGTCCATGTAGGACATGGAGGTAGGAGAAGAAGTAAAGGGCTTAGCGGAAAGGAAGGTTTAGCTGGCCATTAGGAAAAATGTTCTAACTATAAAAATAGTTAAACTCTGAAACAGGCTTCGAAGGGAAATTGTAGAATCTCCATCACTGGAGGTTTTTAAGAACAGGTTACACAAACACCTGTTGGGGTAGTCTAATTTTACTTGGTTCTGCTTTAGAAAGGGGCTGGCCCTGATGACTTCTCAAGGTCCCTTCCACCCTTGAATTTCTAGGATTCTGTGTCCTGTTGTAACCTTTACACCTATTTTGTTTCGTTCAACTGACATGCAGAAACACCAAACCATAGTATTTCCCTCCATGATGGAGAACAGGCAATATTACAGCTTCCAGTCCTTTGCTTCCTTTCATTTCCAAGTCTGGCCCTACACTTCCAACAATGCCATGTAGCTTTGTAGAAAAATCTAGACATGATGTACTTATTTTTCATTATCCAGCAATTTCCTTTTACCGCCCTTTATTGAGGAGACATCTAGTTTAAATGGTATCTAATTCTTATGATAAATGACTATTATAAATATCTGGACTGTGAGACATTCGACAACATCTCGACAGTTCTAATCAAGATTTCTCTTGCAGTTGTGTTAAAAGATTTTAGCTAGGTTCTGTCAAGTACATTTCTTCTGCATTTCAATGGAGTTTGTTCAAAACTTTCTCTTTTTACATCTTTTATGACAGCAGTTACTAAGTTCTGGGATATTATAAATGGAGGCCAGTTTTCAAATCCCCCTCTGAGGTACTAGTCATTTTATCATATCTTCCCACACTTTCAGTACATTAGAAATCCATAGAGTGTTTCCTCTGATTATTTTCAGCCCAGTGACTCTGTGGGCCAATCCCTCAAGATGCTAAGTGCTTCCTGGGGGGAGCCGAACACCCTTCATTTCAATTGATTTCAGTTTTGCCTTCAGTGGGGATGGAGAGAGCATTTGCAGAATGAGATCCTCAACTATTCGATGTCTATTATCTTTATCAGTCTATAACAATTGGATTTTTATTATGTTTGACTTAATGCAAAATAAAATCTAACCATAGATTTGACCACGGCCCTCCTCCATTTTTCTTCAAATTTACACCAGTTTAAGTCAACTTGAAACTTTTGTCTCCCGCACCAAAAGACCTGCTTAAATGTTTGTGACCAATCCAGCTCCCCTTATACCAAAATACCAAAGACATGGTAATCTGGAGTTACTCCATCATTTCCCCAGTGAACACGAGATCAGACTTGCAGCCTACTGGAAGGTTTTGTTATTGGCTATGTCTACACTAGAAAAGTTAAGTCAACTTAATAAGGTCAACTTTAAGTTGACTCAAAGTCGACCTCATTAAGTCGACTTAACAAAAGTCGACTTAACTTTTCTATTGTAGACATAGCCCCTTTTCGACCTTATTAAGTTGACTTAACACTTTAAGTAGACTAAATAAGGTCGATTTAGGCGCTAATCCCCATCCACACTGGCTTAAATCGATCTAATAATGTTGACTTAAGCGTTAAGTTGACTTAAAACGAGGTGTTATTAAGTCGTCTTAACTTTTCCTTAAGTCGACTTAAGGAAATGCTTAAGTTGACATGAGGAAAGCCCAGTGTGGACGCTGAGTAGTTTAGGTCAACTTAAGTCTCCTTAAGTCGACCTAGTCAGTGTAGACGCACCCATTGTGTTTAATGAGAGTTGGACTGGCCTCTACATCTGAACTCTGCTGTCCATCTATTCCATTTCCTAATGTTCTACTACAAAGGGGGGGGGGAGGGCAGGGGACCAAGATATTTTTCATACTTTCAGACTAAGCAATGAAGTCAGTATTTGTGTTCTTCATAGCCAGCCATACATTAAACACAAGTTACCACATATTGTACTTAAAAGGCATTCCCACTGCCCTAATTTTTAAAAGTACTATTGAAAGTACTAATAACTTTAAAAACTGTATTAAATTCAAATAGGTCCCAAGGCTAATGGAAGTAATATGTATACCAACCCAAACTGACTGGCCCACTTTTCAAAATACAGGTATGATAATCTCATGGTTTTAAAAGGACATTTAAATTGAAAGACTGTGAATTTAGTACATAATTATACCAATAGAACCCTTTAACTTGTCAACTTGTAAATCTAAAAGGCTATCAATCATTTCTGAAGAGGAAATAAACCTTAAAATTCTTTGATTGACAGTGCTTACTTTTTATGTTTAAAAAAAAGTGAGTAAAGTGGCCAGAAATCCATTTACAAAAGTATACTGTTTTACATAGGTGAGTAAAAAGCCAATAATTACACCTCCAAAAGATGTATAAATCAAAGTAAGTACTTTACCCTCACTTATATATCTTAAGTTGTAGTGAACTTCAGGTAACTTTTTTATTAAAATACTTTTCCAAATGTAATGCTTATTGAAGTTGTTAACAGAATAGCATTTTCATTTAAGCTAATATAATCATTTTTGCAAATATGAGATTTAAGCCATTTTTCTCCCTTCCAAACAGTAAACTTTCAACCTGTCTCTTGTGTGAATTAACTAAAATTACACCCAAGTGTACAAAATCTGTCTGTCTATGAGTTAAGGCACAATATTTATTATTCTTCCCATTTTATGAATTACTTCTGAAACCCTTGAGGAAGAAGTTTCTTTCAAATTAAACTCTAACAGAATAAGCTGTGGAGGTTTTTATGCAGAAAATCGGAAGCCAAAACTCATAAAATCTAAGGGTTTTAATAAAAAACACACAGAATGTCTATAGAAATATGCATGTGAGGGTGCATTATTTTCATGTTTCCACCTGTAACTTAGTTTTCAACAAAAATGTTGCTCAAACGTTTGAGAAACATGTTTCCAACAACCACTGAATTAATCATTTTAATGAAGATGCATAGGTAATCCACCCTTTAAAAATGGTCCTCTCTCTCTCTCTCTCTCTCTCTCTCTCTCTCTCTCTCTCTCTCTCTTTATTTAAACCAGACAGTAGAAGGTTTTGGATTTTTTTTGGTAAATATTTCACATAATGAATTCCTACTGTGTCAATAAAGCTTTGGTTGTTAATTGAATGACTGTCTAATGTATCTGAGAGAGGTATTTGTTTCTCTGGCCATGCTGCCAATTTATGGCAGAATGATCGACACTTAATATCATCAATTAAAAGAACCTGTTCAAATATCATATGGAACTCATAGCTTGGGGTAGTCTAGGAGAACTCTTCACTGAGGAAAACTCATTCAGCTGATGCAGAGAGTAATTGAATTAGACACATTTTAACATTATTATTTGAAGAAAAATAAACACACACTACATAGAAGCATTATGGAAACAGTTCAGCATGTAAAGCAACACCAGTTAATTTATTTCCCATGCATTCATGACTTCATTTATTCCTTTTCTTTTTCAGCCATAATTTCTTTGATTCTGTTTGATGCAAAACCAATAAGAAACCAGCAGCTAGCTATATAAACTGGGAGCATTTTCTGCTTCAGAGGAGGTAGCCAGCACTAAGGCTGCTTGGAAGGGCAAGGAACACAGAAAGCTCAAAGAACAAAAGCAAAGAATATGCACAACAAGGTTGCAAGCAATGGGGAAAAAGCTGCCTCTGTTCCTCCGGTGCAGAGGGTCCTAATCACAGCAGAATGGCTGTAGTTGTTCATGGAGAGGGCAAGAGAGCCTGTAGAAAAACCATGAGTTACTGTTCCATAATGCTTCTTTCTGTAGCACCCGAGAAGCCTTTTTTGGGAGGAGGGGGAGAGGAGAGAGTGGAGTGAAAGGAGTGGTGTCAGGGCAATCTGGGTAAGCGGTGAGAGAATGACCAGTAGTTTCATCCAAGGTAAACTCCATCCCCAAGCACATACTCTGGGGCTACCCTGAGGGACCGGATGCCATTGCAGCACGACGGTGCAACTGTAGCTTCAGAGTGGGACCACTGGAGTTAACCTCAATCTCCGTGTCCTAGACAAAGCCCATTTCCTTTGGATTTGCCCTTACAAGGGAGATAGGACAGTAGAGTTTCAGGTCCTTGCCCTCCATTATCAAGAGGCTGCTGGGCAGAGATGAGCCTGCATGCTTCTCAATCCAGTAGCAGGTCTTTAAGTGAAGACAGAATTGGCCAACGGTACGTACAGACTTTAACAACAGGTGAGTCAAAATAGATTAGCTACCCATATGCACAGCGATGTACCTATTCACACTACAGTCCTCTGCAACCATTAAAAAGTATATACAAAAATATTCAGGACAGTCAGGGCAAACACTGACACATTTCTGTTGACTGAAGAACCATTTCACTTGGGGGTTTGATGAAGGAGCTAAAACTTCCAGGCGTTTGCTAAAGTGTCTGGAGACAAAGAGCATTTCAGCTGAGCCTTGCTGAGTGCAGGGTGAGGGGCAAACTCTGGGATAACTGGGCCTCACACTGTTGAATGTCAAGAAATTCATGGTGGACTTTTCTCCTGTACATTTGTTCTAGCCTCCAGCAATTCGGCTAGCTGCCTCGCTACACAGCCCTGTTTCTACTTGTTTGGTTCTTATGCATGAATCTCAACAGCTCTTATCTACTTCTGAATCTTTTACCCTCAAACCCTTCCTCTAGGACCTCACCAACTCCTCATAGCCCACAGAGAGAGCATGCAAACCACGATGACATTATCCATTCTGATACGGTGCATTGGAAATACACCCTAACCAACCATCTCCGTCCGCTGTAGGGTTTTTGTGCTTGTTCCACAAGGAAAACCAGAACAATCCCCTTCACGAACACCATCACATGAAAAGATGCATTTTGCAAATCTCACCAAGAAGAGTTCTCTTTGCTAATTGAAGATTGTTCAATGAAAATACAAAAGCATGAAGGGGTATTTATTCCTGTAGGCAATGGGTAATTGGAGTTAAAGGGGCAGCCAGTGCCAGGCCAGAAAGATTAGTGTTACAAGGTCCATTCCAGGGTTAACTCGGATTTTCCCTGCTTTTATGGCTTCCTGGTTCTCTCACTTTAATACATTCTTGTGTGTTTAATTTCCTTTTCTTAATAGCACTGTGACATGATGTCATTTTTTTTACTGGAAACAGAAAGAGATGGAGATATTAAGAAATGAAATATTTATATTTTATTGCAATTTAATGTCCAAACAAATATCCAATATATTTGGCAAGCAATAAATAATATTCTGGAGCTAAGTCCAACGAACAGACTAGCACCTGGCTCTCTGGGTTTCCTTAGGGGCTGCTCTTCACTTAAATGAAATGCAAAAGGCAGCAGTTTGAGAGACATGTTACACAATGTGATGTATTCTTCATGGTGCCAATTTTTCTGTTGGCTAGTCTGGCATTCCTTTCACAACAGGACTTCAGAGGACGGTGTGATTCTGAGTGTGCAAGGAACGCAAGATTTGGCCCCCAATTCATCATGGAAGTTAAACCCTGAAATTAAAAATCTCTCTATTCAGGTTCATATGTTTATTACAGCAGTAGCCAACTACAGCTGGTGAGCCACATGCCCAATTCATTTACAGTTAAAGTGCGGCTCACGGAAACCTCGGTGCTCTTCCATTCTCTGCCTACCAGGCTGTATGGGAGCTCCAAGCCTCTGCCCTGTGGCAGATGGGAGGGGCTAGAGGATTCTGCCCAGCAGGGAAGGAGTTTCAGGGGCGGTGAGTAAAGTTTGGCCACCTCTGATATATTGGCTCCCCTTACTGCAGTACTTGAATGCCAACAATTTTCTCACGCCTCAAAATATGTTAACTCTGAATGCTAACCTACGACCGGGCTGCAATCTGGGAAAGCGGAAAAACGGAATGATATGCCATTTCCCAAGCTACTTCCTTCTAATTGCCTCCTTGCCTCAATGGGTGAGAGCTGGACCTAAAACAACCAGATAAATCATGTGGTTTTGTCCATCAAACAAGTTTCTGGGTCCTTTAACAAAATTTTTAAACAGGCTCGAGCATTGGTGTGGAGAACATAAAGGCCTGGAGACGCTGTGTACATTGGTTGCTGATTCCAGTTAGGAGGATACGGGGTTAATTGATACTTATTTTGCAATTGCTACTAAAGGGGCAGAAACAGCATTTTCAGATAAATATTTTCCATTTGTCTGGAATATATGCTGGAAACTCATAAAAGAATGCAATATAATTTTACTGGAAAGAGACAGATCTCAGGGGATTACCCCTTTGTTTAAGGGAATATATAGTTAGACAAAAAAGCCAAAAAAATGTAAGATGGGTGCCGAAGGTTAGCCTCCGAAGTCTACATTTAGTCTCTTTTTTTCCGAAGGCGCTGAGAGCCCTGAATCCAGTTTTTAAAAGCCTGGGCTGAAATAGACAAAGACTAGGCAGTCTGTAAGAACAGCACCATTCTCCCTTCAATATACGTTTTCAGTCTTCTAATGAGTTGCTTTGAGGAAATGTTTTACTGTGAACATTTTCCTCTACACAAATCCTACCTTCCCTTGTCTACTCTCTTTGCAGATTATAAGGGGCCTGATTCTGCTCTTGTTACAGAACCGTAGAACTCCACTAAAGTCAGTGGAGTAACTCCCAATTTATCCTGGTGCAATGGAGAATTTGTCTGTGTGACTATGATCCACTGCACCTATGCTATACCTGCTGCACCTAAGATGTGAAAATGTAGCCTGAAGTTGATTCTTATGGTAAAAGAAATATCCATAAATAACACAATGTCCTTCCTGAAAGTTAATGATCATTGCTACAATACAGTCTCTTAAGCCAAATTCTGCTTTCCTTTGCACCTGTACAGCTCCATGGATGTCAGTCTGATGACAAGTGTGTATTGAGGAGGCAAAGGAAAATACACCAGCAGTCACTTCCACAATCCCTACATGGGAAATGGGGATTGGGTGGACATGCCCTTTGAAAAAGTGCAGCACCCCAACAGCTCCCTGTGACTCAGGTGTGATTTTCTTGGAAGAAACAGACCTTCCAGGAGGCTCAGTTATAAAGTTGAATTTAAGATCTAAATTAAGATTAAATTCCTTGAGAAAACTAAAGCATCCAGGCTTCCATAAATCTTTATTTTGGGGCATGCAAAATAATGAAAAATGTACTTGCTCAGAAGAAAGCAGACAGGTCATTTCGACTGTATAATGGATGGAACAGTATTAAAGTGATTATAACTAAAGCAGTTGTGTCCTCTGTTTCTAACATTTAGGGGGAGATCTATAAGTCTAGTCTCTTCCATAGCCTCAGATTTTAACAGCAGTGATATTACTTACTTCTATAATTGTTCCGATTTCTTCCCGAAGAGTTTTGACAATAACTGTTATCAAGGGGGAAAAAACATCATACCAGCCTGTCTGATAAACACATTTCCCTGCCCTCACACCCCAGTGAGCACCGTGACACCATACTTTTATCATCTAGTGTGTGCTCAGAATGAGTTTGGAACAGCAATTGCCAGGAATAGGCAGGCGATAAACCTCATTGATTTAACACATCTTGTTTTCAATCATGCTCGGATTTTCTGAGCACGCATTTTTCCTGTACTCCAGCTTGTAGCTTTTATCTGACGAGCTGATCCCTTTTCACTGGAAAATGAAAAGGTCGCACAATAAGACACGGTTTACTGGAACTTGAACATGCACCAGGAAAGTATTTTAGATAAATACTGTCAGACACAGTGGAGCTGAATTTCAACAACACAATTGCTAAACAACAAAACTTATTACTCTCCTAGAACAAGCCTACAAGCAACTTATGGCTCACAGCAGGGGAGATCACAGAGTTGGGCTCAACAGCAAAGGAAACCTTACCAAAGCCTGTTTTAAGATGAAGTGCTCCTTTTAACTTAAATACAGACTAGCCCTATCTCAGGACAGAACTAAATACTGCTTTCGCTATTCTCCTAGACTTTGTGAAACTGACAATAAATCCAACCCATAGCTATTAAATTAATTTTCACTGAACAGGTGGAGTTCTGTGTGGCTGATTTAATTTATTCAAATGGAGGAGTGGATAGCGAGAAAAGTAAATAAATAGTTAAAAGAAAACAATTCAACCTCATTTAATTAATTAACCAATGCAGGCTACTGAGGGTGACATGCTGGAACCCTCCAATGATTACTGAATTCATCTAATGCGCAATATACAAAGTATGAGGGATCATAACAACAATTTTATTGAATTATTTTCTACCACCCTGAGTGTAAGCAATGATCCTAAAAGATCGACACCATTTCTGAGTGCTTCATAATCTTTAATGTATTTAGCATCCATCCCTGGATGTGCTGGAGGTAGGGCAGGGTGGGGAATTACCCCCGTTTGATATGTGGAGAACTGAGACTCAGAGAGACCAAGGTCCAGTTTTTGAGGCTCAGCATTGCAAAGCCTCAGCAACACTCATGGTTTTCAAACCCACTTAGGCACGTTTGAAAACCCACCTTTAGGAGCCCAAGTTCCACAGGCCTGAGGCAGAGCTCTGCGAAGCTCAAAAGCTTGTCTCTCTCCCCAACAGGAGTTGGCCCAATCACAGATATTACCTCACCCACCCCATCCCACGAACGTTCTAGGGCCTACATGGCTGCAACACCACGACAGACAGCAACGGACTCTCCATTATATTTAGGTTCCCATGTCACTTTTGAAAAGTCCCTGAAGCCATGCACCACTGAACGCAGCAAGCCCTAAATACCTTTGAAAGTATGAGCCCGACTGACTTGCCCAACGTCAAGGAGGAAAGTCTGAGGCATGGGAGGGAATTCAACCAGGTCCCCATTAGAGTCTTCCAAGTCCTCACTAAATACACCAGCCACTGGTCAATCCTTCCTCTCTCTGCCAACTCTACCCATAGCATTTCTGCTGAAATACGGCTGCCAGTAATGATTTTTTTTAATGTAGATACCTATCTGCTAAGAATGGATCCAAGGCCAACAGTTCACGTTGCATATGCCACTGAACAGCTGTCAGATAAAAATGACTTTCTGCCATTAGCACCCTGGCCTATTTTCAACCGAGTCGCATAGTTCAAGGTCTCCAGATTCTAGTGTCAGGTCCCCATTTAATTAATGCTCTGAACATCACTGGGCCACATACCATATACCAGCACTAACATCTCCTAATCAGCAAGTGCTGGACAAGTGTAGCTCTCTGTTTCATTCACAGCAGCAGACGGCATTTGTTGGGGATGGAGAGCAAGTGACCATTCACCCTGATTTTGAAATAAAGGCTTCTATGGAATTAGAGCCTAGCTTGGTTCCTAATGGCTTTAGTGGGCTGGTCCCCTTTTAAAACTATTTATTATTTAACTGTTTACTCTGGCATAGCACTCAACCCACCAAGGCCCCAAAGTGGGACAAAGAACCAAACTGAGGGATCCAACACAAAGATTCCTGCAGGAACCTTAAACCACTGGGAGACTCTCCTCTCCTGAAAATCACGACCATCTCTGGTTCACAGTTCTTTATCTGGGCTGTAAATCAATTGGCACTGATAGTCGTGAGAGGATTCCAAATATCTGCAGAAGGAAGGTAATTTGGGGAGTAAAAGAGAAAATGAGAGGCACAGGAGATTGTTGGCGGTGGGGGAGCGGGAAAGGAGGGAGGAGAGCAGTCAGCAATAATTAGAGGCTCCAATTTTGACAGTAATTTATATGCACCAAAGTGAGATGTATTAGTAGATAGTTTGTTTAGCCCACACAAGTTTCCTATTTCCTAGATTTTCCAGGCTCCATATTCCCCATGCTCCATTGCCTTATGACACAAGGAGAACTGGAGGTTAGCAATAGCTTTTCAGATAGGTGTATTGATGCTTAAATGCTTGTTTTGGTTAAGTACGAGGGGGAAAAAGTGAGATAAGTGCCACAAATATGAAAAAAGAGAATGGCGCTGAGTGTACATGCTATGTATTTTCTACACATAATTATGCACACATACACTGAGTGAGGGAAAAATAGTTGGGATGGATAAAGGAAATGAATGCAAATCTTGATAGATGGGTGCTAATGAGATGGGCAGTTATTGTGCTAAACTGCAACAGAAGCTTGGAAATACACTTCTGTTGGTTGGCCCCTACCATTGGTACTGCTGGGAAAAACTTGGCACTGAATCTTAACCAGACGCACCTCGATTGCTACTCATATCTTCTGATTGCAAAAGACAACCCCAAGAGCAAACCATGGCAATATTTTTTAACCAAAGGTAATGTTATTTGAAATATTATTGAAAAAAAGCGTGCCATGGTTGATTGAGAAAAATAACAAGTGGCCTTCATCGTTGCTTGTGTATCCATTTTAATTCATGGCCCTTAGCTCAGTTCTCCATTTCTCATTGCCCGCAGGGAAAAGCACCACTCTCTCCTCACCTGGCAAGTTTTTACTTAGCCAAACAAGTTAAGAAAAACAATTACGCTGCATTTTGGGGTTCTCTTGAGCAGCATGGGAAGAATTCTGTTATTTTTTTTCATTAAGCGCTCATATTCCCAGAAATGAAAACAACTCATTTCTTCCCAGGGTGCCTGTTAACTTAAAAACTAATCTTAATTGACTGTACAGATGAGTTAACCATCTTCAGATTCACAAACCACTAATGCCCCCATTTGCATAGAAGCTCCGCTGGCGAATCTCGTCTCAGCGCTGTGCTTAGAAGAAATTGGAGGCTCCACAATGGGAGGATGGGGGAGTAATAGGGCAAGGCAGCTCTATTAAGGGTTCTTGTTCATGAAAAAATGAGCACCCTGGGGCCAAACATGGAAGACGACAAATAACACTACACTTGCTAAATTGTCAATACCAGATCACTTTGCCAAGTCAATTGCAGAGGAATCTCAAATAATGTAAATTCTGCCCCTGAATACTTGTTAAATAGCCTCAAAATGTGCCTACAGAGAGGACACTAAGCTGGAAACTGGAACCTCTCTGCCATAAGAGAAAAGGAATAACAATAAGCAAGGCAGTAAAAATAATTGTACATTTCACTCTTTCGCACTCCCGCCATCTTGGTTCATCATCTAGAACATACACGGCAGAATCAGACAAGATGAGAGGGGAAGCCACAGCACCTCAAGTCTCAAAGTTTTCTTATGCCACTGCTTGAATGATCAGAGTATTCTGACGCCACTGATGGACATAACGAGATGTACGCTACGTGTGAAATGATTCTCCAGTTTGCGTTGTTATTTGATACACAGTACGACATCCTTTGCTAACAAGTGTGAGTCAGCAATGTTACCTACATATTTCACTGATCTTCTACAGGCATCCTCTCGATGGATTGATGATATAGAGATGTTGAAGATTTTTGCATTAAAAAGGTAGAAAATTTGGTAAATAAATAGCATCTTTTCAAAAACAGTTTTTTATCATGTTTTATCATGTTTATAATGTTTTATCATCTACATTTTCCATGTTATATGAAATTTTCATTATATTTTTAATCAAAATGCATAAAATTTTATTATTTTTAACTGAAATTGTTTGGAAAATCACTATTGAAATTTTGCTTAACGAAAACCCAGTTTTGGTAGAACAATTGTTTTCAGTTAAACAAAAAATGTCTATAATAATTTTGATAAACTTTTGGTTAAAAAAAGTCATGAAAAACCAACAAGTCATGAACTTGACAAAATGGAAATAACTTCAAATTTTAAATTGGCTCATGAAATCTTATTGCTGTATCTCAACCAGTTAGCATCACCACACTACAGGACATCAACAAAATATTGCCCAAAGCGATGAATAATGCACATCAACAAAAAACACCCCCAGCACTAGAATCATAGAATAATAGGGCTGTAAGGGACCTCACGAGGTCATCTAGTCCAAGCCCCTGCTAAAAAGCAGGACCACTCCCACTAAATCACCCCAGCCAGGGTTTTGTCTAACCGAGCCTTAAAAATCTCCAAAGATGGAGATTCTACCACCTCCCTAGGTAGCCCATTCCAATGCTTCACCACCCTCCTAGTGAGAAAGTTTTTCCTAATATCCAACCCTGACCTCCCCAGCTGTAATTTGAAACCATTGCTCCTTGTTCTGTCCTCTGTTACCCTCGAGAACAGCCTAGCTCCCTCCTCTTTGGGGCAACCCTTCAAGTAGTTGAAGGTTGCTATCAAATCTCCCCTCAGTCTTCTCTTCTGTAGACTAAATAAGCCTAGTTCCTTCAGTCTCTCCTCATAAGTCATGTGCCCCAGCCCCCTAATCATTTTTGTTGCCCTCTGCTGGACTCTTTCTTATTTGTCCACATCCTTTCTGTAGCGGGGAGCCCAAAACTGAACACAGTATTCCAGATGCGGCCTCACCAGTGTCGAATAGAGGGGAATTATCACATCCCTCGATCTGCTGGCAATACTCCTACTGATGCAGCCTAATATGCCATTGTCCTTTTTCACAACAAGGGCACACTGTTGGCTCATATTCATCTTCCCATCCACCATAACCCCCAAGTCCTTTTCTACAGCGCTGCTACTTAGCCGATCGGTCCTCAGCCTGTAGCAGTGCATGGGATTTTTCCGTCCTAAGTGCAGGACTTTGCACTTGTCTTTGTTGAACCTCATGAGGTTTCTTTCGGCCCAGTGTTCCAATTTGTCCAAGTCTCCCTGGATCCTGTCCCTGCCCTCCAGAGTATCTACCATTCCCCCCAACTTGGTGTCATCCGCAAACTTACTAAGCACGCAGTCTATTCCATCATCAAGATCATTAATGAAGATGTTGAATAGAACCGGCCCCAGGACCAACCCCTGGGGCACTCCACTTGTTACCGGTTCCCAACCAGACATCGAGCCATTGATTCCTACCCGCTGAGCCCGTTGATCTAACCAGTTTTCTATCCACCTTACGGTCCACTCGTCCAACCCATACTTCCTTAACTTGCCGATGAGAATGCTGTGGGAAGCCATATCAAAAGCCTTGCTAAAGTCAAGGTATACCACGTCAACGGCTCTTCCCGCATCCACAAATCCAGTCATCTCATCATAGAAGGAAATCAGGTTGGTCAGGCACGATTTGCCCTTGGTGAATCCATGTTGACTGTTCCTGATCACTCTATTTTCCTCCAAGTGTTTCAGGATGGATTCCTTGAGGACCTGCTCCATGATTTTCCCAGGGATTGAGGTGAGGCTGACCGGTCTGTAGTTCCCTGGATCCTCCTTTTTCCCTTTCTTAAAGATAGGTACTATATTTGCCTCTTTCCAATCCTCCGGGACCACCCCCATTTGCCACGAGTTCTCAAAGATAATGGCCAGCGGCTCTGCAATCACTTCCCCCAACTCCCTCAGCACCCTCGGATGCAGTTCATCCGGCCCCATGGACTTGTGCACATCCAATTTCATTAAGTGTTCCCTAACCTGACTTTCCATCACCGAGGGCCACTCTTCTCTCCAGTCCGCGTTACCCCGTGTAGTAGCCTGGGAGCTGGCCCGCCCTGTGAAGACTGAAGTAAAAAAAGCATTGAGTACTTCAGCCTTTTCCGCATCATCCTCCACGAGGATGCCTGCCCCATTTAGTAAGGGACCTACACCACCTCTGATCCTTTTCTTGTTGCTGATATACTTATAGAACCCCTTTCTGTTATCCTTCACAACTCTTGCTAGCTGCAACTCCAATTGTCCTTTGGCCTTTCTGATTTGATCCCTGCAGTCCCGAGCAATATCTTTATACACCTCCCTTGTCATCTGTCCAAGCTTCCACTTCTTGTAAGCTTCCCTTTTATGTTTCAGCTCCCCGCAGAGTTTCCTGCTAAGCCACGCTGGTCGCCGTCCACATTTGCTGTTCTTTCTGCACATCGGAATGTTATCTTCCTGTGCCTTTAACAGAGTTTCTTTAAAATACAGCCAGCTGTCTTGGACACCTTTCCCCTTCAGATCAGCCTCCCATGGGACCCTGCCCATCAGCTCCCTGAGGGAGCCAAAATCTGCTTTTCTGAAGTCCAGGGTGTGTGTTCTGCTTCTTTCCTTCCTTCCATTGATCAGGATCCTGAACTCTACCACCTCATGGTCACTGCTGCCCAGGTTGCCATTTACTTCTACTTCCCCGATCAATTCTTCTCTGTTTGTGAGCAATAGGTCTAGAGGTGCCAGGTACTAGTTAGTATCAGGGCTCAAAGTATGAGTTAGCAAAAAATATTTGAACCTGTACAACTGTATCTTTCTTAAATTTAGCCTAAGATGAGACACTGGCTAAATAAAGATGGAAAACCCGTCCTGTGATTCACAGGATGGTTCCAACGTAAAAATTGCTAGATGATCTTCATCTCTCAGAATAGCAAAACAGAACTCTATCTTTGTGTAAAACAATTATAAAGATAACAGACCTGCAAACGATCCTAAACAGCAGTCACAGTGCATTAAAAATCTATGTATATATCTCTATAATAGGCCGCATTTTTAGAATGGGACATGACAATTGCTCATTATATACAGAATTTCTTGCATAAACATGAGGAAAGAGACAGATGGTTCAGTGGTAAGGATGCCAGCCTGGATCTTAGGAGACAAAGGTTTAATTCCCTGCTCTGGCACAGTCCTCCAGTTGGACCTCCAGCAAGCCCAAATTCTCAAAGATACTTAGTTGCCTAACTACCACTGAAATCAATGGGAGTCACATGCCTTTGAGGATCTGGGTCTGAGTTACCCATCTGTAAAATGGGAACAATTGCACTTTCCTACCTTTCAGGGGGCTGTTAGAATAAATGGATTAACTGCTGTTATGTGCTCAGATAATGCTCTAATTCACAGCCAGCTGAGTTTAATTCGAACTAACTTGCCAGTGTAGACACAGCCTAGGACACTGCCCCATATTTCTACACAGAAAGCTCCGAATTTTTATCCCATGCCCATCTCCTGAGCATCTGAGCACCTGCCATGAGGACAGAGCCATTGCTGTGACACGCCTAAAGAGAGTTCAATGTCTGTCATTGAATGGCTGGCTGTGAGGTGGGGATACACCCTTACCTCTTCCCCACACCCTTTGCACAGGAGAGCTGACGGAGGTGCTAGATGGATGGAGTCAGTCCATTTGTTGGGCCTTTACTGAAGCTACTGGAATTACATGATTACGTGAGAGCAAAGTCGGCCCTCATGAGGCTCAAGGACTCCAACTGTACCCAGAGCATCCGATTCATTGGGAAGTGGAGAAGAGGCGCCTGATGCCCTTTTCTCGCACTGCACACTCCAGCAGCGTCAGCCCACCATTTGGCTCTAAGTGTGTCAACGGATTGGGCAAATCAAGCACAAATACCAGCAGAAATGGAAACCGTGGCGGAAAGAAGAGTTCTGGAGAACTTCCTCAATCTTAAATCATCTCCTACTTCGTTGTGCCCTCAAAGATGGTTCCAGGTCAACGGGGCCTGTTTACTTTGGAGCTGCTGGTGCAATTCCAGCATCACATTAGATGCAGGAATTGTCCATGGAAAGGTGGGGGCCATCTTTGGAAAGGGTCCCTTGTACCAGTTAGCTGATTTCCACATTTCCCTGCAAACTCTTCCCTAGCTGAGCAGGTGAGAAACATTTAGTGGCAAAAGTAATTAGGCAAAATGAAGCTAAGTTGTACTTAGGTGATAAAAAAAATAATAATAGACACTGAAAACGATTTGCGACAGATTAAACACTGCAGCTTTAGCAAACCTGCTTGTATTAAGCGTGTGAGAAAGTTTCATCTTTTCTTAATAATGGGCTATAATGGTCCTGTCTTAACTGAAGCCCCAGACAAAAGTATGCTTGTGTCAGACAGTACATGTCTCCAAACTGTCCTGCGGAGAATGTTTACATCTTGGAAAGTGGGAAAGGGTAATAAAGCTCTTTTAAAGCCCTTTCTTCGGGGTTCATTTATTGCCTGCAAAACAAAAAAACTAATCAACTGAGAAAACCTGGCTGATAATTCCCATAGGATTTTCATGCTTTAACCAGCTCCAAGGAGTAAAGACCCATCCTTCCCCCTAGCTCTCCTTTGAGGTAGTTTTTATGATCTCCTGGGAGCAGCCATGCGACAGGCAGGAACCTGTTAGCCCTTTACAGACTATAGCACCCTTACTTTGCCAGAACACGAAATTATACAAATGTTATGCAGATGAAAACGAAAAGATGCTTAACATCTCCTCTTGGAGCTCTAGAACAAACACATGCCTTTGTGAAACCACAATCAAAATACTCCAAAACTGATTTTTCTGCATGCAAAGGGAGCACTAATCTTAATCGGTCGCAATGCTTGTTACATTTAAAGTCGCTATGTCTCTTCTAAGGGCAATAGCTTCCCCTCAGCTCCTCATATGCAGCACCCACTGCCACAGAAGTTGCATCTCAGGGGGCAAAATTGGATCTCAATTAATAAATCCCTTCATAAATAACTGCCTGAAGCTGACTTTTATTGTGGAATGGTCGGTATCATTATTCATTGTCTGGAAGGGTTTTGAACCCCCAGTGAATTATCAGTCACATTACATGATAGGATCTGAAATGGTCTTATCCATGCAACCCAAACAAGATTTTGTGACTACTGGGCCTCTAAGGATATGTCTACACTGCCCTAAAAAGATCACAGCATGGCTGCAACTGGTCTGGGTCAGCTGATTTAGGCTGTGGGCTATCAAATTGCAGTGTACATATCAACACTGGAATTTGAGTGCTGCGGTCCAGCCCCTGAGGAGACTTGGTGCTGCAAGTTTTCCTCGCAGGGATGTACCCTGAGTGCCCTGGCTTTCCCCAGGTATGGTGTCGTGGAACTTACTTCTAATAGCAAGAGTGAAGTGTCACCCATCTCACCTGGCCACCACTACTTTGCTTTCTGAGCTCCTCACAATCTGCTGCACATTCAAGTGTCGCCCTTTTACAGCCAGGGAACACACAGGCTAAGGGCCAGATTTTTTAAAAATATTTCAGTGCAGCTAGGTACATGGGTGCTTTTGAAACTTCCACCCGGTGCTTATCTGCCTCTTTAGGCACATAAAGACTTGGAAAATCCAGCCCTAGGTCACCGGGATTTGAAGCTGTATCTCCTGAGTTCCAGGCCAGCACCTTAACAAGCAGGCCACCCTTCCCCAGCTGAAGTAAAGATCACCCCAGCCCAGAATTTGCAAGTCTGTCCATTTTATGGACTATGATAAGAGGCCGCTAACCATTAGAGACCACACTGAGCCTGCTGCAGCCTATCATAACACAAGGTAAGTTCTTCCCTGCTTGAAAAAAAGTCCAGACAGCGGTGGAGGGAAAATTTAAGGGGTGCACTGTTATATGCCAGACCATCTTAAATGGCACCACAATTCTGAGATCACCCATTGAGGAACAGAGAAGGGCCGTGTAGCCCAAAAATGACCAATTCTCAAAACAAAAATGGGCAAATCCTCTCCCCCCCCACAGGACTCTGCCCCTCACTCAAACTTGCAGCAGTTTAGGACCTGGATTAAAAGATTCTGAGGTGCTCAGATACCAGGTACCAGAGGCCACGTAAAACAGCTCTGTTGATGGCACAAGCTCTCCTCCCTCTGGCAGCTTTGCAAACATACACCAAGGCCCAGCCTGAGAGGCTGTGGCTACCTTGTACTGAACAGTACAGAGAAAATATCTGACTGACAGCAGAGTTCTCGTTTCCACAAACTGATTACGTATAAACAAAAGTAACAATGGTGTTTGGTGGCTTGTTTGAAACAGTTGGTTGGAAGGGGCACCCATCATTTGGCTGGATTTTAATTTGGATTAAAAAAGGTGAGATGCAAAACTAAAAGAAGCCACTGAAAAATTCTACAGCTAGGGGAAAAGGGGCCCAGATTACATTTCTTCTTCTGGGCTGACAGCTGGTAATACAACATTAAGAGAAAAAGAATAACATGGCACATGTGAGTAGAAATAGATCTTGTGGAAAAGTGAGCCTTTGAACTCTGAATTCAGTTAACTCAATTTAAAGCATGCCATTTGTTATCATAAATTTAACATCTCTGAAATTCTAAAATTAGTACATAAGGAAGATAAATATTATTTTGTCACGGTTAGAATGAAAGGTGTGTTTCTAGAGAGGCCCAATTCCTTTTTCATCAAGATAATTTCCAAATACATAATGCTAGTTTCAGCAGGATTCATCATCTGAAATAATAAAAGAGAAGTGAAATTTCTGAGGGTGACAAAAACTTGATAAACTTTCGGTGTCACTTTCTTTAAATGTGGAACTACTCCAACCACAGAGATAATTATAGATGACCAGATTGTAACTGCTTTATTGCTTCTTTCTCCTCAGAAGATTTTATTTTGGAAAGTTAAGTGAAATATGTGGTTTCTATTTCCTACATATTGCACACAATTTGGTTTGAATAAGAAAATAGAAAAAATGGTCTGCTTTTTAGAATGAATTAAAGAGCGGAGTTTGTTTGGTGTTGGGGTTTTGTTGTTGTTTTTTTTTTCTTTTTTCCCCTTTCAGCACCATAAGAATCACAAAGTCCAAAATGCAGAAAAGATGCCTTTGGGGAAAAAAAGGAATGGTACTAGGTACTAAGAAAAGCATCAAGTAATTCTTATCTAAACATGCTTTAAGCAATTTAACAAGGTAATACAATTGCTCTAGAGTCTTTCTCCCACCATTTTACCATGCTACAGTTTAAAGGAAACCAAACTGAATAGATGTGTTACAGGAAATCTTTTAATAAGAAAATGCTATCTACATAATCATCTTGCTCTCTCAGAATGCACCAGTGATTGTCAAAGTGCTATGAAAAAAGGCTCCACGCAAACCATTTAAAAGGCTCCTATAAATATATTACATTAAATTAACAAAACAAACCCTATGACCTGCAGGAGAAAGGGACAGTATCTGTTTTGCCCAGGAGGTGTAATGATCTCAGGTCATTATATAAGCTTATTTGCTGTACCAATCTGTACTGCAGAAATAAGTGCTAAGGGACAGAACTCTTAAGTCAGACTTTGAAGCCAAATTATTGGGATTCCAGCCTGCGTGTACTGGAGACTGGGGGGGTCATATGAATTCAGATCAATGGGACGTCCAGTCCAGTTTCCTCTCTCCAACAGCAGCCTATGCTAGATGTTTCAGAAGAAAGTGTAAGAAACCTGAAATGGGAATCGATGGAATAAATCAGTGGTTCTCAACCAGGGATATGTCTGGAGGTATAGAGAGATAGTCCAGCAGGCACATCAATTCATCTCGATATTTTCCTAACTTTACAACGGGCTACATAAAAATCACTAGCAAAGTTAGTACAAAGTAAAATTTCATACAGGCAATGACTTGCTTACACTGCTCTGTATGCTAGATACAATATTTATATTCCAATTGATTTATTTCATAATTATTTGGTAAAAATGAGGAAGTCAGCAATCTTCAGTAATGGTGTGCTGCAACGTTTTTGGATGTTTATGTCTGATTTTGCAGCTAGAAGTTTTTAAGGGAGGTGAAAGTTGGGATGCACAAGACAAATCAGATTCCTGAAAGGAGCCCTGTAGACTGGAAAGGTTGAGAGCCGCTGCAATAAATGTCCCAGAAGGGCACTCAGCCTCATTAGAGGCACCATTATCTCCCTAGTTTTATGCAAGGTTTTTAAAATTTCTTTTATTTTTAACACCAGTATGAAAGCTGATGCCATCTCCGTCCTTGCATTCGATCTATTTATTTTCTCTACCCAGTGTAAAGAAAGCAGGTATATTTTTATATTGAAACAGCCACACTCTGAGCTCTTTTTTTGTCAGAACTACCTGCATGGCAGCATTCTAACTGCACACAATGTCCTTTTCGCAGAGGTTTGCTGCAGTAAAAAGGAAAAGAAAAAAGTTGAATCCTGGCAAACTAGAGCACTATTCCAGATGGAGTAATTTGCAGAATTGGGAAAGTAGGCCCTGACCCAGCAAAACAAAGCACACAAAAAGTCTCCGGGGCTCCAAAAGGATTACTTGGTATTTAAAATTAAGCATGTGCTAGAATACTGTGGCCTGGGTGGGGGCATTAACCATTGCCCAACATTATTGGTAAGCCACATGCCATCAAGTTGTATCATAATGCGTGTCCGAATAAGGGCGTTACCAGAGTTGTTTTCTTTTGATCAAATTTGCTGGTTTTTAACTTTGCAAAACTTCTGCAAAGAATAAATAATCAAAAAACTATAAGTTTGTCAATAAATAACTGTCAATAAACAGTGGTATAAAACTGTCAATAAACAGTGGTATAAAACATTTTAGTATGTTTGTAAAAAATCCAAAGCTAGCTTTTTCCTGAAAAAAAAAAAATCACTAGTGATATCTTGAAAAAAGCTACAAGAAAAGGAAGCAGAATTTTTGAGGTTTCACAAATAATTTTTCAATGGCTTCCCTGAATTCTGTGGAAAGAGACATTTTGAGAGTTGTGAAATCTGAGAACTAAATGAATTGGAAAATTTTGCACAAATCTTTGAAGAAAAATTTGTCATCAATTTTAGCTAGCTCTCGATAAAACATACCAGAAAAATGTCACCCAAAAAGAGTCTTTGGAACAATTACAGTGCAAGACTCACAGCTTCATCTTGGGGTTTGAAGTCTGACACGTATATACTCCCAAAACTGAAGAATCTATAATGACGTGGACTACTGCACTATTTAAATGGTACGATACTACTTCGCACATGTATTATATTGCAGAGGGGAAGCCATGTTAGTCTGTATATAGCAAAAACAAAGGAAGTCCTGTGGCACCTTAACAAATTTCTTCAGGCTGTATAGTTTCTTTGGGTAATGTAGTTTCCACTTCATGCATCTCACAAAGTGGTTCCAGCCCACGAAAGCTTATGCCCAAAGAAATTTGTTAGTCTTTAAGGTACCAAAGGACTTCTGTTATTTTTGATGTATTATGTTATTTTTATTTATTTCATGCCCTGAGGATCCGAGTTTCATTGTGCCTGGTGCTGTACAAACCCAGAGGAAGACACTGCTCTTACCCAGAAGAGTTTACAGTCTAACACCCTATTCCTGCAAGCTGCTCCAGATGCATGGACAGCCTGCAGAACTGGGAACTAATTAGACAGGAAGCACGGAGTAGCATGAAGGAACTGTCATCACCATTTTACTCATGGTAACTGAGGCCCAGAGAGATTAAGGCCCTGATCTTGCACCACTGAAGTTAAAGAGAGTTTTATTATTGACTTCAGAGACTATATTATCAAGGTCACCCATGACCTTCAGACACTAAAGACAGACCTTTGCCATTTGGGCAACAGGAAAAGTTCCATTAACTGGTAGCAGTAGTAGACTGTTACTTTGTAGTGCGCCACCCACTATGAGTACGTCTACACTGCACACTAAACTTCAGCTCTGACTCAGGTTGGAGCCCAAGTTCCCCCTTCCATCCATACCAGATCAGTGTGATTCGGGGTCAGCAGGCACTCAGGACGCAGGTCCTGAAACCCTGCCGTAGGGATGGATATTAGCCCATGACCTGCGGAGATCTGGGTCCAAGCGCTCTCATTTTGCAGTGTAGATGCAAGTCAAGCCACAGGCCCAACTCAGAAGGTCTGTGTAGCACAGAATGGACACATCATCGTATCTGAGACACCCAGGCCCAACAATTGTAAGCCCAGGTTTACAATGTCGGATGGACACTCAAGCATGGTTACCCATGAGGACACAAACCAGAGTCTAACATACCCTACACTCCCTGCCAGCTGTTGCTTGATAATGATTTGTCTCCAAGACTTCTTAATTTCCTTATGTTACTTAAAAAAAAAGGCATTTTTTCTATTTCCATCTGACCCACAGCACACGTCAGACAAGATCAGAGGAGTACCGTGTCTCTCAGGGCTGCAGTTATGAGCTAATCTTGACCTCCTCCTTACCTGTGTACTACCAAGGCCATCTGGAGGTTTGCTCAAGCACGTAGCGCAGGATCCAACGTTAGAGGCCTTATCCACTGTACCATTTTAATAATGACACTTCAAGATTGTGCAGTGACATTCAGAACTACAGGATAGCCCTGGCAGTTTTCTGAAAGTAATTTTCTTCAGCAACTCACTTATCTGAGGATTATTTCCCCCTGCCCACCTCCACTTCCCCCTCCCAAAAAAAGTGTTAGTTTCACCATTTTTTTTCCAAACATGATTTTAAAAGAAAAGACAAATATTTTAGGCACAACAACATTGTCTGATGCAATCTCACAGATCAATGCTTATAGAAGTTTGCAGGAGACTTGATCAGTTGAGAACTCATTCAGTTGATCGGGCTCCTATTTCTAGACAATAACGACGAGGAGCTGGATCAAGGCTGCAGGAAACTAGAAAGCAGCCTTCTCAGAAATATATACATGTGTGTCTTCAGAAATTCTAAAATATTATTGTTACAGCAGTTACTACTCTCAGATCTGATGCAATTTCTTAATTTTTTTCTTTTATAGTCACATCACAGCTTTGCTTATTATAAAATTCTTGCTGCTAAATTATTTATTGCAAACTCTTAAGCATGATACCTTTGCAGACATCAGCAGATAAACAGAAAAGCTATGTTGCATGGTGGAGTTTAATGCTATGTAAATGTTAGGGCGCTTATTTTAAACATCTCTTCCGACACTTTTTCTTTTTCAAGATCTCCTCGTTGCAATGTGAGGTAAACACTGTGATACTATTAGCAACTTTTCAGGCATCTCATGAAAGTCAATATTTAGGGAACATGCATTTCTTCATGATACTGTTTCTGATTATATGGCAAAAGGAAGACATCACAGAAGTGCCCTTTTTATATCTACCTACATGATAAAAACAAAGCCAAACTGTACAGGGCATAAGATACAATAAAGGATCATGGAAACTTGGGAGTTTAAAATGTATGCATTGTGATAGCAGGGCGCTGTAGCTTTAAGATGATACAGATTTGTGAGTATTTTGGGAGCTCTAACAATCCATGCAGTACCCGCGTAACGAGGCAATAGTATCTATGAAATAATGAGCAGAGGAATGCCGTGCTGTTCTTCCATTCCAATCTCAGGTGCGATCTCACACACTAAAGCACTGAATCAATACTCCAAGCAGCAAGCCGTTCAATACCCCCTGAATTATTGCTTCATTTCTCTTCTTATTATAGATGAGTTGTGTTATCATTTTCCCCCAATCAATATTTTACAACCTTTTTTATCCGTTTCTCCATAAATTTTGTGATTACTTTAAACTGGGAATTCCGGTACACTAAATAAGATGCAGTATCTGAGAGGCTGGGAACGTACCAACATGATTTTATAGTCAAGACACCATGCCATGGTTAAAGGCAGAGCCTAATCAATATCTAAGGGGGGTGGAATTTTATGTAGAAAAGTTGAAAATGGTAGTACTCTTGCAGCAGAAAAATGCAAATTCCTAAAAAAATATTAGCAGCTAAAAGGACAATTTTCGAAGCACAAGGAAAGGGAGAGCTGACAGGCACTTGGCATCTGAAATTGAATTCCCAACAAATATACTTTTTTACCTCTTTTCAGTTAAAGGGCCAGCATAATTCAGTGAAATTGTTTCTTACAAAGCAGATAATTCTGTGTAACTTAGAGTGATTTAATTAGCTTCCATTGCTGTTTCCTGCTAAGTGTTTAAAGCATCCTCAAATCAAATCTTGCTAACTCATCTGCTATACTACTCTGTCTTTTATGCAAAGGATCTTCTTTATAACATTAATGGGAGCTACAAGTTTCCCTGGAGAGTTGAATAGTGAAGTGAGTTAATTACATTGTTATTGTGAAACTCTGCACATTGTTCTGCAGAAAACATAGCGTAACTAAACAATCATTACTCTGGAAATTATAGTAACTGTGGGCAACGCACAGTGGCCCCAATTCCACAGTGCAACCTGCTGCCATGGAATCCGACTGATCTCAGGGGCCTTCCACAAAGAGGCAGGGAGCAATGTTGGGTCGTGGCCACTAACTGTGCTAGGAACTGTGTGTTAGCTGCCACGTTTATCGCCAGGCTTCCACGGAATTACAGGATGTAAGCTAGTAGGGAGCCTCACGCTCTTTCATTTTTGTATAAAGTTTCAACACATTGTAAAGGAGAATGAGAAACTACTCTGGAAATTTATGCTACAAACCCCATTACATTTCTGCTTATATCCACTCAGACTAATTAGGCATGGCATCCTAGACCTTTCAAAGGGAGCCCAATTACTCATTTGGAAGTGGGCATCTGTATGTCAGTGGGACGAATAATTCATAACACTAACTATCCAAAGAGAGATTGTGATTTCCTTCAATTCAAAGTTACTTGTCAAATAGTTTGTTACCAACTCTAACCTTATAGATCATTAACAAGCACATTGTTATGAATAGTCAATAAATATTTTCCACGTATATATTATCTCTATGTAGAATATTTTTATATATGGCCCTATCCTGTAAATACACACATGCGTTTAACTTTATTCCTGCTCCCACATGTATATGTGTTCATAGAGTCAAAGACTACAAAGGACCATTGGGATCATTTGGTCAAACCTTCTGTAAGGCACAGGATGAAAAACATGCCCAAAATATTCTTAGAGCAGATAATTTCGAATACTCAATTTTGATTTTAAAATTGTCAGTAATGGAGAATCTACCATGAACCTTGGTAAGTTACCGATGGTTAATTACTCTCACTGTTAAAAACGTATGCCTTATTTCCAATCCTGTTTGCAGAATTGGAGTTTTATATCTATCTATAGATATAGATATATCTATCTGTCTATCTATATATTTTTTTCCCTGATAGAAAACTAACTTTTTATGCTCTAGTTCCTGTGCAAAGCCTCATGATTCTGTCTATCAAATTCACTTTCAGCAACTATTCTCCAAGTACTGGATAAAAAAGTCAACTCCTGTGCTAAAATGCTCATAGAAAACAAACACTACAGAGAGGCAAACGAAATCCAAGTGAGTTCATTTATAAATGAATGAATATTCATGGTATTCCAAATGCCCTGTTCCCCTAGCTCTAAACAGTCCAAACATCTGTGAATGAAGGTCCAAAAGGAAATTGGACGTGGGGGGGGGGTCATTGTTTCGCCTATTCTGGGGCCTTCATTTAAAGGAGGTTCATTTGTTTTTCCAACTGAATTTGAGGGAGTGGCTGGGGAACTCAGATTTTTTGGAAGAAATAAAGAGGAGATTGGCCTTGTCTTTGAGATTTCCTTGGAAGTCTCTGATTGACAGCATGGCGTGTAAACCGCAAACAAGAAAAGGGAAAAGTGGCCGGAGCCCACGTAGGGAATGAGCCAATCAACAGCCAGCATGCTGACTGACTGACAGTGAGTGATGGCTCTCCAACCCTCACCCTGCTGTGACTGAGACTTTGACTGGCTGGCAGACCAACCAGAGCTGAGCTGGGCTGTCTGAAGCCCTTCCTTTGTTCCCCTGTGTGCTACTGATCCGGATCATAGCAGCAGCTGCAGCGATCAATTGGATCGCACCCTGGGCAGATAAAAATAGACTCCACAACCAAGCTCCAACCCGCAACAATGGGTCTGCGGACCTGCAGATCAGAAGTGGATACCCGTGGATCTGCAGGGCCATATAACTCGACTCCCAAAATCACGTAACTGCAGATAGGACTTTACTGCTGTCACACAACTATGTCTATTTTAAAATTTTTAAGAACCACTCTGCAGGTATACTCCTAGCTGCGGATGCACGATATGCCACTTCTGAAACTTCAGAAGAAATTTGCAATTATTTAGAGTGATGGCATTAGCCAGAAATCTTCTATTCTCCAATTCCATGAAAACAATAATAATAAATATTAGGGCTTCATTAAAAATGTGCATTTTCTTCAAAAATTAATGGCGATTTTTCTTAGCAAAATCCGCTTTTGGCTCTGAGATGCAAGTCTTCTGTTTCCTTTTGTCAGAGCAAAATTAAAAAAATTAATGAAAGCTGTTCTGATAACACCATGTGTGAGATGAAATTTGGGATAAGAAGAAAGCCTACACATAAAAGTAAATGGTGATAGCTATGTGAGTTGCAAGAAAATCCTGGGACCTAGCACAAAGTCAAGATCTTTGGGGTATGTAGGATGGCTGCTGAGGATCCCTAGCACGCATTTTGATACTTCCAACCCCATTGGTGTGACCGCACTCTTCCTGGAGTGACCATGCCTACAGAGAACATGAAAGCAGAGCAGTTTTTGGGGTAGGCGAAGCAGGCGCTCGCCTAGGGCCCCCAAGCAGCAAAGGGCCCCGTTGCCTACCTCAAAAGCTGTGTCTGTCGCCCACCCCGCAGAACACACAGAGGGGGCAGCAGTGTGGAGGGGTTGGGGGGGGGGGGGGACCCGGGCCCATCGACCTGCGAGGGGCCCAGCACTTGGGGAGGGAGCAGGATGGGGCAGGGCTGCCTGGCCCTGGGGCCTGGCTCCACATTCCCACTCTACCCCTTGCCTTTGGCAGGGGGCAGGGGTTTGGGGGCTCCTGGTGGAGTGGAGAGGGCTGGCCCTGGGCAGCTGGAGCCATGGGGGGTGGGGTGCCAGAGCTGGGGGGGGCACTGCCAGGGAGCCCTATAGGGGCCCGCAATGGACCTTTCCTAGGGCCCAGATAGGCTACGGCTGCCTCTGCATGAAAGACTTGAAACCTGACGAATGGCCCACACGGCCGGCTGATGGCCAAGGACCATGTCTGCACCTGGCACAGCAGGATCCTGGGGGCCCTGAGTTTCACATTCCTGCAAACAGTCATAATTATTCAGAGACACTCAGGACTTCAGGAACAATTTTTACAGTGAGTGTGCCGAAAGCCAGTGAACAAAACAATCAATCCTGTATCTGATGGAAGCCAGGAATTCACTTCCTATTATTACTTCAAGCCAGGTGCTGCTGCATTCCCAGAAACGCTAGACAGCTACCTGCAGCTGCTGCAGGCTTGGCCTTACAAATTTCCCAAGCAGCACAAACAGAGAGCTTTGTAACTGCCTACCATTTCTACAAACGTATTTTTGACAGATGCCTGTTACAACATTTTAATTTTCGTACGTATTTTCTGTTCCGTAGGGACCGAACACAAATAAAACGTGTGTGTATGGGTGTGTTCTAAATTAACCCCCTGCCTGCTGGGAACTGAGGTTTCCTGATGCTAACCACCAATGCTGACACCAGGTGCAAACAAGTCAGTAACATCTAATGCAAAGAGGTTAACCACAATTTATGTTAACAGGAAAAAGGTGAAAGATGACGTTTGGGAGGGAAGGGAGAGGAGGGAGTAGAAAGACGTGTATTGTCACAGTGCTTTTCAAAGATGCTCTGTGGATATTTATGCTGAAATAGACTACATTGTTCTTGCCCTACCTTGATGAAAAAAGGATCTGCCTACATTTCAAGACATAGTTAAGTGACGGTGGCCTCAAGCAGTATTTTACTGCTGAATGTCTGACGGAACTGTGACCACACATCACACATGCTACTAAGTGCTGCTATACAAGTGGCATATCTCAGCAGAGGATGAAGTGACTTCTTTGTGCAGTTCATATTTCATTTGGTTACAAGATGACCTGCCAGGGATTTTAAAAAACTGGTCTTGGGCTTTCCTTTTCAGCTTCTTTATGGTGGAAAAAGAAGGCTGGAGACAGATTGTATTTTTCAGTTTGTATGTGGAATATCAAGTTTTGGTGGAGAACTGCTGGGAAGTCTCAGAGATGTTTATGCAAAGCTCTTACATTGGGGATGTTAAATCTTTACCAAAAGCTTCCTTCCTCTGAAATGTTAGCTAAGCATTACAGTTAAATAGAAGTAAAAAATAACAAACAAAACCAAGTGTATTTGGTTCAAATTCCCTTCCCCTCTCAGTTGGTCAGGATTCACTTTCTTGGCTTATGTGACGTCGTCAACATACTAGCCCTCCAAGTCATCACAATGTCTTCCAGCCTAGACAGGTCGTGAGAATTTCTAATAGAAAACATATGTGGAAAAAAAATCTTTTTGTGGAAAAGAAAACAGCTTTTCAGTCCTCTTTACACATCCTTTATGTTGAAAGATATATAGAAATCGTACATCCATAGCAGGCTAAATCAATGTAGCTATTTTGTTCTCAGGGTGCCTACAGCACCACTAACAGAGCTGGGTGTGATGTGTTCACATAAGCAGGGAAGAGTAGTTCCACTGTATTGAAATCTGCAGGTTCTCCATGGGCCCTGGGGATTCCTAGGACCGGAGGTGCCTTCAGATGTCTCTCGCTACAGGGATTCTTACGAGGCTGGAGCAGGGGTAACAAAGGCACGAGAGGTACAGAAATTCGGTCAGGGAAGGAAACGTGAGATTGGGAGTCACTGAGATGGGGGGTTGGGAGGTGTGCAGAAGGCAATAAGCACAGTGCACTGGAGAATGCTGCACACACTGGCTAAACGGTGTCTCTTATAAGGCAGGGCCACACAGAGAGAGGCAGCACAGAGGACTCTGCCAGGCACAATGTCTTCTGGAAGGTAGCAGACGTGTGGTGAGCAGCCGACCTTGCAGCCACATTAGGCCCCAATTCAACAAAGCACTTAACCTTTGCATGGGCTTAAATCCCAGAGAGGTGCTGGGTAAAGAGGAGGAAAGACCCTCGCTCACTTCTCCCATCCCCTCCCTCCCCTGGGATACCTGCGGGGCAGCTTGTACAACTGGCAGTCCCTTGCATCCCCATTGCTTGCAGCCAAAACCTGGCTGCCTCCTGTGGCTGTTTGCTGGGGGAGAAAGCCAAGTGTGTTCCACACGCACGCACGCACGCACAAACACACAAGCAGGCACGCACACATACATGCACACATGCACGCACTAGCCCAAGGGCTCTGGTAACTTTCCAGTGGAAGAGGTGAATAGAATTCCAACTCACAGGCCTGTCACGGGCTGGCTTACCATGTGGAACTAGCTCTGCACCTGCAAGCTGCCCCGCTGTTTGGGAAGCAGCAGCCAAGTGAGGTGAAATCAGCCCAGCTTCCCCCATTGGTTGAACTGTAAATGAGCTCACTCTGGGATCCCTTCCCATGGGCACATTTTTCCAGGGCTCTCACTTGATCAGATTGCAGTACTCTTTTATTGTGTCTCCAGCCTCCAGAGGCTGAGCCTTATTAGAGACAGGGGCCAGAAATAATAAAAGATTCAGCTCACATTTCGTTTAAAGAGGGCCTGGCTTTGGCTCCTTCAGCCGCTCTTAGAAACAAACCCTAAGCACCTTTCCCCACAGAGGACGGGCGTCTGTCACAAGCCCTGGCTACAGGGACCGGCCCTTTAGTTCAAGCTCCTGAGAGTCATGCTTTAAATTCTGCAGGCGCCTGGGTCAATCCCAGCTGTGGGCCCAGGGGGGAGCCGTGAGATATATATAGACGCACACCCAGGAGATGACAGGATATATAACACAGACAAGAGAGAAACCACATTCTCTCATCCTCATAGACTGAAAACTCTTATTGCACGAAGTATAAATGTTCTGTTCCCCCTACTGGCAGCCATGTAAGC